>JARFYF010000001.1:123158510-123169164 GCA_030265395.1 Rhina ancylostomus
AAAACATCGGCACGACATTTTGGGCCGAATAGCCTGCACTGTGCTGTAATATTCTATGTTCTATGACTCTGATGGAATGGCAGTATATATCTCTGGCTGAACAACATGTGACTTGGAAGAGGATATTGGAGGTTATGGCTTACCTTTGTGACTGTTAGTCTTCACATACTAGCTGGTGAGCGTTACAGGTTTGGAAAGTCTTGTCAGAATTGTTGACTGGTTTGGTGATTCAACCTTTGAGACAAGTGGCCAGCCAGCTTTGGGAATGGGATACTGGGCTTCCTTTCTGAAGAGCCACAAGAAGCTGCCTTGATTGATATTTACCACTGTGTGACAGGACCTCAGCTGGACTGCCAGGTGGCAGAGTCACTCATTCTGGGCTACATCACCTCAAAGGGGCACATTGACAAGAGGCAGCTGAGCACAATCATCTCCTGTTAGCCGATTCTGCTGCAGGACTGACAAGAACCCTGAAAGATGTTTTGAGTGAGAACAAGGGCCCTGGCTGGGTGCCAACTAATTGTTGAAACAATCCAGCTCTTCAAAGCTTGGCATTAATCTTCTATGCTGTTACCAGGCTCATTTTACACATTTCTGGCAGTGAAACAAAGGAAATAAAAAGTGCAACTAAATCAGTGATTTAATTTTGGACAATGCACTTAATTCATCAACCTGGAGCCATTTCCACCAGTTATCACCAATGACAGCTTTGTAACCACCAGCACTTCATACCAGCGTTGCACAACTCCCAATACCCTCCTCTGTTTTGATACTGAGATACCTGTAAAGGAACTGCTGAGCATCGTCAATTGAACATAGCACATTTCACCCACCCTACAATGACAGTTAGGTATGAGATATCTCTAAGTGATTAGCATCGTGATTAACTGCCTGTTTCTTCCTCAACAATCCTCTGGCCAAAGTTTAGCTGCTAGACATCAGGAAGGTGACAGCAGATCCTATTCCTACCTTATAAGAGAATTAAATCTAAATGCATGACACCTGTGAAGCAGGTTGTCACTGTTGAAGGCTAAATTAGTTCACAGAATGCAAAATGAGGGAGCAGGTGAGTTTTCCAACAACTTCCTTTGCATCTGGGTAACATTCCAGAGGAATTGCACATTATTCCATAATTGCCCAATAAAATACCAGATGGTCAGTGGAATTGAACATTGATCCTCTGCTGGGTCCTCTGCATGATTTAAGACTGCCAGAAGCTACTTGATATGGGGTTGGGCAGTCAGTTCTTGCTAAATAAAAATGGCTTTTGATTACTTCTTTAAAATATATAACTCCCCTACTTCTGCAGCCGATGCCAGCAGCTTGGAGCTCTTTCTAATGAAATGATCCATCCTAATGATTTGAGGTAGTCTTAATGAAGACTCTGGCTCCATTGTACTTTAGATAATGGGACTAGAACTGAAACATTTTAGGATCACCATCTTTGCGTAATGACAAAATATACCAATGAATTATCCAAAATTTGATTTGCAACAAACATAACAATGCAAAAATGAGAATTTACAACTGAAGCAAAAATCATTAGATACTTGAATTGGATGGAGTGTACTGTCTATCCCTTAGAATCTGCAAAATGCTCTTCAAATGTTATTACACTAAGTATAGGTTAGACCAACAGCAATCATCACGTTAGCTTAGCTTGAACAGAGAGCAGGAGCTGCAAAACTTTTAACTTTGCAATTCCCACCTAAAATAAATCCCATTGAAATTGACTTTCCTTGTAAAATGCTACTGAAGTGAAATGTAATTAGATATTGTGTTTGACCACCTGGAATGTAATCCAGAAATCATTTCATTGCAACATTAAAAATAGTTTGCAATAGTGAACACTAACACCAGCCACAAGGTGTAAAAGAGCTGACACCTACTTGCCCAACCCAATAAGGAAGGTGAAGTGCATGAGAGTCAAATGGAAAGTTACATTCACAACTGTTTATGGCAAGTGCGGTTTCACCTTGAAAGCTAGACCACCCAACCTTGCGAATACTGCAGTCAAGGGAAAGAATGGTCTGGGCAGTCACTGGAGGTCAAGTTTCATTCTATTATCAGTAGTTTGAATCCCAGGGCAGCTGTGAATGGATGTGAATCATCAGCTTGTAGGTTAGAGGACAGAGAGAAAGGAAAGGCTATCCTAGTACCAGCTGTTACATACATACAATAGTCTCTCAACTTAAATAAATATACTTCACCCAGAGTAAGGAATTCTGGTATTTTTGTCATTTACTAAAAATCCCTAGCCAGGTCTTCTGCAAAGCCAGCGATAGTTCAATTACCAGCCTTTGTAAACAAAGTCCTACAGGATGGATACCAGTCTGGCCTAATTCCTGGGGCATTGGGATTGACAGCAATCTGGACTAATTCCCCAATAACTAGGATGGGAATCATTCTAGATTAACTCCGTGGCTGTCAGATGGTTGACAATCAAGAGTAATTCCTGAAACATTCAGATGCATACCACTGTAGACCAATTTCTTAGTCATCAGGATGAATAACGATCTAGACAAGGTCCCAAGGTGGATATCAGACACATGTGTTATAACCCCCAACAACTGGGATAGGGAACAATCAACATTAACTAAACGCTCAGTTATTCAGATGTATGGCTGTCTGTACTAACTGTACTCTCAAACACTGGTCTATTCGACAAATCCACTGCAGTGAGCAGGATTCTTTTCAACACTGAGTATCAACTCATTCTACTGAACAATTTTTTTATAGTGCTCAAGTAAAAACTCACTGTACTAAATAAATCAGAGGTGAACAAACAACCAAATAAGGTTACAGAATAATGACAGTGTATTCTGACCTAGGATGTAGCAAGAATGCACAACTGAGTAACACAGCCAATACTCTTTCAGTGATCTCATTATGTTTATGTTGAAACTTAAAACAGGGTTTCTTTCCCACAGACTAGGAGAACAGCAGAATTGTTCCCTGTAACACATTGCCTTAAATCACTCAGAAAAATATATAATGAATAGCGACTTAAATCCCATGAAGCATTAACAAAATTCCCTTCAGTTGCACGTTAAATACTGGTTGGGACAAAATTGTGTCTGTGGTATACAATATATATTTGAACTATATCATACAATTAAAATAGGCTGTGTCAAATTAAAGGGGCATCAATGTCAGGAATTTATTACTTTCATGCCAGATGGCTCTGCCTGTAATCTACTGTAAACGTTACTCAAATTTCCAGTCAAGGGAGCCAACAAACACTGATAGGATGTGTTTTCATTCCATCTCTTCTAATTACCCTGATGGCAGGGGTGGTGGAGGGGGGTGTTGTGTGTCTAGAATACATTGATGCACAGAATTATAAAACGTAGGAACACTTTGGGCCATTGTACCTGTGCAGATTCTATAAGATCCAAGCCCCGGCTCTTCCCGATTCTCCTGCAATCTTCTTTTCAAATATTTCTGCAATGCCCTTTCAAAAATTCCCTTTAAATCTGCCAGCAGCCAATTCCAGATCACAACTCACAGGGTAAACACATTTCTGCTATTCTCCACTCTGCTGATCCTGCTGATTGATCTTATAACTGCGTTGGTCAATAGCCTCCTGCAAGTGGAAAAACTTTTGTTTTTTCTGCTCGATCAGAACTCCTCATCATTTTGAACACCTTTTCCCTTTAGCCTTGCTGCTTTGTGGAATGTACCCCTATGGCGTGCTTTCCCTGGATCCATCAGCCTTCCTCTCAGCTTATCCGAAGTGTGCTGCAGGCATTTTACACTGGAGATTTGAGTTCAAGTCCATGCCTATCCAATTCACACCAACAAACAGCCAGGACGAAATCCTGGGACTTTCCTCTTCATTTCCTATGGCTCTGAGCTCAAATGCAGTGCTCCCAATTGAGGTTATCAAAGACAAGTTTACATGGGTGAGCCAATACAACAGTTGCACTTATTGTGGCTCTTTAATGTGGGACCTGCATATCTGGAGTCAATGACACCACTGGCATATAATAGCTGACCGAGCTTGTCACTTGTTGCATCTGGTGCTCCCAGTGCAGCCTCCTGTACACCGGGGAGACCCGACGCAGATTGAGTGACCACTTCAATGTGCACCTTCGCTCCATCTGCCGCTACAACCAGGACCCACCGAGGCCACACACTTCAATTCCACGTCCCATTCCCACACTGACATGTCTATCCGTGGCCTTCTCTACTGCCACATTGTGGCCAGGCACAGGAACAACACCTCATATTCTGCCTTGGGAGCCTCCAACCTGATAGTCTGAACATCAATTTCACTAACTTCATAACCCCACCCCTTCCTTTCCTTCCCCCCCACCGCCCACCTTTGTCTTCCCTTATTCCTGTGGCTCCCTTCCCCCACCTTGATCATCTGCCCATCTCCTCTCCTCCCCCATCCCTTATTCCATGGTCCACTGCTCTCTCCTATGGGATTCCTTCTTCATCAGCCTTTGCCTCTTCTATCTATCCCCTCTCAGCTTGAGATGAGATGAGATTTCTTTATTAGTCACATGTACATGGAAACACACAGTGAAGTGCATCTTTTGCATTGAGTGTTCTGGGGGCAGCCCTCAAGTGTCACCACACTTCCGGTGCCAACATAGCATGCCCACAACTGAATACTGAGCATTGTTTTTGCTCACTGTTTGAGTACATTGAGTGCTACCTTTATGGTCATGACCAGTCTGATTTCAAACATAACAATGCAAGGAATCTTACAGTTGGCTCAGTTAACCTGGCTTGAAGCTGAACGAAAAGAGGAGATTCACAGGTAGTACAAAAAAAAGATTGTTTTTTTAAAAGTGAACTTTAAGGCAAATGTGTTCCGCTCTTGACATTGTTTCCTCAACCACTCCCTGGGGTTGCTAAGCCATCTTTAAGCCATCCCTTAAGCCCAGTTGAGAACAACAGCGAACTTGAAGTTCCAGTTTATTGTTGACATAGACATAGGCTATAAATGCCATTTCTGCAGCAGCACCACAGTGCATTACAAACTTCACAATCATGTTAACAAATTTAAATTAACATAAATTATACATAATTTACACAACAAAACAAACATAACAACATTAGTGCAAATTGAGAGAGGGGAATAAAGAAATACAGTCTGAGGTAATGTTAGAGCTTTTCAGGTCAGTTCAAGAACCTTATGGCAGTGGGGAAGAAGCTGTTTGTTGAACCTTGAGGTGTGGTTCCTCAGGGTCCTGTACCTCCTGCCTGATGGCAGCATTGAGAAGAGGGCATGGCCCAGAGGTGGGGGTCTTTAATAACGCATGTTGCATTCCTGAAACATCGCCTCTTGTAGATGTCCTCGCTGGTGGGGAGCTATTGAATCCATACCTTGCTCTGAGTCCATTTTTGACCTTTTTTCTCATGATGCTTCACATCTTTGCAAAATTGTAAAAGCATGCTAAGTGTGCACTATCCATTACAGGATTCATTAATGGGGACACATGAACAATTTGAAAATCTGACAGTTGTATTAGTAAAAAGAAAGAAGGGACTTCTGTAGGCTCAATCCTGTCTTGTTGCTTCCTGTGCAACTGGTTTTATTGGAGTTGAAGAGAAATGTTGTTGAAGAATCACTACTGAGGACACTTTGATGTTGGGGGAAACCATGTAATTATAGAATCAGTGAAATGTAAGACACAGAGGGAGGCCCTTGGGCCTATTATGTTCATGCCAGACCAGGATGAACTACAAATATCACCATTGACCTGCAATTTCATCCCCTGATTTATTGATTTCTAAATCAGCAATTCACCTCTTAACTACTGATCCAATCCCTCACCCCATGATCACTGGCAGCCAACATTTCCCCCTTCAGTTGCCTGACCTTCTCCCCACACTCCCAGCTCCCCAGACCTCTTTTCCCAGCTTGTCCCTAGATCCTGCCTTGGCCCTAGCCCTGGACTTCTCTTGTCCTTAATCCTGCCCTCAGTGTAAAAGCATGTGAAAGAAAAGTCTGGTTCATCCAAAGCCTGGTCAGTACCGAGCAATGTTTTGGGCCTCATGTGCCTCTGAACTTCCCAATAGCAGGCAAAATGTTTGTTGGCTCACTGCTTAATGCACCTATGTACCTTCTGGAGAACTGCAGGTCTTGGAAGTATTGGTATAGGTATTGGTTTATTATTGTCACTTGTACCGAGGTACAGTGTGTATCATGCCCTGTGTAAATTTGCAGGATCTGCCTCAAAAAATGGCAGCTGAACTGCAGACAAAATTGCGGAACATTATTGACATTTTATTAACATTCGTGATTTCTAATTATCAGTGGACACATCTGTTTCAGAGGGAAAAGCAGCTCAATTAAATAAACACTTATCATACTTCCTGAGGAAGGACAATAATTGGTTCCAGCATTGTCTTTTGACTCCTGTTGGAACCAGCTTCCTCAGCCATCTGCATTATTCTTTGGTGAGCAGGGTGGGAACTCAGCTGGTCAGGATGGAGCTACTTCTGACCCCTCACATGGAGGTTGGGGGAGGCACGACCCCAACACTTGGCCTGATCGAGCCCAGGGGGCAGGTGCCACTAGCCTGACACCTGCCCCTCGCTGGTAGGCAGGCTGACTTACAGCAACCTTTGCAAGACGATCTTATTGAAATAAAAGATCCTGAGGGGGCGTGACAGCATATAGGTGTCGAGATGTTTCAACCAGTGGGCGAAACTTGAACGAGGTAACATAGTTACAAGATTAGGGAGGTGGTCATATCAAACAATTGTGTAGGAACTTCTCAAAGAGGGTGGTGAATCCGTGGAGTTCTCTACCCCGGAGGATAGGGTTTTGAGGCAAGGTCACTGGGGGGGGCAGGGGGAGAAATTAAAGGGGAAGTAGACATTTTTGGAAGATCAAGGAATTGAGGGCTATGGGAAACTGGAACAGGAGGGGAGATGAGGCATGGGGCAGATCAGCCATGGTCATATTGAATGATGGAGCAGGACTGACGTGGTCTACCCTTCCTCCTATTGTCTCTTGTTGTAAGATGTTAACTAGGCCCACTGATTTTCCAGCTCTGACTGTTACAGACACCTGATCGGACCCTGAAACTCCAATCCCTCTGCATCCTTTCCCTTGCATTGTTTCTCTCTATCTCTCTATCTCTCTATCTTTCAGACCATGCATCTGGAACAGCTATACCTAGTGGGTCTGAGAGGGAGAGTGAGGCAGTGTGTGAGATAGTGAGCAAAGATGTGTGGCCGGTGCCAGAGGAGTTGTGCAATTTCCACAGAATGGCAATTTCATCGGGGTGTTAATTACATGGAAATACACATCATTGCCTTTTGCTCCTGGCTGCAGCCCAAGCTTTCAGGCTGATCCTGGAGAATAGTTAAAATGAAACTCTCAAAGCCTCTCCATCCTCTTTTGAGCACCCACTGCAGAATGTGAAGAATATTGTTGGCAGCAACAGTGTTATCCAACAATTGAACTCTGCAACTGTGCTATCCAGAGTGAGAGCAGTTTTGGAGTAAAATGAGTCTCAGAAGAGTGAATGCAGAATGGATTCAACAGCATTAAACTGGCATTAAACTAAACCAAATGCAGTAAGTAGAACCTATTGATAGCCCTCATGCTTCAAATCTGGTGAAATTTAAACTGCACACACTTTTCTATATATTGTTTCATTAAATACCATGAGATTGTTTGAGTGCCTAATCCATCTGTAATTATTCCTTTTTGAGTTGACTGGACATTAACAAGGAGTAACATACAAAGTGCTGAAGGAACTCAGTAGGTCAGGCAATATCTATGGAAGGAAATGACAGTTGGCATTTCGGTTTGAGATCCTTCATCTGGACAAGGGAGTGTTGAGCTTACACAACCAATCCAGATGGATTATAACTGCCATTTCAATCATTACCTTTAGTTTTACTTATATTTAAGTATTAAAGCAATCAACTCTTATTCCCAATTGTTGAAACAGATTAAATATCCCTGATTCTGCACTCACTCCTCAGGCAGTGTAGCTTTTCTTTGTGCATCAAAAAAATAGTATTTGAGACTCTATGCCTCTGATTAGGCTCTATACAAGTGAAGCATAATTCCTTCTGAGATGCCTACTCCATTTACCTTTTTTTTAATCACTTGGTGTGCCTGTGTATTCAGGTTTAGTTATTTATGTGGATATCTTACAGTGCTTATTTATGTGCTTTTACAGTTATCTTGTGCTATTTTACATTTTTTCTTTTAATATCAACACCCATTTCGGTCCTCCCAACTTCTCTCCTGTCATCTACAAACTTGCACATGCAACCCCAATTTGTTCATCCAGGTCAACTATATGTATATGATTTTTTTTTTAAAAGTGTTCCTTGTATGCAAGACTCACATGAAAATATTTTCATGATATTATCTCATTGGAGTCAAAATGTGCAGGCCCGTGTTATCAATATTAACTATACTATTTATGAAAGAAAATACATCATACATAGTTTGGAAAATGTGTGGAAGTTCAAATTTTTCTCATCCTTCAAATTTCTAATTTCAATATTAATGTTGTTTCACCAGTGCTCTAAGTGTTGATTCATTGGAAGTAATGCCTGAAAGTCTCTTATCCAAGATGACGTTGGGGTGTTAAACATTTTCCAATATAGTTTTTGCTATTATTGCCTATTTCTCCCTTAGTATGCAATAGAAGCAACTCTAAATCTGATATGTGTGCAGAAAATAAGGATTAGTTCTTGAATGTTGCATCTTTGATTCTGAAGTTTGATACTGTTTTGCTCGTTCATGGATTAATAATTAGGTTGAACAATCTAGTCTGGCACCCTTGGGATCTGGCTGGTGCTGGAATACAGAAAATATTCAACCATGGAAATTTCCCCCTGACCATCTTCCTCTGATTGGAGAACTGTTCTTTTTAAGTATACACACTCCCTTAGTTATGCAAGGGTTCCAAGAACTGTGTGACACCCTAAATTTCCATAAATCTGAAATGCTGTCTGCTGGGATTGCTATCGGCTGAGAGTTGCACCAGTAGGTTAATTAGCTACAAATTAGTACGGATCTTTGTTAATTTTAGATCATAGTTAGATCTTAGTTAGAGTGAGTTAATTAGTACAGATCTGTACTACAAGTTCAAAACATGCTGGACCACGGAAGTTGCTGGACCAGAGGATATCAACCTCTGTTGTGAAAATAAAGTAAATCCTTTGTTTAGAATCAAGGGATTGGAAGAGCAAGAGAAAGAGGTCACAGAATGGTTGTGGCACAGAGGAAGCCCACAAAATACAGCCCAGGAGGAGTCCTTGCAGTCCGTCACGTCTGTGCAAGCTTTCATTGTGCAATCCACACAGTCCTATTTCCCTGCTCATTCCCCACAGCCTTGCAAGTTTTTTCTGCCTTTAAATATTGAAAGCCACAATTGGAACTGCATCCACTGTACTTTTGGGTATTGTATTCCAGATTATTCCTTGCCTTTATTGTGCTATCTAGACATTTCCTTGCCTTTTATTTTGCTCATTCTTTATAAACTTTGATTATTTGGCATGCTTGGTTGTCAGGTTCTTTGGGAGGCTGATAGCTTTAGGTATATATAAATGATATTTGTATGGTGTCTTTTATAGCCTCAGGAAGTCCCAAAGCACTTCACGTTTAATGAGGGAGAGTTTGAAAAGTAATTACTCTTGCAATGTAACATAGCAACTAATTCAATCACGGTAAACTTTCACAAACATCAGTCAAATAGTAACTAAATAATCACTTAGACTGATATTTGCTAAAGGATAAATATTGATCAGAACATAGAGGATAACTCCCCTGTTTGCCTTCAAAGTAAGAGTCATCGAGTTGTACAGTGTGGAAGTAGGCCCTTCAGCCCATCATGTTTGTGCTGACCATGATGCCAATTTTAAGTAATCCCATCTGGCTACACCTGGTGTATATCCCTCCTTTCACTGTCTGTTCACAGATTCTTTTTCAGTACTGGTTCTGGGTCTTGTCTGTGATTGTCAGTTATCGGAAAGTCCTTATTGATCACATTTAACATGTAGATCATATTCTCATTTACATCATCAGAGTTCTTACATGGTGGCCTTGACAGAGCATTCACAGTGTTGTTGGGCTTGAAACTTCTGCACTCTATTGAAGTGTCATACTGCAACTGAAGTATTACACATCTCTGCATCCTTGATGCTACCCTAGTTGGTATCACTATGTCTAGACCCAATATCATTAGTGATGTCTTATCACCTGTTATTATGGCAAAGGTTCTGCCTAGTAAGAAAACAATGGTATTTCTTGATTCCAAATATTTTCCATCTGCTTCCTTCTTAGTTTGTACGTAATAGTATTTGCTTCTTGTGAGAGTGTCAGAAGCAAAAGCAATGGGCTTCTCTTGTCCAGCATCCAATCTGCAGCTTATTATTGCATCCAAACACCATAACCTGATGCATCACATAGCAGTCTCAATTTGTATATTGTGTTGTAATGAATGAGAATTTCACTAACTAATCTGCTCTTGCGTTTATCATATGCAACTTGACAAGTTCACTTCTAGGAGCTGTAACAAACTGTTGCAATAGCAGGGCACACCCAAGGTGTAGAGAAAAAACCTAAGGAAGATACCTGACAAAACACCTCACTAAATCCCATGATATTGCAGCTTAATGTTTCTCTTCGCAGTTTTACTTGGAAAAAAGATCAAGGAAGAAA
>JARFYF010000001.1:123452084-123464336 GCA_030265395.1 Rhina ancylostomus
GTAGACTAACACTGCTTGTCTTTCTTTAAGTTACTGTAAAATCAGTTGCTCTTGCTATAAGTCTGAGTATTGGTGTCTCATGAACTAGTGCAGCTACCTGTGCTCCTCTCCCCACTCTCTCTCTGCTGACTTGCTGATACCTGTGTGAATGAACTTGCAGGCCCGGTGTTGAGCTTCAGCAATAAAGACTGTTTACTGTAACACCTACTGCATTTAGCTTGCAGCCTCAGTTTTCCCTGAGCCCCACAATGAGTGCAATGTAGGATTTGCACTGGTAATGCAAAACTATCTCATCACCAAATGTAATGTTTTGGGGTGTACCTTGCCTTGTGCTGGACTGCTGGCAAGCTATAAGCACAATTGTAACGACAACACAGAAGATTCAAAACAGCAAGCAGCAAGCAACAGCAAGCAAGGTGCTTATTATATACACATGAGATGACATCATTTTGTTCTAGATCACTTGCTTTACTTGTGCATAAATACAGTCAACCTGAGTTGAGCAGTTTGAGCATATGCACACTCACACTTCATTGACTTTCTGTACTAATTTTCATACTTTGGCAAAGCAAGCAATAAGCCAGCCTTACACTTTATGGTCAACATATTGTTGTACCTGGATCAGCATTGGTAGCATGCAAGGTGAAAACCAACGTTAGTTAATCTCCACATCATCTTGCAGCTAGAGGAAGAACTGCAGAACTTCCAGGAAAAGAAAGTCCTATGTGCCTGTTCACATGTGCACGGTCTTTCCTACCCAACACAGTAGATACTGAGAGGCTGCTTCCCCGGCTGAAAAGTTTAGAACTAAGAGCATAAATTAGGTTAAAGGATAGTTAATTTAGAACTTTTTTCAGAGCAGCTTCTATATTATTGGACCTATCTGTTCAGTTAGCTGTGGACATTAAAGACTCAAATGTTTTGCTCTCCAGGGAAATTAGGGAATACAGAGTTAAAGCAAGAAATTGAAGTCATTGATTAACCACATTCCTCTCAATGTTAGACAGAGCTCAAAGGGCCTGTTGTAATGCACTCATTGGTTACAACAGAGGGGATGTATTTACCTTTTTTCACTGTGTTCTTTTGCTTAGTTCTGCATCACTTCTCATTAGGTTAATCATCAACATCAATCCCCTCAGGAAACCCTTGTGAAATGAACTCCTTTAAATAAAACCAATTACACAGGTTCTGTTTGTCCTTGTGCAACTGCAATTTGTTGATTGAAGTCAGTGATGCATTACTGTGGTGATGAGTAAACATTCATTGTCTTCACCTTCCCAAGCATGAAGCCCCTGTCTGGATTTTGGATACGTGTATGTCAGTGACACTGCGCCATGCCCAAACCACCATGTGGGGAACTAATTTGTCCAGGTCAGAGTGAGATCCCCAAAGCCTTAATGTGAATCTGTCATCTCAGTCTTCCTGTGGTTGTGGTCTACTCAGATAAACTCTTGGACACACTTCCACTTCTGTGACTGAAGCTATGAGCTGGTGCAGCATCAGGCAAAGATCCTGGTGTACAAAGAAGAGCACTCTTGTTCTATTATACTATTCTGCATCAGTGTTATATCCAAGGCCAACTCTGGTATGGTATGCGCACATATTACATCCTTTTTATTCCTTGTTTTCTCTACTTAATGGAACTTGTATTTCCCCTCCGATTAAAATCTCCCAGTGCCCAGCATGATCTCATAACAAAATCCTACAGTGCTCAATGGAAGATTTTGAGTAAAATTCTCTGCAGTGAAAATTATATATTTAACACTGTGAAGATGAAATCAACAGGAGAGTTGTAGAATGATAGATGCTCTCACAATTTTCACTTGGTTGACATCAGCAGGAGCTAGAGAATATCCTGTGTCTCCACTATTATCAGTGCAAAGTGGTGTTCAAAATGGAGAAATGCTGGTTAATTATCAGAGGAGGGAAGTTGGTGATAGTTAACTGGAAGTGCACCTGTAGATGTTTGACCTGAAGTTGTGAGGCTTAAGTGGGCTGGGAGTTAACTTTGGGATTCCCAAGACTATACCCAAAAAACTGGTCCCATTTAGTGTGTCTGTAATGTTAGTGGCGCAGTGCGTGACCAGAGATGGTGATGTGGGACTCTGTGATTGATGATTCTGGATATGATTATTTTAAAATGGTTGCTTGATCTTTGGGCAGTTCTGCCAACTCTGTCACTGGCCTCTATCACTCTGGTGTAGATGGTTTCTCCTGTTGTTTCATTTCTGATTTCTGATTTTTGATGGGGGTTTTCCCCAACCTGTGGAAAATCAGATCAGGCTCACAGAGCAGCACAGCTCAGAACTATTTATTAAAACCCAATCAAACGTCACAAATGAAACAATATAAATACAAGCACCTCAAATGATAATACATAAAATATTACATAAAATTCCGAAGGTATGATATAAAATGATGCAGACTTGTAGAACCTCTGTAGGCTGCATCGTACATGCTTTGACCCTTAAATGCAGGTGCTAACCTCTCCCTACAGGTGGTCAATCCTGTATGCCGTTGTCTTGCAACCACCCTTTCATCTCTAAACATTATTTACTCTTTAACTGCAGATGAGTTGAGTGAGAACTCACCATGCCAACAACTCAGTTACTCTGCCTCTAACTCCTTGAAATGTGGTACTTAACTGTCACCCTGACACACCCACATACACATCGCTGTCTCTGGCTTGTACCACCTGTTTGTTCAATTCAGGAATGTTTGATGTCCAACTATTAGCAGAGCAAAGATGCTTTGATGGGGAAAAGTTTTTTTTGGGGGGAGGGTTTATCAGCAGTCTAAAACTTGTTAATGAATGTTTCCATTAACATTCCATCCACCTGTAAATGCTAGTGTAAATATTAGTGCAGCTATCTGTCTACACTGGCACTAATGCCAATGCTTTGCAGGGTTGATTAAGTCTTTGTCATTCTTGATTTGATTCTTAACTTACAGTTTATTCAGTTTTGTTCCCGTTCTTTTCAGATTAGAATCCCTGGCACAACAAATTTAGAAGAATAAATCAGTGTATATTACCAATCACCTATATCATTGTTACTTGATTGTAAAATTAAATTGCATTGCTTAAAAAACAAAATATACAAGATTTTTAATTTGGTATTGTCAGCTAGAGCTGTAGTCCCAACCCGACACCTGAATACCCTAACCCATCTCCATACCCACCCTGGCAGTTTGAGAGGTGATGTGGGGTACTTTGCCCAGCCTGAGCATTTTGGTAAGTTCCGGTTCTTGCAACATCTATTGGTCTGCACGGTGCAAGGTAGTGCTGGGGCCATCTTGTGAATGTTGTAATATGCTTGCCACAAGGAAGTACAGCTTTGGTGGATGGACCAATAGCAGAGAAAGACCAGCCTGCACTCCAGCATTTCAATATGATATAGATTCACTGGTGTCATATAAAATACAAACCCATTGTCACTTTTATATTTCAGGGAAAGAAATTTCCCCCACCTCCGATCAGTTCTAGCATATGTGTGACTCCAGACTCATTACTGTGGTTCAAATAACCAAATCTTGGAGGAACTCAGCAGATCAGGTAGCATCTGTGAAGGAAAATGGCCGGTCAACATCTTGGTTTGAGACCCTTCAACTGGACCCAAAATGTTGTCTGTGCATTTCCCTCCACAGATGCTGCCCAACCTGCTGAGCTCCTCCAGCAGTTTGTTGCTTTGCTGCAGATTCCAGCATCTGCAGTTCCTTGTGTCTCCGTTACTATGGTTGATTCTTTATTGCCTCCTCTATTCTGGGTACTTACGGAGCAACAATCAATGGCAACATTGCCAGTGACATCTGCATCCTGGGAAGGAATAAATAAAATTCACATAACTTCAAACTGCAATAAAGCCACCATAATCTGTTGGCGCCATTGATCTAAAGAAGCTGGTGGAGCAGGGAGAGAAGAATATGCTAAAATTTTAAAACTATCCTTGATTTACTTGTGGCACTACAGTGCTGTGGGCCAGGATGTGAATTTGTGGCTGATTTCCTTCATTTGAACTCCTTGTTGTGGGTGGATTGATAAAATCCTGGGGAGAGGGTGCCCATGATGTCTGTTTAATACTGAAGCTTGTTAAATCTCAGTCAGGGAAGCAGAGTCAATGAGCTGTTTCCTCTTCCACACAGCTTCTTAGAGCTCATGGCAGCAATGTTTTGTAGGATAGAGGAGGCGGATTTAATAACATTAAGGTGCAGGCTTGGCTGACAGACCACAGTTATTTCAAGTATGATCTCAATGAGCATTAACATGGAAAAGTTGACAGAATCTGTTTGATGGAAGAATGGTGCACAGTGACTGTCCTTCAATGTTCCAGTGAAGTGACAAGGCAAATTGCACTGAAATTCTTCACTGCTACTTTGAAGGGGCGTCCACACCCTTAATGAGTGAGCCCACACTCTATGATACTGCTGAAAAGTTGTTCAGTTAGCATTTGAACACAAGAAATTTTAAAAAAAGCTAAATTGAAAAACATAATTTAATGGTGGTTCATATAATGGCAGTAGATGGAGCTGTTACACAGTAATTTCCAGGTACATATATCCATGNNNNAGTCGGTGCTGATTTTATGCTGTTTTCTATAGATATTTAATTGAATGATATTCAAGAAAATTCAAAAGAAATTCTTAACATTTCTACTAGATGTGAAATATGGAAAGATATGCTGAATAGAGCAAATCCATGATTCTAAGTTTTGATTCCATCTTTGTTTATAGGCATACATGGAGCTTGGAGTTCTATCTTCCTCACATGCTATCTTTGTGAAAAGAACAATTTGGACCAAGATGAGCTGGAGGCAAACTGATAAGCTTGCAATTACCCAGCACCTTATTGTATCCTCTGGACATCTTGTCAACAGAGTGGGTGTTGGCAAAGATAGCAGGAGACTGCCCTTGCATCTCCATTGGTGGTGCCATGGCTGGTGGGCAGTGCAGATTTAGTGAAGGTCACAGCTCAGCCTGTGCAACATTCAGATTTTGTACCGATGTTCTGGAGCTGGAGACAAAATAGATGGGAATGTTTTCATGGAATACCATGAAGGTTCGTTGGAAAGGTGAAATAAAATTAAACTATTATTGTCTGTTCCATTTTCTACAATGCAAATTTCACACTTCCTTGCCAAGCCAACCCAAATGCTTTGCCTTGGATAGGACAGAGCCTAATGCAGGTAAATGGGATTACTGTAGGTAGGCATCATGAGTTGGGCTGAAGAGCCTGTTTCTCTGCTGTATAACTCAGAATCAGGTTTATTATCAAGGACATATGTCGTGAAGTTTGTTGTTTTGCAGCAGCTGTGCACGACAAAAATTACTGTTACAAAAATAGTGCAAAAAAGGAATTGTGAGGTAGTGTTCATGGGTTCGTGGACTGTTCAGAAACCTGATGGTGGAAGAGAAGAAGCTGTTCCTAAAACATTGGGTGGGGGTCTTCAGGCTCCTGTACCTCCTCCTTGATGGTTGTAATGGGAAGAGAGCATGTCCCGGATGGTGAGGGACCTTAATGATGGATGCTGCCTTCTTGAGGCACCGCCTCTTGAAGATGTCCTCCATGGCAGGGATGGATTGTCAGTGAGGAGTATGACTTTATGACTGTATGTCTGTAAAACAACTCAACATAGTGCCTTTAACAGGGTAGAAATGTCCCAGGATGTTTTACGTGAATGATAACAACTAAAATGTGACACCTGAACCATATGGATAGATTCTAGCTGTATCCAAGACATGTAGGCTTGGTCAAAGAGGTAGATTTTTAGCAGTTCCTGAAGGGACAAACAGAGAGAGAGGCAGAAATATTTAGAGTGTATTCCAGAGGTTAGGGTATGTTAAATTAGCCAAGTTATTAAGGGTGGAATATTGATGCTGGAAGGACAAAAACTGGATGCAAAGAGAGATCGCTGAAGATTCTAGGCCTGGAGGAGATTGCAGAGGGAGGGAAGGGTGGTCCTTGAAGAACTTCAAAGCGAGAATGATAGTTTTGAAATTGAGACTGGGAGCCAGTGTAGGCCAGTGAACGTAGGGCTGATGGATGGAAAAAGCTTGCTCTGATTTAGGACAGATTAAGCAGCAAAGTTTACTTATTGAAGAGTTGACCTTATTGAAGATGGAACATGGGATGTTGCGTAGCTGAGCACGGAAGTAGTCAAGTCTGAAGTAGACAAAGGTATCAGTAGCAGATGCAGGGCAGACAGGCAATGTTTCAGAGGAGGGAGTATGCAGTTTTGGAGATGAATTTGTAATTAGATCCTCTGTTTAAGCAGGAGAAGGTTGTGATGGATGTGGTTCAGCTCTGGATATGGCCCAGGAGTGGGCAAAACCCAGAGATGATCTCTTTGGTCTTCCCAATATTTAATTGGGGGAAACGCTTTTATGGAAAGTTGATGACGTGAGAGAATTTTTTTGCTTCAATCCAGTATGCATCGCTGGCATGAAAGTTCCCTTGAGGAATCACAAGGCAATTTTTCCCTCAGTCTGTAAGGTTGGCAGGTATCAGTGAATGACCTGAGCTCTCTTGTTCCCCTCACCGCCAACATGAAGTCCAATCTGTATGAATTCACATGTGAAATGCTTGACATAATTGCAGGTTTCTTATCTTCAGATCATCTAAAGCATATTAATTGCCATAGAATTTATCTTGGAAAAAGGACATGACTGTGCCGCAGGCAAATGCAACTACCAGTATGTGCACACCAAAGTCCCAGAATCAGTAATAAGGCCCCTAATCAGTCATTCTGTTTTTTTCAGGATACTGATTTACTGATAAATGTTGGCAAGGATATAGAGTGAAATGATCTACTCATCCTTGTAAAGCATCACATTTTTGTTTACATTCACCAAAAAGAGCAGGTGGGGCCTCAGCTGAATGGATTGACTGAAAGATTAGTGCCTCTGGCAATGCAGCAGACCCTCAGTAGATACTGAGCCTAGGTCACAAGCTTGCATTGTGAAGTGGGCTTGAACCTCCAACTTTCTGATTCAGAAGATCAGTTGATAACAGTGAGCCAAGTTTGATGTTTAAAATCCAGTGATATTGGCAATACATGCCAGTCACCGAGTAGAAGATCTCAAAGAATGATGGAGTAAATTTAAAGCAACAGTACAGTCCCTGGAGGCTGGAGAGGGAACATTAATTTGCAATAATGGTGCTCATGTTTAACTGGGCCAATTTATATGTTAACCTTAACTAATCCATGTAACAAGCTCACCCAGTATGAACTCTACTGAATCTGTGCATGTTGACTTCATTTTGAACTCTGGCCTTTTAAGAGAATGTGGAGGTCTGGTTTAGATTCATATCCAGTCCACTGTGTTATATAACCCTACTCCATCACAAACGCAAAGGCCTGCAGAGTTGAGTTGATGGTTTTAAATTTTGGATGGAGCTGCACTAAGCCTGTGGTGAGAGGCTGTGGTGTGAATGATAAAAGCAAAGTAGTACAAATTGGATAAAGAAAGGAACTATGGAAACATCATATTCTGTGCATTTATTTCCAAATTTTCTTCTTGTTGCCAAGGGAACTGTTTGCTTTCTCGGTTGCCTGGCAATTAGTTATACATTTATTTTCAAGGCCAATATTTTTAAAGGAATTATGACAATCTTATTTGGCATTTAGAGAGAGAACACATAACAATGCTTTACCGAGGTCAACAATTGGAAGCAGTTTTATCATTCACTTTGAAGAAGCGATTATTGATAGGCTGATCTC
Organism: Rhina ancylostomus; assembly: GCA_030265395.1. Lineage (NCBI taxonomy): Eukaryota > Metazoa > Chordata > Chondrichthyes > Rhinopristiformes > Rhinidae > Rhina > Rhina ancylostomus. Next base: position 123,459,800 of record JARFYF010000001.1, read on the forward strand.
CTTGATCTCCCTCAATAAAGCTGAGTAATCCTCTTTCACAGTCATTTACATATAACAGAACCCTATGGCATGGTCAAAGCCATTCAGCCCATTGTAACCAGGCTGGCTCTGAAAGGCTTATCCATGTCAATCCCATTCTTTCTCCCCTCTTCTCATCTTGTTTTTCCTTATTCGGCTGTTTACTCAATTCTCTTTAAAAGATGAATACAGGTGGTGGATCCTGAGGCCCTTACCCCAGAAAGTTAAGAGTTTGTTATCATTTTAAAGCTCTCCAATAATCATACACATTTAAAAACAATTCAAAGACAGTTAAATAATTTTATTTAAAATACCTTTTATTGGTCACAGAAATTAATTAAAAACATAAAGAAAATTAATTAAGGGACTTAACTTTTTAATCAAGGTTGGAAAATGGATTGTTTTTCTTGTACCAGCCACCTATGACATAAACCTCTGGTACCATGTTCAAAGTTCATCTGGCCCCTGAGCTCAGACTGTTTGTGCTCCACCCCTGGACTTGGTGGTGAATCCAAGGAACAGTGCAGAGGATAGGTGCACATAGTTGGACCTCCAGTTTGTCTCTGACTTATGCCATGCTTGGGTGCAGAGGTCAGGGAGAAGCCAACCCACAAGTAGAATGTCACCTGCAATTATCTGTGGAACCACTGATACATAAGTTTTAACCCATAGTAAGTTCAAGCATAAATGGCTAACTGACCGGGTGAAAGACCAAAGCAAAAATGCTTTCTCAAGTTAAAAGGAAATGACACTCAGGAGAACAAAGAAAGGTCTGGGGCTTTGTTAAAGGTATCAGAAGCTGCAGAGTAGCCAAAGATCAATGAAGAAAAATAAGATTTATATTGAAATATCATCTTTCACATCCTTTAAAACAGCCTTAAGCACTCGACAGTCAATGAAATACTTCTGAACCATAGTCATTTCTGGACAAGAAGATAGTGGATAAGTTCAGCAGCAATAATATTAATGTTAGGAGTCCAAGGGGAGTGTTGTAGGGCCTTTGAAGAATTATTTAGGATGGATTCAGGTAAACTGATGAGAGAGAGGATTTCAATGACTGTTGCGAATTTTGATTTGTCTTTAGTTATGATTAATGCAGGTGCATCAGACTTGGATCTTTAAAGGACATAGGGATGTACTATGTCCTGAAAAGAAGGGCCCTTAAAACAGAAAGGACTTCTGATGCTGATAGAGTTCACTCAAAAGGAGCTTGAAAAAATTAGAACTGTGCTCAACGAGTTTCTTGTTGGCATATCTAGCAGATTGCTCAGGTTAGAAATTGTTCTCTTGATACAAAGGGAGCATCATTTTGTACCAATATTTAAAAAGGACCAGGAATCAGGAACCAGGCAATTACAGCATCAGTGTGGTTGCAGGCAAGTTGCTAGGAGCGATCATGAGTGATGTTCTGTAGCACCATCTTGACAGGGAACAGTTTATGAGTAATGTTCAGTGTGGGTGCAGGGAAAAAGGTTCATGTCATTACCAGACTGGTCAGCATTGGCTTCTGGGTTAGTGGCTGAAGTGGGAAAAAGGGAACAGAACCAGAGGTTTTTGGCATTTCTTTTAAATTAACAACTTATCCATCTGTTAAATTGTTTCAAAATATAACTCAGTGATATGCAAAGTACAGGCTGTTCTCAGAACACAAAAACAGAACGCTGGAAGAACTGAGGGGCTCAAGTGGCATCTGTGGAGCCTGAAGGTGCAAATTGATATTTTGGGTCATGACCCTGCATCAGGACAGGCTATTCTCCCTGTTATCCCCCCAAACAATGCTACCAACTTCACTGGTTATCCATCTCAGTACTGTCTGTGGGACAATGATGTAAGCAAAGTAACTGCCAATGTTAGAGAATGTTGGACAATCTTAGCAGGTCGGCAGCATCTGTGGAAAGAGAAACAGTCAGTGTTTCAGCTCTGCGACCCTTTGACAGAGCTGAAACATTAACTGCTTCTCTTTCTACAGATGCTGTCTGACATTTTTGATTTTAGTTTAGCTGCTAATGTTGCCTAATCTTTTAAAGAGAATCTGTCAGTTTAAGAAATTTCCAGATTATTCATAAAAGAACACCATTCTGCTAAAAATCAGAAATGATGAAGCCTTGCAGGATTTAATCTTCACTCTTGCCAGCTTTTTAAACTGAAGAATCCTACATCAGAGCAGCATTGTCAGTCACCCACTATAGAAATTGCATTGTCTGCAGTCCTGTGTTAGTGTTCCTTGCCAGAGTCCTTATCTCTTCAGCTGAGGTAATTCCACAGGCTGCTTTACCAACATGGCAGAATCTTGTCAGTAGCAGGATGGTGCCTGTGAATATATGATTGGATCAGAGTTTTACAAGCTGCTCAACACCAGAGGTCAATACCAATTACTGCAGCAGCATAATTAAATGTGTTCCTTTCAATCCACCCTGGGAAGGAAGGGTCTGACAGAAGTGAGTGAGAGAGAGACTGACAGAGTTCAGGACAGGAAATGAAGAAATCAGACAGAATTCGAACATTTTTACTTCCTCAGCATCTGAAATCACGGATACTATTTAATTCACTAACTCAAAATGTCGCAGATGCTGGAATCTGGAGCTAAAAACAAACTAATCAACGAATTCAGCAGGTCAAGCGGCATCTGTGGAAGGAAATGGAGACCTGATGTTTCATCTAGACTGAACAAATAATCCTGTTTTATAAGTGCTAATTAGAGGATATATACTGACGAGGATTAGTTTTTATTATTATCGGTATAATCTAAATAATGGCATAGGGTCTGTTGTTCTCACCCAAGGGAGCTTGGTTTAATGTCTCATCTGAAAGACAGCACCTCAATGTTTGGGGCTTAATTGAGAAATAGAATGAACAACCATTAAATCCAGCAACTAATGACTAGGCAGCCTATTCCTACAGCATTCCTCAGCATCTGTATAGTTCCTCAGAGAAGTAAAGCCAAATAAAAGGGGCAGGAATGTTTGGCTTAATCCTGGGTTAAACAAATTCTGATCTCATCTCTGCCACAAAAATATGACCAGGTTACAACAATAGCCATAAAGTAAATTCCCAGCAAGTTTTTATATGTCGTGGTATCAGCTTCCTTCAGGGACGTTGATTTCCCTTCTGTACAGTTGCAGTGAATCTGCTCCCACTGCATGAGCCAGGAACTTTTCCAAAGGTCAGTGATCCTCTGTGAAAAGGAAAACCTCTTGATGTTTAGTTCTGCAATCATATTACTGATTTGTATGTCACTTTGTATTTCAAACTTGCCTTATTCAAATAATCAATTCACAAGTCTCTCCATAATGCAAATAACTCAATAATTTCCCTGAAAATCTATATAGAGGACTTGGGTCTCCCCGAGCTAAGATTAGAACTAATTCATTCAGTGGTGGTGATGTTCAGTTCAGTGAATGGTGTAAAACTGGTAATAATAATTAAGCTGGTCATTATCCCTCTCTCTTCATGACACTGAGAATAGAGAGAGTTGTAAACCTGCAACTGAATTGATGATATGGAAGTTGCAATGAGAATAATGGTAGGCTAATACTGCTCACTCTTATAATAGAGAAAATCAGGCAACAACTTCCAGAGTGCAGATATGCACAGGTAATCACAGGAGACCTGAAGTTGCTGTCTTTGATTCCCTGCTCCTCCAAAGTAAGCCATGTTCTGCAACTTCTCTAACAGAACCCACGGAAATCAATACAAAAAGAATTATATAAGGATGCTTATCACTGAAATAAATCTGCTGAAAATGTTACACTTTGTTTCTTTGAGTTGGAACTGAGTTTTGAATGGTACCCTCTTGCACGGCAAACTGTGTGGCTAAAAATGTCAATAAGCAAAATTCCCTCAGAAAATTATTTTAAAATTCAATTTCAGTTTAAATAATTTTTATTTCATTTTTAATATGCTTGCTTTAGCATTTAACCCATTTGATGTTTATTTCTGATCTTAAGTTAGTTTAAAATTATGCTTTAACTTCCTGTTTTACTGTCTGTGAGAATTCTTTAACATGATTGTCTGATTAGCTGGGCAAACCACCCAGTTATCACTGTTATGGAATACCAGAGATCACCCATGTTGGAAGAGGATTCCTTACAGAGAGAGTGCTGAATCCTTGTGGGTTGGTTTCCATGAGATCAATGGTGACTGCTATTGTTTTGCCACTCACTGCAAAATCCAGGCAGTTTTTCTCTGTTTCACACTATCACACAAAGTTAAACTTACCCCCAAAAGGCAAAGAATATCTGTGACTCATTTCTGTGACCAGTATTTAAATATACCCCTCCTCTCACACCCACCTCAGCCTCCATCACCATCTCTTTCCCTCCCCCACCCTCTCAATCTACCCATCACCCACACACTACTTCCCTCTGCCCTCCCTTTATTCCATGCTCCACCTTCCTCTCCTATCAGATTCCATCATCTTTATCATTTCCACCTGTCACCTCCCAGCTTCTGGCACCATTCACACTCTCCCCTTCCCCCACCTGTCTATTAATGCCCCTACCCCCCCCCCCCCCCCACC
>JARFYF010000001.1:123634339-123647591 GCA_030265395.1 Rhina ancylostomus
GCAAAATCCTTTACTCATGTTACACCTTATGGCTTGCTGAACTGAACTTTGAGAACTATTCCTGGACTTGGAGTTTGAGAATGTGCCACACACACACACTTCGAATTTAGTTTTAGGGTTAATGTTTAATATCTAACTTTTTTTCTTTCTTATTATAATAAGTAGTTATTAATAAAATAGTTTCTAACACTCTTGCATGACTCAGTCTGTTTCTTTTGTTGCTGGTATGCAACACTATGAAATGACTCTCACTGCTTTTCCAGCTGGTGAAGCAAGTTTTAGTTGGCTGTCTAAGCTTTGGATGCTTCAGGGGCAGGGATTCCTTCATCCAGAGTTTAAGGTCTTGCTGCCACACTGGACACCTTGCTTTAGGCTGGGATATTGTGAGCGAGTGATGTAGGCCCTTTACATCCAGGTCTGATAAACATTGGAACAGGGACACTGAGGCTGCAATTCTAGATGGAATGGCAGATTGGTTTTGGACAAGATGTAGTGCCAGAACGATTCTACTTTTGGAAAGCTGTAATTATGTGTACAGACTACAATTTTACTTCGTGGAGTACAGAAGGTTAAGGGATGATTTAACTGGGAAATTTCACTTAACGAAGGGATTTGATAGGGTACATGTAGCAAATGTTTCTCCTCCAATGCACAATGGAACAATGGTGGCAATTGGATGGGAACATAACAGCCTGCAGGTTCCCCTCCAAATTGCATACCATGTTGACCTGAAGTGTATTGCTGGTCCTGCTCTGTTGCTGGATCTAAATCCTGGAACTCCCTACCCGAGAGCATTGTGGGAGTACCTTCACCAGAAGGACTGTAGCAGTTCAAGGCAGCTCACCACCAATTTTTCCAGGGCAGTGAGGGATAGGTAATAAATTCTGAACCTTGCCACTGGCACCCAGATCCTGGAAAACTGAATAAATACATAAATAAGGCTAAGTGGTCTACTTCTATTCCATTTTTCCTCCACCAGAAAGCTTCTTGTATTTTAGTTGAAGAGAGACTGAAGTCTTTTTGGCAGTAGGTTGTCTCGACCATCCAAGGCTAAAGAGAGATCTGCTGATGAGATGGAAAGGTTGACAAGGACACAATTTTAAGAGCAGAGTTTTCAGTAATCAGAATGAAAGTATTACATTAGAGGGTCACAGATGTTCATACTTCCTGTCTACTAACACTGATTGCAAAGAAATAATTTGTTCAAACTTGCCTTTTTTTTGTAAATGTTTGTGCTTTTGTCCGGATCTGCTGCAGGCCTCCTCATTTTCCAAACTTCCTCTCTCAGCGTGTGATGTTCTTACAGAAACTATTGAGGGCCATTTCAGGGGTGTGGGTGTGATTATTTTTCATGCCTTCCAAGTGAATCTATTTTCACTGTAGGCTGTCAGAGACACTGCACAGGTTTCTCTGCACACTGAAATAGATTACATTAGCCATAATACTCTGCAATCTCTTCGCCAGAGTTTCAGGCAAGGTTACTATAGAGTGTTTTTCTTCCTTTAAAACATGAGCCTATGCAGTTCCCTTTGGAAAGAAATTGTTGAATCTACTTCCACCATTCTTTCAATTGAAAGTAGATATATACCCAGTACAGCAAAACCATATGCAATTTGGGATTGGTGCTTTGTTGGAAATAAGTGTTACACTATGCCAGGTCTTAAGTTTCAAGTGTTGCAAGCAAACGTGGAAATAAAAACTCTGCTGCTTTTGCCAGGAGACCACTCTGTTTTAATGAAACAATTAGTTATAGTCAGTCTTCACAGCTGATGGTTAGATTTTCCATTACTTGCATCCTTCATTAAATGGACAAAGAAATTCCCCATAAATTTTCATATTTAGAATTTTTCTCATTCTTTAGACACTCTCCTGACTGTATATGGATCCAATTGGAGAGTTAGAACCATATGGACCACATGCAGGCCATTTGGCCCATCTTTCTTTGCTGGTTTGGCTGCTGTGATTTATGCTCTTACCCCATAGCACAGAAATTCTTTCTCCCTTTATAAATATGCACGTATACAGTTCTTTCTGGACAGAACCTTTGAATCTCCTTTTACCAGTCTTTCAGTTTGGAACTGTTTGCCTATTTAAAAAAGCAATCACATTCCTCCCTTTAGATTTTTTGCTATTTGTCATAAGACTATGTCCTCTGGTTGCGGACTCCTCTGCCAATGGAAACCATTGCTCCTCACTTACTTTGTCAAACATTTTGTAAATCAAGAAATTAAATGCAGTTTATTCAGGGTTATGGGATTCAAAATTTGACTTTTACCTGAAATTGAACATGATTCTGATTATTTCTGAATTGTTTTGCATCATTCTGAAAATTCGACCAGGCACTTTCTGGAATGATTCTCCCTTTCATGCCTGAAGTAACTTCTGCATTAGCCAATAGATCATATTATTCCTTGTGCTACATGCATTTTGGTCTGATGTCCCCCGTGAGATTCCAAGTGGTCCTGGGAGCAACCAGCCTCAGGCCCTCCCAGGACAAGCAAGTTTCAATTCCACAGCTTTGAGGCTCCTGTAATGTAAGTCCAGCCCATCCCTGGGTTACAAATGGGTTCCATTTTTATAGATGTTCTTAAGTCAATTTTGTCCATAAGTTGGAAAATACAGAAACAAAATCACTCAATACTGTAACCAGAACTCCACAGTATTGTAATGAATGGCATCAAAAGCACATAAGACTGATAAGGAAGAAGAATTAGTAAAAATGGAGAGAGAGAGGAAACGAGTTCTCCCGTTCATAGGAACAAATTATTGTACATACATTGGACTTCTAAAATTAACAATATTATGGGAGCTCAATTGTATGTAGGGGGTGTCCATAAATCAGATATTCTTAACACAGGGATGGCATATCCTAGGTTTGTTTATATCTCTCAGATGGCCCTTAATTTCAGCCATTTATCTGATCTCCATCCTTAATAACTGGCCCCATCCTTTCAGTCAGAACCACTTTCACTCCAGATCTGTCAGAGAATAACCCCCCCCTCCCATGGTCATTTAGCTTATTTGTCAACGTGACTCCAGGTTCTGACGGTCTACTAACGGGCACCAATCCTTTCTCATGACAGAATGTGCCACTGCAATGGCCATCTTGCACACAGGTTTGGATGCGTTAGAATTTCTAAGCAACAATTTCAAATATTTCTCTTGAACTTTCTCTTTACTCTCTGTACTCTCAGCAGTAAAGTTCCAGTTTCCCCTTCTCTCCCTGCAACAAAGGTCCTTGTCCCTTGGACCAATGTAAAAAAAATCTCTGCCACCTCTTTAAAGTCTTTTCTTCATTTCCAGCAAAAATGAGTTTCTTTACCACCATCCTGAAATACTAATAGTATTTTTAAAGGTCAGAGTTGTTGTGGTGGTTCATAGCTAGATGTAACACTCTGAAAATTGTTAGCACTAGCTAACCAGGGCAACCAAATGAGTAAATGAAAGTGGGCTGCAAGCCTAAAATGTAACTATACGTCTTTTGTTGGAGTTTCTTCCTTTCATGTAAATGCACTGCCAGATGGTTTCTGCACTCTGATCTTACTTCCACTGGGATTCCCCACCCCAGAATTCCCATGTCTGTCTGCACTATAGGCGGCTGTCTCATCATCCTTTCACGTGGGTGCTCGCTGGTGCTGTGGAACTCATTACTATGACAAAAATGAATGGCAATTGGCAATTCTAAGTGTTTTGTGCTTCCTGTGAGATATATGCTTAATTCAACTTAAAATACCCTTCTGGTTCACAATGAAATTTATTGATTCAAAGGCAAGCTTACAATGTTATGGGAGAATTCTATTTGGCAATGACACGCTGTATATGAGTTAGCAGGTTAAGAGATCCGTTCTCATCTGGGCACTTGGCAGAAGTCTTGACAGACACCTGAGGACTTTGAACCTTTCCATGACAGTGTATCTAAGATAATTAGGTCTGTTTTCTTCTTCCTTCTCCTTCCATTTAATTGCTCACTTGTTCGCTCCTCCCATTCATCTGTTGACTTTTTTTATTTTAAGAGCTGATAAATACTCATTCCAAACTTTACATTATCTACATCCACCATCTTAGTTGTTCAGCTACAAGAAGACATGGACACATGGCTCAGGAACCCATTTCCTCCTCCATCTCTTGTACATGTATGAGAGGTCAGTCAGCTGATTCAACAAACGACCTTGAGTCATCTCCCAAACTCTTATCAGGTGCAACCATAGCCATTCAAGGACCTGTTTCTAGGTTTTCTAGATGTGGTGTCTAAGCAATTAATGAGCTGCATGAGAGACCTTGCGGTCATGGAAGCTTACAACTTCACATTTCAAAGAGTTAAACTGATTCTACTCTGTTTAGCCAAGGTATGTAGGCTATGGGATCACTGATTGTATGTGTTTAATTAACTAAACTAGCATAATCAATCAGCACAAAGGATAGAAATTATAGATATGATTTTGTCAAATTATCATTAATTTTAGCCTATCATTGACTCCACAGCTCCAGGAGGAACACTGTCACCCTTATTTCCATTGCCAGCCAAGACTGGAGAAATGATGCTTACATTTGAATCTGCATCCTGAGAACATTTTTTGGCATTATGAAATGCTACCGATAGTCCATCAGACCACTGGGGAGGTTTTACCTCTGTTGACCATAAGATGTCCCATGAAGCAATTAAATTCATGATCAGCGTACCTTTTGCCAGTCCGTGAGCCAATGCCTTTCTTCTATTCTACAATGTGTGATGTGACTGCCATAAATGATACTGACCCTTTCAATAAAATTTAAACTCTGCAATCCCACGAGGAGCTCTCCATTAACAACATGTGATATTAGTGGCAAGTGATCTATGTGAACTGTTGCAGCAAAGGTCAGTAGACTATACAATCTGGCCAGGTGGCTGTGGATACCAGCCCCAAACTTTCAGCGGCTGCATAATTTCAAGCAGTTTTGGGAATTCCTTCCAATAGAGAAAGACTTGCGTTTACATGGTGCTGGTCATGACCTTGATGTTGCTGTAATAACCCAGGCAAATGCAGTAGTCACTTCACCAGATGCAAGTTCACTCAGATGGCCATTTTTAAGTGGGATAAGTATTAATATCATCAATATTAATAATGATTAAATATAATAAGTTGTAAGTAAATAGGTAATGACAATAGAACCTGCATGTTCAAAATTACCAACTGGGGTGATTTTTACACTTTCTGGATTTATCCACCAGAGTATTCCTGTCACATCACTGACTACTGCATTTTGTTGCACTTCTTCAAACAATATAATTGGTCATTAGTCTATGTACAATTCCTGCATTTTGAATAGTGCGTTCTCTACCCAAATTGAATGGCTGACTTCACGAAAAGCATTTTCAATTAACATTTTGAGGACATTTTCAAGGAAAATTCAGTTATTATTGGTTAAAACACAAAAATTGAAGCTATAAGTCTAATGTATTTCAGCAGATCTTTCAAAACACTTTAAAATACGCTGGAGAAGACAACCCACCAGATGTTTTGAGTTTGGCTCAACTCCAGCTGGTAATTACAGTACAACTATATACTGGAGAGAATGATTTTCAACTAATTGCAAGCTTAAAGCATTCCCTAGTATTCTGGTAAACTAAAAGCAATTGTGATACTTTCTAAGATTATATTCATTACATGACTATGAATGAACTCCTAATTGAAATGATTTCAGTTGGATTAAGCAATGTATAACAATAATAGCTACTCACAAAGTATTTTTTTTGGAAATTCAATCAGTCACCACTTGTTGGCGCTGTTAGAATAAAAGATGTACTGTATGTCCTGATGGACCATTTCTATTGAAAACACAAAACCAAATTAACACATTTAAGTGTGAAGGCGTGTGAGAGTAATGCTTTGTTACTGTTATTGTGCAGGCAAACAGATTCATTGGGAAAATTGACATGAGGTCAACAATACATCAAGATCTAATTAATAACTATCAATTACCCTCTGATTTAATAAATATTGTCAACTTGATTTTAAGCATTAAAGGGAGTCAATGGAATTAATTTCAAAGACAGAGGACAATGTGTTTAAGTTACAATGGGAAGCAGATCTATAAGAAGGCTGCAAATGTCTGTCACAATCTAATCTAATCTTCCTTAATCTCTTCCCTTCCACCCTCTGGTCTCTCCACACTCCCCCTCCCCACCAACTACATCTGGTCCCCAGATTAAAAAGTTCTGTTTAGAACTAATTTGCAGAAGATGACAAATTTAAGGTACTTTAGCATTATGGGGAATTCTTAACTAACAAATCAAGTATTTTCAAGAATACTGATTTAAATTATGCTTCCTTATCAATCAGAGTAGCGCGTAATCTTCCTTTGTAAATGTAGCCTTTAACTGGCATGCAATAATACTTTTCAAATTAGATTATCTCATAATAATTTTATTGCAAATCTTGGCAAATGCACTTCCCAGCTATAAAACATTGGCTACCTGGGTCTTCCAAGAACATAAGAAAAGAAATAAATGCAGGAGTAGGTAATGTGGCCCTTCACTGAGATCATGGCTGATCTTTTACCTCAGCTCCACTTTCCTTCACCAATCCTGTTTCTCTTAATTCCCTTAATACCTGAATATCTGTTGGTCTCTGCCTTGAACATATACAGTAATGAATTCCAAAGGAGAAATTTCTCCTCATCTTTGTCCTGAATGGCTGACTATTTATTTTGAGACTGTGGTCCCTGATCCTCAACACACCTGCCAGTGATCACATCATTTCCACATCTACCCTGCCAGGTTCTAGATACTCTTGTCAGGGAAACATCACTTCTATGTCTACCCTGGCAGGCTCCTGTCAAGAATTGTCACCAGGTTAGGCAGCATCTGTGGAAAGAGAAACAGAGTAAACATTTCAGGTTGAAGAACCTTCATCAGAAAGGGAAATATGAGAAACTTGATGTTCATTTCAAGTTGCAGAGTGGGTGGGGAAGGGATTGATCGGTCAAAGGGAATATTGGTGAAATTGCGAGGCCTGGGTTCGTCATGGCAAAATGTGATTTACAAACCCAAATGGTTGTTAGATTAATGATGGACAATGGAGAGAGAGAAAACAAAGAAGGGGACATTAGAGTCTGTGAAATGCAGGTCAGAGCTGCTGTGGAAAATGGAAATCAAAAGGAGAATGTTGGAAAAGCCCAGGAGATCCGGCAGTGTCTGTGAAGAGAGTAAAAAAGAGTTAACGTTACTGATGTATAAACTTGCAGTAGAACCGTCTGGTTCTGATACAAACAGAGAAAGCAAGTTTTGTGAAACCGCTGAATTTGATATTGAGTCCAAAGGCTTCAGCTTGTGCAGCTGGAGGATAAGGTACTGTTCCTCAACTTGTTATGGGCTCTTTAGAACAATGCAGGAGGTCATAAATGGATAAGTCAGAGTGGGGGTCAGGATCAGATGGAGAATTTAAGCAACAGACAGCTGGAAGCACGGGCCTTCCGACTGAAGGGCGGTGCTCCACAAAGTGATCACCCAATCTGGATTTGGTCTTCCAGATTGAGAAACCTACAGCAGAACTGGCCAGTGCTTACACAAACAGCAAAAGCAAGTTACCTGAAGTTGTTGAATTCAATAATGTTTTCTATCCTTTCCAATTCTGATGAAAAATATTAACTCTTGTTTCTCTTTCCACTGATGCTCCCTGATCTGCTGAGTATTTCCAGAATTTTCTATTTTTATTGTGAAATATAAACCTGGTTTTCATTGCTTCCCTGAAACAATATAAACAGGTTCTGAGCTAATTTTCTGAAATTAAAGATTCCGAAGTTAAAATTTCCAAAAATGCTCCCTGCTTCTGGAACAGTTTCATAATAAATGAGCACCCTGATCTGATTGGAAAATGTCAAACTGTATTTCATCAAAAAACACATGATCTATTTTGGATTTAAAAGGGTGGTCAGTAGATATTACATTTTAGTTGTGTGATGCTCTCTTTTGTAATTAAATAGACGTCTGTTGTCGTTAGGCAACAGTTGGTTTGTTCCGCATTGGAGCCTCCATCAGGTGGCATTCTTTATGTAGCATGGGCCAGTTCAATTACATTTCACATTTGGATTATATTGGTTGGTAGGTCTCTCACTGCAGCTGCTCCATTTGTATTTGTCAACACAATTTATGTTCAAACTCAGTTGGAAGCTTTGCATTTAAAGGAATTGATTTTCTACTTGTTCAGGTGTCAGCATCAGATTCCAGTATTTCTGAGCATTCTTTGTAACTTCAGACTAGAATAATAGCATTTTTATCTTGCATCGTGTCCCCAGTTCATACACATAGGAAAGGCTGATAAATACTGCAATGCTTTGTAAAGGATTGGATTCTAACTTGACAAGCTTTTTCCTCAGTTGGTTTCTTTTGGCAGGGATCTGGTGTGATGAATGCACATTTAATTTATTCCTGAATTCTTTTTACTTATTTATTCACAGTGCCACCAGTATTTATTTTTCATCCACAATGGCCTCTGAATGGAAGTGGCTTGTTCAGCCTTTCTGGAGGGCAGTTAAAAGTCAACTCTGTTTGCTGTGGATCGGGAATCACTTAAAGGCCAGACTGGCTAAACACAGCAGATGTCTTTCCCTAAATGACCTTGGTGAACTAGATGACTTTCCTCTGACAGTCTAGTAGTTTCTTTTCTACCCTTTGTAATCTGAATTTCTTTAAATGATTGAATTTAAGTTCTCCAGCTTCCATGATGGGATTTGAACTCCTCTCCAGAGCAATAGTCCAGGCTCCTGGATGCTGGCTCGGTCACTGTGCTGCTGCATCTGGTGATTGTAGGGCTTTGTGAATTCGCCTAAACTTATTTGGACCATATGGATGTGACTTTAATGGAGGAGAAGTATCTTCCTCACCTATTGCAGCAGTTTTATAAATTGGCATTTGATTTATTCTCACCAGACAAGTTTCTCCGTCACAGAGATGTACTTATGAAATGCAGCTGCATACTTTTCTCTCTCCAGCTTAGCTAAGCTTTTTCCTTGGGTACTAAGCTGCATACAGGTTTTATTTTAGTGGTATGGAATGAGGTTAATGCTTATTTCAAGATATTTTAAAATCTGGTAGCAATTCCTTCTCTAGCATAATTCTCACATCTGTGCATTTATCCTTCTTTCTTGCCTATTGTGGCTGTCCTTGGGATTGACTTTTTATCAAAGGAATATTTTGGTTTTGAATTTGATATGCATATCACTGTGCATCCAGGGTAAAACACACAGAGCAATAGAGATATTTCTACACCCTGGAGTTCACTAAGAATTATTTTCCTCATAGCATACTCCAAGTGCAGAGAGAGAATTGTTTTCCCATTCCATTGGATCACATTTCTTTGCACTTTTTCCAAGTTGTATTAACGTACAGCATTCACTAGATATTTTCTTGAATCCTTCGGAAAAAAAGCAGCATAAAATGTTGTATGTTATTGTTGGTCTGATCTTTAACAGAAGGATTTCTGCAAAGAAAAAAAAATATTTTAATCTTTCTCCACTCCAGTTGATTTGCAGTGACAAGAAAATGAACAGCAACCCAATTTTCTTTTATTATGTGGATAATTTTCTGCTTCATTCAGAGCATTAAAGGTAACACAAAGTGTTACCAGCTCAACCAACACATGAAGTGCCCATTATGAGTTTATTGTTTCAGCCATCGTCACACACTACAGGGGGAATGGCATGAACAAGTTTTGGCTCCATTATTCTTCATTTGAAAATCACATTGAGGGAGTGTATATGGGGGAGATGTATTTGGATGCTGGAAGAAATGAGTGAATAGTTCAGAGGTGTACTAGATATATTAATACTGATCATGTGGAAAAAGACAAGGGCTTGTGAGAGTCAGAAGGGAGGTGAGAGATTGCCAATCAGATGTTTGGTTATTTGTGTTTAGCTGGAATTGCAAAATGTTTTGAGTCACTCCATATTCAGGAACAAATCTTCATTGAAACATAATAATTGCCTCTTTGGTAATGCAGAGGTGAAAATGAAAATAAATCAAGTGACTCCCTCCTTGGGAAATATTCTGTAAGCTTAAACCATGGTTAATCTTACTAGATTTCTTTTAAAAATGATCTAAAATTATTCGTCTCAGATTGTGTCAGCACTATGTGACTGATGAAACATTGAAATTACAATGGGGAGGGGCAAATAGTAGAATAGTTATTGCATGCTTTGGGGATAAGATTCCTTCTGTTTACTATTCAGTCAACTGATAAGTGACCTATTAAAGAGCTTGATTTGCTAAAATAGGTACAGCAAGGAAATGTGTTCTGAATTTTTATTAAGCTATCCAAAGGAAGTGACATGGTGGGTGCTCCATGCAAATTCATTGGAGGACAGATAAAAGATGACCTCCTTAACTTCAGAAATGTACTGGAGAGAGTGTTTAAGCCTGAGATAGGTAGAGATGACAGCTGGCCATCTGTTGCCATTTAAAGACTGCAAGTTGTCTTAAGCCTTCCATTTACAACGTTTCTGAGATCTTTGAAATTATGCTGTGGCAATAATAATGTCCATTCGTTTGACAATGGCTTTAACATGGTTAACGTCTTTGGATATGGGACCTTCATGCAAATGGAGTATTGGTTTCTAATAATCATTTAGTATTTTAACACTGAATTCTTTCTGGAGATTTATGTTACTGCTTGGTGTGAGAAGCAAATCAATTATAATCAAATCGTGGCATCACTGAATGATCTCCTACTTTTATTCCTCACTATCCTTATAGTTCTTACACTTGAACACTAATACAGACCTGCCTTCCATCAGATTCTTAGAAAAAAATTTCAAAATATTTTTTGTGAGTCGTTGCATCTTTCACCACGGTCTGCTTTCTTATCTTTTTAAATAATCAACAATGGAACAGTTCTGTTACTGGATATCTTTGTTTAGTTTCAAATTTTATTGTGGCATTACACTCTAATTGTCTGCTCATCCTGTTGGTCACATTCAAAAGTCATGGTATGTGGTCTGGCTCAAAAGGTATATGAAGAGATAGCGGTTAAGTTATTGGACGAGTAGCCAGAATTCTGGACTATTGATGTGATTTTAGATTCCACCCTGACAGCTGGAGAATTTAAATTCAATTAAAAAAACTGACCTTTTTATATAAAAGTGTCAAGTCACAGTAAGAGCTACCTGAAATGACACGATTGTCATAAAAACTTATCTGGCTCACTCATGTCCTTATCTGCTCCTTCATCTTGGTCAAGTGGTTGTTTGAGTTCAGGCATTGCAATGGGGTTGACTCTTAACTGCCTCCTCAGTTCAGGGGAAAATTAGGGAAGGACAAGAAAAATGTTGACATTGTTGGTGATGTTCACGTCCTAAAAAATTGCATCATTTCAGAAAAAAGCTCCTGCCTTTCCTTAAATATTGATGAAAGAATATCTCCAAGGCGTGTGGGTTAGTAGGTTAATTGGCGACTATAAATAGCCCTTTGTAAATGGGTGAGTGATAGAGTATGGGGAAGGGGAGATAATGCAAACGTGAGTAGAACAAAAAATGGGATTAATGTAGAATTAGTGTAAATGTGTGATTGATTGATGCACAGATTAAGTGAAGTAAAAGTCCCTTTCCACGTTGTATGTTTCTATGACTTCATAACTCTGAGAGAATTGCCCATGGTACAGAATATTTTTTTATCACCGTGACTTGATATGTTATGCTATTGCTTTTCACCTCAAAATAAAAGTTTTGGTCTTTCTCTTGCTGTGATCTGCTTACTTCACTTTTTGAAACCTTTCTAACTTTTGTGCACTCATGGATATTGATGGTGTTTGAATCTCAAACAAGTGGCTTCTGGCTCTATGGCCAGATGCTGGGAGTGTCTCCATATTCTTGGACACCAAGCAGGAAGGACATAAGCAATAGAAGCAGTTGTAGTCTATTCAGCCTCCCATGCCTCTTCTGCCATTCCGTAAGATCACAGCTGACCTCTTACCTCGATGTAATTTTCCTCCCTTAATCATACATCCCGGATTCCCTTGATATCCCCAAATCTTTTCATACCGATCTTAACTATACTCAGCAGCTGAGCCCAAGCAGCTCCCTTGGATAGAGAATTATAAGATTCTGAGAAATTTCTTCTCACCTAAGTTCTGAACACCGAACCCTTATATTGAGACTCTGATCCTGGTTCTAAGTACCTCAAGCAGAGGAATTGTCATTCTTACATCTATCCCTTCAAGCCCTGGAAGGATTTTACATGTCTTCTAAACTCTAGAAAGTATGGTCCAGTCTGTTTAATCTCTCCTTGTGGAATAACGAACCCATCCAAGGAAGCAAACTGCTGAATCTTCATTACATTCATTCAAGGTTTTCCAATTATTTAGACCTCTCCAGAATCAGGGGAATTTTGTTAGATTACAACCATGCATATTTCTGCAGCCAATTCCTCTAAGAGCCTAGGATGCTGGCCATTCATTTGTCCAGTACTTTTTCTCCAGTGATTGTGATTGTTTTAAGTTTCCCACTTCCTAGAACTCCTTGATTATATATTACATCTGGATGTTTTTGCCACAAAGATCAATCTGAAATAATTGTTTAGAATCTCTCCCATTTCTCCATTTCATGTTATTGGTTCCCATTCTCATCGTCTAAAGACATAAATTTACTTTACCTACCCTCTTGTGTTTTGTATGCTTGCAGAAGCTCTTACTGTCTGTTTTTATATTACTTGCAAGTTTGGTCTCATTATTTTTGGTCATCGTTTGCTGGTTTTTAAAATGTTCCCAATCGTCTGGCCTACCATCGACCTTCACAACACATTATGTCTTTTGTCTCATTTTGTTATAATCCTTAACTTCTTTAGTTAGGCATATATGGAGCATCCTTCTCAGAGAATCTCTTTCCTCACCAGAATACGTCTCTGCTGACCCTTTAATCGATTTTCCCAGTCCACCTTAGCCAATTCTCTCCACATATTATTGCAATTGCATTATTTAAATTTAGGGCACTAGTTTCAGATGGAAGTATGTTATCCTTAAATTGAATTTGAAGTTCTGCCATGCTATGATCACTTTTTCCTAGGGGATCTTTTACCAGAAGATTTCTAATTAATCTGTCTCACTTCACAAAACTAGATCTAAAGTAGCCTGTTCCCTGCTTGGTTCCTCAGTGTATTGCTCCAAGAGACTATGCAGAATACACTCTAGGAAGTCATCTTCAATGCAACCCTTGCCAATTTGATTTGTCCAATCTATGTGATAATTAAAATTGCTCATGATTAATGCACTACATTTCTTATACC
>JARFYF010000001.1:123668843-123682573 GCA_030265395.1 Rhina ancylostomus
GTGGACAAGCGATATCTTTTTCCCATTATTGAGCGATCCAATACCAGAGGGCATGCATTTAAGGTGAGAGGGGTTAGCTTCAGAAGAGACGTGAGGAGTACTGAGAGAGTGGTGGATGCCTGAAATACGATGCCTGATAGGGTGGTGGAGGCAAACTCATTGGGGGCTTTTAAGAGGAACTTGGATGGGCACATGGATGAGAGGAAAATGGAGGGATGTGGGCATTCTGTAGGTAGGAGGGATCAGCTATGGCGGCACAACAATGTGGGCCGAAGGGCCTGTTCTGTGCTGTACTGTTCTATGTTCTATATTTAATCAAACACGTCCAATGATTTTAAACATGTCTAATTTTTGCTACTCCGAGAAAAGTCTTAGTTCTTCATACCCAGGTATGGAGAGTTGAGGTTAAAGTCAAATCAACCATGACCCCATTGAATGGTGAAGCAGTTCAATGGGCTGAATGACCTACTCCTATCCCAACTCATATGTCTGTATGTTCCCTGGCACCATCCCAGGAAACCATTTCTTTGATTTATTCCTTTATGGGCAACAGACTTTGATGGCAATGTTGGCATTTATTGACCTACTCAAGTTGCCTCTAAACTCAGGCAGTTTGGAGTCAACTGGATTGGTGGGTCTGGAGACACACTGACACCAGCCTGCGTAAGGATAGCAGATCTCCTCTTCTGAAGGATATTCATGAAAAGGAGACACAAGAGACTGCAGATGCTGGAATCTGGAGCAAAAAATATAATACTGGAGGAATTCAATGGATCAGGAAGCATCTATGGAGGGAAATGGAGAGATGACATTTTGGGTCAAGATCTAACAAACTGGATGGATTCTTACAACATCCTGGAAGCTCCATGGTTACTGTAACAAAGAGCAGCATCTCTTTTATTTGAACTAAGTTCCCCATTTGAACACTGACTGCTCATCCATTCCAGCAGCCACTCTGCTATCTTACCCAATCTCTTCCACACTCTCCGGAGTCCTGACACCCCATCTGATCTGCTTCCCAGAATATGCCTCCAGACTCCTGATGGATCCCAACTTTCTTTTTCATTGAAGGCTGACTTATAGCTTGCTTGTTCTTGTATTCTCATCCTTCTCTCTGCTTGATCAACAGGAGTTAAATTAGGGATCAGGAAATACTGCCAACTGCTTATCAGCCTCAATTTCTTCAGCACATACCCAGCTACACCAGGCTAATTGACAATAAAATGAAATGACATTTGCAGATCAGGCTCATAAATCAATGTGAGCTGCATGCAACCATCGATTAAATCAACAGTTTTAATTCCCATAGTGAATGCCAGGGACAGTTTGCCTGATACCAACTGAATCACCCATATACTAATTGGGTGCAAATTTTTGCATTAACTTCCACCCACGCTAGGAAAACGACAGGATGAGAAGGGATGGCTAAGCTTGGTCATGAAGGGGTTGACTGTCTGGTTTTCTGGTGAGAAAACCTGGGTAATCAAAGACTCCACCCACCCGGGACATTTTCTCTTGTCCCCTCTCCCATCAGGCAGAAGATACAAAAGCCTGAAAGCATGTACCACCAGGCTCAAGGACAGTTTCTATCACACTGTTATAAGATTACTGAACGATCCCCTAGTATGATAAGATGGACTCTTGACCACCTAAATTCTACCATATTGCGACCTTGCACCTTATTGTCTACCTGCACTGCACTTTCTTTGCAGCCGTGACACTTTACTCTACATTCTGTATTGTTTTACCCTGTACTACCTGCACTGTGTAATGAATTGATCTGAATGAACAGCATGCAAGGCAAGTTTTTCACTGTACCTCAGCACCAGTGACAATAATAAACCTATTCCAATTCCAAGTTGCTTACTCTGGGCGGAGGTCTACTGAGCATTTACACAGTGTCTTTCATTGCAACAGGGGCTTAAGAAGCAATACCAAAGTCTTGTCACTGTTGCAATCTGCAGACAGCAGTGCAACAAATTCTAGACTTCCATGAGCAGCAACATGATAACAGTCAGTCTGTTGGCCAGAAATTAATCCCTGATTGCTTACGCTATACATGTGGACACAGTCCAATACATCACGGGCACATCCCTCCCCACCATGGGGGTATTTACACAAGGCGCTGCCTCAAGGTGGTAACATCTATCATCAAAGGCCCCCACCATCTGGGCCATGTCATCTTCTCACAACTACCCTTGGGGAGGAGGTACAGGAGCCCTCAGAGCCACACTCAACAATTCAGAAACAGCTTCTTCCCCTCCAGCATAAGATTTCATGAACCCATGAAAACTACTTTTTTTTTGCACTATTTATTTTTGTAATTTATAATAGTTTTATGTTTTTGCACTGTACTGCTGCCACAAAACAACAAATTTCATGTCATATAAATCAGTGATAATAAATCTGATTCTAATTTTAAGAATATCCTGAGATGAAGCCATTGAGCAGATGCTCAGTTGGATCAGACACATAAATACTGTAGCTGCAAGTGAACAGGTCAGAGGTTGTGTATCTTGCAATGAGTGACTTACTCTACCATCTACAACAATGCACAATCAGGAAGTTATGGAATATTCTCTAGTTGCTTGGATCATTGCTGCTCCAACAACTCTCAAGCAGCTTGACACCATCCAGAACAAAGCCGACTTCTTGATTGGCACCCCATTTACCACTCCAAATATTTATTCCCTCCATCACTGGTGCACAGTAGCTATAGGCAGTGCCATCTACAAAAGGCACTGCAGTTATTCACTCAGCAACAGTACCTCTCAAACCCCAAGATCTCTACCACCAAGGAGGTCAAGGGTAGCAACTGGACACTACCACCCTGTAGGTTTCCCTCCAAAATGCACACCATCCTGATTTGCAAATAGTCCTTCATCATCTCTGGATCTAATTCCTGGAACTTCCTATTCAACAGCACTGTGACAGAACCATTATCAGAAGGACTGCAGTGCTTCAAGGAGGCTCATCAACACCTTTCTGAGGGCAATTATGGATGGGCAATAAATGCTGGCCTTGCCAATCCTGTAAGATGAATTAAAAAATGTTTGCCTTGAGGTTAATTTTATGGAGGATGTTAAAAATAGAGATGTGAAGTGATTTGTGAATATAATTCCAGAGCACAGGGCTCAGATGTCAGAGATGCAGGAATGGTCAGAGTCCACAGAACAGACTGTGTGTATCAGTTATGGCACTGGAGCTGCCTAAAGGTATCATTGGTCTTCAATTGTAGTCACGTCAATTCCATCCTCCGCAAGTGTCGACTGAAGAAAATTCAGATGCAGAGGAATTGGTTAATGTCACGATGACCAAAGGTTTAACAAAAACAGATGAGCGAGTGAAATCATGAACTCTACAGCTTTATAAGGTTGTCAGGACTGCAGTGGAAGGCAATGGAACCACCAATTAGCATAGCTAAAAGAGAGTTAAACCACACCAAGAACTGAGGCAGAGGGAGAAAGATGGGAAAGAAAGAATTTAACAGTGTAATGATGCTACGGGAAGGGAAATGTTCATATGAGCACATGAATTAGGAGCAAGAATAGGCAACTCTGACCCTCAAGCTCTTCCATTCAATATGATCATGCCTGATTGATTATATCATCCACTCTGCAGTCCCCCTACTCCCAGTAACTATTCATCCCATTGCTTGTAATTGAACTCTTCCTTGGAAATGTTCAAAGACTCTCTCCCATCACCTTTTGAGGAAGAAAGTACCAAAGATTGGTGAAAAAATACCACCTCACCTCTACCTGAAATGGGTGACTCCTTATTTTTAAATATTTTAAGAGGCATTTAGATGGACATATGTACAGTCATGGAATGGAATGATACAGGCTAGGTGCAGGGAGATGGGATTAGTTTAATTTGGCATCATATTCAGCATGGATACTGCAGGCCCAAGAGCCTGTTCCTGTGTCGTACTGTTCTATGTTCTGGTGACCCCTGGTTCTAGATTCTCCCACAAGAGAAAACATCCTCTTCCCACCCACCCTATCAAGATCCCTCAGAATCTTATATGTTTCAATGACTCTTCTCAACTCCAGCAAATATAAGGCCAGCCTCTCCAATCTTTCCTCAGAAGGCAACCTGCCCATTCCAGGTTTCAGTCTAGTAAACTTCTAGATTGATTTCAAAGCATTTACTTCCTTCCTTAAAGAAGTAGATCAATACTGAAACACAGCACTTCAGATGTGGTCTAACCGATGCCCTATATAAACTGTCTATTTTTGCATTCAATCCCACCAGCAATTTACGATAACACTCTTAACTTTCCTAATTATTTGCTGTATCTGTGTACCAGCCTTTTGTGAATCATACACTAGGCCACCCAGATCCCTCTGCATCTCAGTGTTCTGCAATCTCTCACCATTTAGAAAATAAATATTCTTTTTTTATTTTTCCACCAAAATGGTCAGCTTGTTCCCACATTATACTTCATTTGTCAGATCTTTAGCCATTCACTTAAACCATCTAGAACTCTTATCTTCACTCCTTATGCCCTCCTTGCAATTTACTTCCCTACCTACCAGAAGGGCTGTAGCTGTTTTCGGAAAACTTAACATCCAGGGCAATCAAATAAATTGCAAAGAAGTGAGGTCCCAGCACTGATCCTTGTATAACCATTTGTTACATTTTTGACAGCCAGAAAAATACCCATTTATTTTCTACAGTAACTTTGAGACAAGACCTTATTCAATGTCTTCTGGAAATTTAATTATAAAGCATCCACCAGTCCTTAGCATGTTACTTCTTCAAAGAACTCCAATAATTTGGTCGAGAATGATTTCCCTTTCACACAAAGGGTCATAGAAGCATAGAAATAGGGTCTTCAGCCCATCAAGTCTGAGCTGACCATCATACACCCATTGCTTGATTACCTTGAATTTTTCTAAGTGGTTGCTATTGAACAGTTCCCTAGTACGATAAGATAGACTCTTGGCCTCAAAATCAACTTCTTTATGACCTTGCACCTTGTTGTCTACCTGCAATGCAATTTCTCTGTAGCTGTTACACTTTATTCTGCAGTCTGTTATTGTTTTACCTTATACTACCTCAATGCACTGTGTAATGAATTGACCTGTATGAACGGTATGCAAGACAAGTTTTTCACTGTACCTCAGTACATGTGACAATAATAAGCCAATTCCAATAACACCTTTAATACTAGTTTCCAATATTTTCCCTATTTCAGATGTGACATTAACTAGCCTGCAGTTTCCTGATCTCAGTCTCTCTTCCTTTTTGAATAAAGGTGATTTGTTGCAATTTACCAATTTAGTAGAACCTTCCCAGATTCTAAGGAAATTCGGAAAATTAAAATCAATGAATCAATTATCTCAGTAGACCAAAGGAAGAAGGCATGTCAGGGTGCAGCTCCAACAATTTGCTCTGTACCATTTCCCTGGCAATTGTAATTTCTCCCTCGCTACCATTTCCTGAACTCAATTTCTGGGATAGTATTTGCATCCTCTGAGCAATTCACAAATACTGAAAAATTTAAAAGTGAATCTGTAATCTGATTGAGTGAATATCTAAAGAGCTCTGCTTTTAACTGCCTGGGTAAAATCACCTAGCAAAGGAGACATAAAGATTAAGCAAGTGAATAATTACTTAATATTGCTGCCCTCCCCTGTGCATATGGAGATTTGGAAAATGTATTCTGCGTTTTTAAAGTACTGATTAAAATAAAGAATTTGCAGTTATACAGCGGCTTTCGCACAGAGTTTGCACTACATTTGCGTAAATTTTTAAATGAACTGTGAGTAAAGTAAATGCTAAACGTGTGTCAGACAGTTCAAAATCAAAATAAAAGTTTAATCGAGCAAGAAAAAAAGTTGACATTTCATTGTTATCCTGTATACAATGTTATGCGCAGAAAGATCACACTGACAGCAAATGAGATCAATTATCAGATAATCTGTTTTGGTGGTGGTTCTTTTAAGTGAGTGAGGGCAGAAAGGTTGTGGGAGAGTAGAATGTTGCATGGTCTATGTGGCAAATTCTCTACTCTTTTTCAGAAGGGCAATGGGTCTCTTTTCATTCACCTGAACAGCAGATGGGACTTCAATTTGACACTGTATTAGAGAAATAACAATTCTGGCCTCAACTGCACCAATAGAAATAAAAATCAGGGGAGAAGTAAAATAGGTTCCCATCTTGCTGTCATCAATTTTTATCACACAGTGTCATGAACTGACTTTGAGTGGGAGGTATCTTTTAAGTACCGTCCAAGCTTAGTAGATATCCTGTAATGGAAGGTGCTTTCTCCAACATTGTATGATCTGATTGGTTGATTAAACTTCTCTGAACATTGCCTTTCATTTAACTTGTGCCTTTTCTCTGTCATCAGCCTTAATAGTGTATTACACTGGGCTTTCCACTTGGAGTTTTGCTTTTAAAAAATGTGCCTCCATATGATTCAGGTAACTCTACTTTGACCTGTACTCCATGGGCTGTCTCCTTCATTCCAACTGAGTTATGAACTGTTTGATCTATTGCTGGATCCAACTCATCTCGTGCAAGACTAATTTCTTACTAGGGTTGGCCTGCAGTGCTTCACTCAGAACTGCCCCAGATACAAGTTACTTTCTGAAGAAAGCTAACACAGAGATGGGAGAATCTGAAGGCGAGCAAATATCAGATTCAAAAATATAGTGAAGCACCACTTTAGAAGTAACCTAGGCCATAAATTTGTTCTTCTTGTGCCTTTCACTTGAACTGAGGCATGTTCTTTTATGTATTCAGCATCAGAGCAGAACCAAAATTGCGCCTTGTTAACAATGTTGTTCTTAATGTGCGCAAGTGATGCCGAATTATAATGTTAATAATGCTGATTAGCTGAAGAGGAAAGACATCTGTGTATTTAATAAGCCTATAGCGAAATACATTTTTTGATTTGAGCTTTGATTGGACACAGTTTATTATGCTAACAAGAAGGCAAGAGAAAGGATTTTAAATTAATTTTGATTGGCTTCCTTGAATATCCAACTGTGTTTATAACTAGTTAATATAAATACCAATGAACACATATGAAAACACTGAATCAGCTGATGAAAACTCATCTGAGATTGGCCAACAGCTTCAAGAAAATTTACAAAATGTGATACAGAAGTGTGATCCAAAATTGGTATGTAAAGCTTGTGGCATTGAGTGTGGGTGCAAACAAACATCTTTGGAACATATTCCAGGCTATTTGTTATTTTATGAAAATTATTTTGGGTGTTCAATCAGACAGTTTAAAGCATCAATGTAAGTATCTCACTGGATACTCAGTATAAACATATAGAAAATAGTTTGTCCAGATATAATCTATAAAATGGAAAGGCCTAACATATGAGGAGTGCTGGATGTCTCTGGGCTTGTACTTGGAGTTCAGAAGGATGAGGGGGGTTCTCATTGCAACCTACTGGATACTGAAAGGCCTGGATAGAATGGACTTGGAGAGGATGTTTTCATTAGTAGGAGAGTCTAGGATCTGAGGGCACAGAATAAAGGGACATCCCTTTAAAACTGAGATGAGGAGGAATTTCTTCAGCCAGAGGATCATGAATCTGTGGAATTTGATGCTACAGAGGGCTGTGGAAGCCAAGTCATTGGGTGTACTTAAGGCAGAGATGATAGGGTCTTGATTGGTAAATGGTTAAGGGTTATAGGGAGAAGATGGGAGAATGGGGATGATAAAATCAGCCTTGATGGGCCAAATGGCCTAATTCTGCTCCTATATCTTATGGACGTACAAAAATAAATTGCTAGTTTGAGAACGTAGATGGCAAAATAGTTCAAAAACATTTTCTTCCTCAATGAGGGCTTTGAAATATATACAAAAGTAATGACTAGCTTTTGTCAAAGTAAAACCATTGATTCACTGATGTTTGACTATTTCAAAACCCAAGTAGAAAAATCATGTCATTTTTAATACATGAACTAAAAATATTAATATGTCTGAGTCTTTGTCATTCAAGAGCTTTATTGACAATCATCAAATGCTATAACACTAAACAAAACTGTTTGACCCATTGTGTTTATGTCAGCACTTGAAGAAATGATCCAATTTGTCCACTGACCTCTTTTCAGATTTTTCCTCCTGAAGTCAATGCATTTCTTTTTCTGCAAAGAATTGATGCGTAAGTGAGGGAAAGTCTGAAGATGAGCAAGTCTTGGATTTACAGATAAAGCTGAGTGCTACTTTTGGGAAATACTGTACTTAAGGAGGAAAAGGAGCCAAAAATTTTATCTTAGAGCTTTCATTTTAACTGAGACCTGCATTATAATTTTTATATCTATGGCATCAGAATATTGCATCTTCTTAAAAATGTTTTGTTTAATGTGCATAACTGATACAAAATTATAATGTTCATCATATTGATAAGTTGAAGAGAAAATCAAAGTAGATTTGCATTACGTCTAGTTAGGCATGCTTTGATTTTAAAATTCCCATTCACATTTAATGTCTCCCTGGCCTCCACTGCATCTCCCCATCCTCTGTAATCTCCTCCAATGCACACCTTTAATTCTGAACTCTTTATCATCCTTGAAATATAATTGCAGGCAGTCCCTGGTATGGCATCGTTCTGTCTGTGAGAACTGTTCCTAAGTCAGAAATGAACAGGCAGAGGATCACAAAAGCAGTTGTGATGGGAGAGTGAGCAGGCAAGGGAAGACCGGCCACTAACCAGCCTCAGTGACTCAGTGAGTGAGTCTGTTCAGCGATCTCAGCTCTACATGGTTTGACCCTGCTTTTGATTCTTGCGGCTTGGGGTGGTGGTAGTGTTCCAGGGAGAGAAGGCATGCAGAATTCCCTGTTCCCACTCACCAGTGGGAATTCATCTCCAACAATCCTGCCAGTCTCCCAAACACTCATTCATATATATGGAGTCAATCATTTGTAACCTGCGGAGGACATGTTCTCCAATATTAGTGGCTATGCATTTAGTTGCTGAGGCTGCAGACTCTGTACTTGCCCACGCTGTTCCTCATCTAAACCCACATCTCTCTCCAAGCTGTTGGTTATTAACCTTTAATAATGACACTGTCAAAACTTTTAGGATATTTTGGCTGTGTTTCAGATCACCATAACTCATTGTATGACTTCTTTAATGTAAATTCTCGTTCTTTTTATAGATAACCTGAAATCTCTGTCCATTGGTTATCAACCATTCTACCTCTAGAAATAATTCCACCTTTATTTCCTATCAAATGGAGCTCCTCTTAACAGTTTTTCCCTTAACCATCTCTGCAGCAAAGAGACTGTAGCTTGTTTATGTTACTTTGCCTGTCACCATTCTACAAGACCTCCTATGCCTTGACATTCTCCTTAAAATGAATAGTTGGAACTCAAGCACTGGTATTGAGAGGCTCACTCATTTCCTGCCATTGGTAAATATAATTCTATGCTCTGTTTCTGAATAAACTAGACTCCTAACAAGGTCAATAACTGTCTTCAGGGCTATGCATATTAGCAATTAAGTTCTCATGTGAAAAATTAACAAATGTTAATGTAAACTGTATTCATAAACATTCTTTTTAGTTATCTCCTCAGGTAATCTAATTAGATTCATTAGACCTCACCTACCATCCATAATGGTTATGCATTTACTAGAATGGAAGACATTGGTTTTAGATTGTGCAAGGCAGTTGGTGTTTCAGTTATTTGTGCACAGTGCAGTGCAACAGCTTAGTGTTGCTTTGAGAATGAAGTTTCTGATGGCGGACAGTGTGTGGCGAAGTGTCATCTTTGCCTGCCATTGTGAAGTATTCTTGTTTTCCACACTGCCAATGTCCTGATTGTGAGAGAGTTGGGAATCCTGCCTGACTCAGCACCCTGCAGAAGATGTGATTGTTGATGTCTGGCAAGATTTTAATAAATATCCAGAAATCCCAGTTCCTGTTTTGTACCTTCTAGAGGAAAGCTTAGAGACCTTCATCAGCTATGGTGTTGTGCCTAGCTAACACTAATTGGAAAGAGGTGCCAATTGGTGTTGTGGTGAGAAACTCCTTGGGAAAAATTACCAGTGAGATGGCTTGTTGGCAGCTTACCTTATTGTTGGATAGTGTCCTATTTCTGGTGGGAATCTACAGTGTGTGTGTGTTTTTTTTATGACTATCCCACATTTGTTTGCTGTTATATTTACGAAGAATTGGCTACATATAATATCCTTTTCAAATTACTTATCGGATTCAACAACAGTTAAAGAGCAGGAGTGGTTGGACAGCAAACTTAACCAGTTTCTGTGTTGTATTTATTTTGCAGCAACACATTTCTTAATTACTATGGAAATTGGTCTTTCTGCTTTGTGCGTGTGTGCAATATATAACAGGTTTAGATTAATATATCAAAAAATATTTTAAAAATCCTTCCAGTGAAATCTATTTCCATATTTTAGAAAAAAATGATATTTTAGGATGTTTCTGGATAGATTTAATTGAATTGATTAAAAACTCTGTGTAAAGTAAGCACGATAGTTTGACTTAGCCATTGTTCCTCCGAGCTATATTTATAGCTCTTTCTTTGGAATTTAGTCATTTTTCAAACATTAAGATAGTAAAAGGTTATTCATTCTCTTTTGTTCTGTGAGAAAAATAATTTGTTTTGGCAATGTATTTAATTCCCTTTCCTACAGTCTCTCTTGAGCACCCATCTTCTCATACAAGTTGACAGGCTAGAGGCCTCCTTTCAAGACTTATTTATTTAATCTTCCACAGGTCATGGTGTTTCTGTCTAGGCCTGCAATTGTGTTCATTTCTAATTGCTGCTTAACTGTATGACTGGCTAAAACATTATAGAGGGCAGTTGAGAGTCAACCACATTGGCGAGTCTGAAGAGAGTATTCATTGACCTATTCAAGTTCACCTCAATATCTGTTAATATTGAGATTCACATCGTCAAAATCTGAGTCAATTTTTGTACTTGCTGAGTAGATTATTTTTCTGATCCTAGCTAGATAAAAAAATCAGCTGGTCATCGCTGATCAGGCCAACATTTATTGCCATCCTTAATTGCTTTTGAGAAAGTTTTGTTGAGCTCCACCTTGAACTGCTGAAGTCCTTCTGGTAAAGGTGCTCTCATAGTGCTGCTGGATAAGGACTTCCAGGATTTAGACCCAGCAATGATAGGGACCAGTGACAGATTTCCAAGTCAGGATGATGCATGACTTGGAAGGGAACCTGCAGGTGGTGGTGTTTCCCTGTGGCTGAGAACCTTCTTGGTAGCAGAGGTTGCAGGTTGGTGGGCTGTTGTTGGAGTAGTTTAGGTGAGTAACTGAAGTGCATTTTGCAGATGGTGCACATTACAGCCACTGTGCACTGATAATGGAGGGAATGAGCATTCAATGTTGTGGATCTACAAACTGCACTACAATTACTTACCTAGGGTACTCCCACAGTTCCTCTAAGATGTTGACTGTGGAAACCTTTACCTGCTGCATGTTCACCCTTTGTGCGTTTTTTTTTACTTTCCTTGTTAAGATTAGATACCTTTATTAGTCACATGTACATCGAAACACACAGTGAAACGCATCTTTTGGGTAGTGTTCTGGGGGCAGCCCACAAGTGTCGCCACTCTTCTGGTGCCAACATAGCATGCCCACAACTTCCTAACCTATTCGTCTTTGGAATGCGGGAGGAAACTGGAGCACCTGGAGGAAACCCACGCAGACACGGGGAGATCGTACAAACTCCTTACAGACAGCGGCTGGAATTGAACCCGGGTCACTGGCACTGTTACACTAACCGCTACACTACCGTGCCTGCCCATAATTGTTACTTACATCAGCAAGGAGTTACTTCATTTTTAGCACCCCAATGGAAACTAACTGCTCAGGTGGACAGCAGATGATCTAGTTCTGTAGAGATGAGAAATTTTTACTCCTGAGGTTTCATTTCCACAGATCCCAGAGGAAGGATGATGAGGTTCAATGTAGCTCAATTTGTTCAATCAGATGTAATCCATAGGATAAACAGATACTGTTCCTCAGGCAAAAACAGAAATACACAGCAGATAAGGCTGTATCTATGGGAAGAGAAATAGTTTATGGTTTAGGTCAGAGACCCTTTCGCAGAGCTAAAACTTTGTTTTAGCTTTCCAGCATCTGCAGTTTTTTGATATTCCTTATCGAAGTTGTTACTTCTTGCTATTATATGTTAGGAAGATGAAAGCTGGCTCCTCATGTTTCAGTGCTCCAACACCATCAACTATATTACATTCAATGCCTGTGATATGGTTTTCTCTGCATTATGGAAACCAAATGCAGAATGAAAAATCATTTCACTGAACACCCCCATCCTCTCACCCTGTCACTTTAATTCTCCATCCCAATCACACTCTGTCTTCTGCCTGAGGCCAGTTTAAACTCATCTAACAACAAGGAAAATTACAGCCTTTGGGACTCAACATTAAATCCAAGAATTTCAGGTCATCACCTGCTTTCTCACATTTACAGCTTTTTCTCTCTCTTATTCTGGTAATTTAAGATTTAATTTGTCTCGTTTCCTCCTTTCCCAGAAAAATATTCTGTTACTCACCAGCTTCCTCAGCTCCCTTTCAGCCAACAACATCACACCTTCTTCTCACCTCCTCCCCATCACACACCTTCCCTTTCTCAGAAACTTCAAACTCTAACTTTTATCTCAAACTTTTCCCAGTCTTCTGATTAAAGGTCACTGGCCTGAGGTGTTAGCACTTTTTTCCCCTGTCCACAGATGCTGCCTGTCCTGCTGTGTGTTTCCAGCATTTTCTATTTTTATTTCAGATTTCTAGCATATTCTAGTTTTACATCTAGTCTGAGGATAAAGTGAATTGGAATGGATTTGTACTCTGCATGTCAATTTACTTCTTACTTCTTACTACAGTGTTTAAAATCATGCAATAAGGTTGAACTGACAGTAATTATTCTTACCCAAATGTAGAGAAGCTAAATCAAGTTGAGATTTAAAGGTCAATTCGACTGCAGTAATGTTCTGATAGAGGTAGCATTGCCGTGGTGTCTGTTTGTTTCTATTCCCTGTGCAGTGGCATATCAGGGATTGAGTTTAAGATGTTTGATATATAAATGTTTTGTACATCAGATACATTCATGGTAATTCAGGTGCATCTCAGTCAGCTCAAGAAACTACTGCATTCAACAACTGGAGATAACTTGATGCTCTGCTCAAAATGGGAGAGCAGGGCAATTCTAACCAAAGCCAAGGAATGCACTGATGTTGTGCCCACTTTACAGTCATTCTTTATGCCTTGTGGGTGTGTTTATGTGCAGCAAGAAATAGGAGTGCTCTGTCTACCAAACTGCTAAAGAGAAAAACATTCTAAATCTAGCAGTCATGCCTCATTTGCAAATGGTATCCAATGAAATCCCCTACTCCTGAATGACAGTCCATGCAGGGCAGACTGGATTCAGGTGGTTTAACTCTTGATACCACTGTTCGAGCCTGATGAATATTCCAGTACTGATTACATATCACCTGGATAGCCTGGGAGTGAGGAAAGTAAGGCTAAATTTCATGCATTACTGTATTGTTTGCTCAAAGCTCAAGGGGAGCTTTAACATGAGGAACATAGCATGGTCAAATCATTGAACAACTTCTATGATTTGATTCACCATTGTGATCCAAGTCTCATTGTTCTGATGAATGAAGGAGAGGGTGTTGAGTGTTGGTGCTCATTTGAGGAAAGCACACAGCTGGAATAGCTGAAAAGAGTAATAGCTGGTGTATCTCACTCCAGCAAG
>JARFYF010000001.1:123723491-123736906 GCA_030265395.1 Rhina ancylostomus
AGTCCACAACCTTTGATGTATCCATTGCTCTCAGCCCTTTCTTGAAATCATGTGGAGTGGATTGAATTAGCTGAAGAGTGGCCTCTGAAGGAATGTCCGGCAGATGCCAAGATCCACCCAACACTCTGGCTTCAGCCTTGTTCTTTCATGCTGGGCCCTATCATTTTTTAAGGATAGAGAACTTCTTTGAGCCTCTGTCTCCTGTTACTGTTCAATATTCCACCTCTCTTTGTGATTAGATGTGGCAAGTCTGCAGACTATGATCCAACACTTTGATTTTGAGATTGCTTACCTTTATTTAAAAGCATCTGTAGTCTGTGAAAGTCATTTTTGGTTATGGTTCCTGCTGTTCCCAGTGTGTTCTTCTGCACTCCTCCCTGAACCAGTGCTTGATAGTAATGGCAGAAGCATAAGGGATACACCAGACTGTGAGGGTACATGTGGAGATGTACATTTCTGCTGCTCTGGGTGGTCCTCTAGTCCTCATGGATGCCCATCTTTGACCTGCCAACCCAGTCATGAGTCTGTCCCATTGGCCATAACTGTAGTGCCACACAATATGATGAGGGATGTCATCAGTGTGAAAGACAGGACTTTGTCTCCACTAGCACTTTGCAGTGATCTCTTCTAACAATGCTATCAGGAACAGATGCATCTGCCACATACAGATGAGTGATGATGTAGCCAAGTAGGTTTATCCTTTAGGCTAGTTTGCCCAATACCTGCTGGAGACACAATCTGGCAGTTAAGTCCTTCGGGACTACTACTAACAAGATGGTGCTAACAAGCCACTCTCGATGATGGGCATTGAAATCCCCCATCAAGACTACATTCTGTGCTACTTTCAGTGTTTCTTCCATGTGTTGTTCAGCACAAAAGAGCACTGGTTCATCTGAAGAGGGCAGTAAGTGGTAACCATGAGGAGGTTTGTCTACCCATGTTTGACCTGATGCTGTTCCAAAGTTTGATTGTGTCTTTCTGCTGTTTGATGTATTGCACATGGTGAGAATTCCTTAAGACACCACTGCTCAACAGTGATTACTTCAGGAAGTTGGCAAAATACAGAGGTTTGGCATATTGTAAGTTCACACCTAGCTAAGCAAGGGCCAATGGTGAAGTGGAGAGATTTTTGCAAACGTTGAAGAAAATCACTCTGAAGGAAGGTCATGGAAGCAAGACCCATATAGGATTTTACAGAACAACAACACAATGCTCATTCAGCAACACGCATTTCTGCACACCTGGTATGTACCCATCTTCCAGAGGTAAATGATCGGCACTGATGTGAGCAGGGCAAAGACAGGAGGAGCACCATGAAATCTCAGGCAAAGAAACACACAACTATTAGATCTACATGATCACCCTGGGGATACAGCTCTTTGGAAATGAGCAAGCAACTCCAAATGACGCAGCAACTTGAAGTTGCTACAATGGAAGGCTCCATAATCACAGCATCACATGCTTTGCAAAGTATTACACAAAGAAAACTTCAATCTTCAAAACACTCATTCACCATCGCTGAGTTTGAAATGGATAATCTCAAGGTTGAAGAAGAAACTAAGTAACGTAGTTCAATGCTACACCAGCTACTTTCCATCACGTGAATGGAAACTTCCTTCATCAGACCTTGTAGCAAAGTGGCATGAAGACTAAAACAATTAGACTGGGGAGCAACATGGAAAGGATGTAGTAATATTAGGGTTGTAGAGTCATACAGACATTTGGCACAGAATCGGGTCCTTCAACACTCCAAGTCCTCATCAACCATCAGCAACCCATTTAAATTAATCCCATTTTTATTCTCCCTACTTTCTCATCGACTTCCCCCAGCTTCTAACAGTCATCTACGTACAAGGGCCATATACAGTGGCCAATTAACTTAATGTGCTGTAATGTTCTGCTTTCTGATGAAGGAACAGTGATATATTGCCAAATCAGGATGGTCTGTGACTTGGAGAGGAACATGCAGATAGTGGTTTTCCCATGAGCCTCCTGCCTTGTCCTTTTTGGCAGTAGAGGTCATGGGTTAGTGAGGTACTGTCAAAATGTCTGGATGAATAACTGCAGTGCACTTTTAGATGGTAAACATGATGCAATGGCGACAAACATAATGGATATCTACGGTGTTGGATTAACTGCCATTCAAATGGGTTCTTTCTCTGAGATGATATCAAGGTTACTGAGAACTGTTGGTACGCCATTCATCCAGGCAAGTGGAGAGAATTCTGTCACACTCTTGACCTGATGTTATGTAGATAGCAAACAGGCTCTGTGGTGTCAGGAGGTGAGTCACCAATACCTGCTCTTATAACCAGAGTATTTTTACATGGCTGTGCTAAACTTCTTGGAACAGTTTGAGGCCATGACCTGAATGATTAGAATAGAAAGAGAAGTTGTTAAGGTTGAGTATAATTTTAGGAATAATTCAATAGGGAAGTAGGCCTTTGGAATTTACTAACCATAAGCACCGAGTCTCTCTTCCTATTCTTTGTTAATTAGGTTTATTAAGGATGATTTGAGTATATAAATTAGTCAGTTGTATAAGCTACAGTTTTAATTGTGTATACTAGAGAGGCTTCAAGTGTAGGCTAACAAGGCACGATGGAAGATTTGCCCAAAAATAAGAGGTTCAGTAGGAGGTTCAATAGTTCAGTGCTAGCTGTTCAAGATGTTGCATGTAGTATGAAGACATCAGATAAGAATACTGGGTATGCAAATGTTCATTACCTTATGGCCTTGAAATCTCAGAGATAAGAGTGATGGTACATTGGTTGGGTGGGATGGGAATCAAAAGTCACAAAATATCTGAGGTCAAGAGCCTGGTATAACTGAAAATGAGTAAAAACTTCCAACTTCAGTGTTTGTAGGGGATGTTGAGAACATCATGGAGGGAAAGTGGGGTGGGTCAGGTGGTCATCTGTCCAGCAGGAAGGCTAAAATATGGTTATATCACTATTGGCCAGCTGTCAATCTTTGTATCTCACTTGCATGTCAAAATGGGTGCATTCTGATAACCAGAGAGGTGTCAGAGCAGCATGTTGGTCTGATCAATGGATGGCTTGTATTTCTGGACCTAGTGGAATATACTCCACAGCAATGGTTGATTAAAGAGCCACTGATTATCTTGGACCAAATTTCTTTCATTTTTGATGGATGAATTAACTTGGGTTGAACATCTTCTGTACCCTTCACGTAAAGTCACCAAGTTCTTTTCCACTGTATTCTGTGCTGTCAAGTCCAGGATAAACCTGCAGGTTTTTTTGAACTGATTTAATGAGGCAGGACACTATTCTTTTTGGATTCCAAAAAAAATTGGGTATCACCCATAGAATATTTGCATGAAGTAGTCTATTTTACACAAACTCTTTATAACAAATGGGAGAGCATAAAACAAGGAGCCAGTTTATGACCAAAAGCACAAAAATAATTAAGTATAGAATCTGGGATGAATTCATTACAAATCTATTCTAACTCAACATAGATCTAATTTTCAGATCTCATCATTGCTCTCAGTTCTATGGACATCCAATTGGAAATGATTCTACTGTCTCTTTACAATGTTGCATATTGCATCTGAGATGACTGTTTTAGTGAGATTTGTTTGGGTCCCACCAATTTCTCCATCTGACAACTACTTGGACAAAAATCCATTCTGCCCATTGTTCACTCAACACCAAATAAACCTACAACCTTGCCTTACACAGTCAACCCATTGCTTGGAGACAGTTTGTCTTGCCATTCATACATCACGTGCAAAGGAAATTTGGTGGCCAAAAATGGCTGAAGCAGGAGGGTGGTGAAATGAGATGTTTGTGGTTAGTGATATGACAGATTTTCTGTAACAAGGTTTTACATGCTGTGTGGAGCCACAATCATTACTATCTGGCATTTGCATGTTGCAATCCTACTGTTTCCATCGCATCATTCTCTTCAAATACTTGAGTTGAAACTGACTCATGCAGGCTGTCATCCTGCCCATTAATGCAAATTGGTTGAGAACTCTAAACTGGAAATATAATGGCTGGGTTTAAAAATCCCACTGACTTCAGGGATCATTGTGCACTGCTGGGCTTCAGTGTTACTCCCCTGCCTGACCTGTTGAGTGTTTCTGGCATCTTCTGTTAATTTTTAAGATTTCCAGTATTCACGTTATTTTTCTTTTATGTCCATTGGCTGTGATTTTAAAAACAAAATGGCCAGCAGTGCCTGAGGAAATATAAACAGAATTTACGTTTCAGGTTAGAGGTGAATGAGCCTTCATCCACATTGGGAAAAGTGGGAAAGCAAATATATTGAGAAAACGTGATGAGAACTTTAGTCTGTGCCTGCACACAGACGTTCCCCCATTCTCTCCTCCTGATCTCTGCAACTTAAAACATAGTCATCTCATTTTTTCCAGTTCTGATGAAGGGCCTTTGATCTAAAACTTTGACCCTATTTCTCTCCTCACTTATGCTACCTGACCCGCTGATTTCTACAGTATTTTGTTTGTGTTGAAGACATACTTGTTTTCTTTTTTCAGTTCAGATGAAGGGTCATTGATCTGAAATATGATTCTGCATCTCTCTGTGGATGCTGCCTGGCTTGCTGAGTTCTTCCAGCATAATGCTGTTTCTTGTTTGAGTTTCCAGCACCTGCAATATTTTTGATTAGCTGGAGTTGTTATCATTGGGCAGGCTGAGGGGAGAGTGAATTGGGGTATATAAAATCTAGAAGGAGCCAATATGGAAGACCCATTACCCTTAGAGGGGTCAAAATCGGGAAACATAGACTTAGTCATTTCCTGAGGATTTTATTTCAATCAGTTGGTCGTGAGGGGTCTGGTACTTACTGCCTGAAATTGTGGCTGAAGTAGAGCCCTCATTTTTTAACAGTACTTGGATGTGTACCTATAGAGTCCTGTTGTGTAGGGATATGGACCATGGCTAGGAGGTGGTATCGGGCTAGGTAGCTCTTGACTGACATGGACACAAGGCTTCTTCTATGCTATAAACTTTCTGAAAGTCCATGATTGAATCAGTATTCTGGGTAATGCAGGCTGTTTTATTGTGAAGTGTTTAAGTGGTGCCTTTTCGAGGAGTGGAATAGCTATGCAAACTGCTTTTGAAACTGTTAGTGCCCTGGCTGTGTGGGTGGCGGGAAGCTTTGAGTTTCAGTGAAGATGCTTATGCCCCAACCTCCCTGTAAAATATATTGTAGGAGAAATTGTTTCATGTTACTGTACATGCATTCTGATCTATGACTTAGAGTATTTGATGTAAAATGAAATCTTAATACAGAGTGAAGAAGGGTTGAGAATGAGAGGAATGCAAGACAGATCTGCAGTAGGGTCAGAAACTCAACATTCCATAAACTTGTGGGTCACTTAGTTTAGCTTGGAGTGCAGGGCACTTAACAACTTGTTCTGTAGAAGCATTAGATATAAAAGCATCAGCAGCTTTTTCAAACCTTTGAGCTTGCTCTGCCATGCAATATGATCATTGCAATTCTACCTTCCAGCACATCTCTTCAAACCCTTGGCATCCAAAAATATATCAACACTGTCTTAAGTACACAGTCATGAGCACCACATCCCTTGAGGGTATGGAATTCTAAAGATAAACAACTGAGATTGAGAAGAATTCTCCTCAAAAGTGGCCATTCCTTAATTTTGAGGTTATGGACTCCATTCTCACAAATTTCTAGATTCCCACACGAGAGGTCATCTCATCTATAATGAAGGATTCAATAACTGAACACCTTGAAAAGAACATTAGGATTGAGCAGAGTCAGCATGGATTCGTGAAAGGAAAATCATATTGGACTCTACAACTGAATGTAGAAATAAAAATCTTAAATACAAAGAAAATATAAGGCATTGCTCATAGCCAATGCTGGGCTGTAACTGGCTGCACTTTGTCATTTTGGATGGAAGTTGGGAGGATTGTCAGAGTCCCTTGGCAAACTCTTGACCTTTGGACCTCCCAACTGCCATCAAAGAGGGTCTGTCACTGGTCCCTTGCCATGCTGCCAGGAGCTGATTTGGAGGGAAGCCTCTTCTTCCGCCAATTCAGGCTGTTCAGGTAGTTCCCAGCACTCCACCACTGAATGGTGAGAAGTTGTAGTCTGGGAGCTTGGGAGGGAACAGGAGCTCTGGTTCTAACTGGATTGGGGAACTGGTTGGAGGGACAGACTGAGGCTGCAGCTAGGAGGGCACGAGAGTTTGCTTTTTACCCTCTTGAATAAAGAACATTGAAAACTATATATTTAAATTGGTGTTCACAAGCTATTCATGCTATGCTTGCCATTTTACAGCTTTTAATGTTGATTTCACATCACATATAGAAACACTTACCTCATCTCCATGTGGAATGTTGCAACAGCTTTGAATTTAAACCAAAATAGCCTATTAAATTATTTCATGCTCTGAAGAGAGGTAGTTCTTTGAAAACGTTAGCATTAGATCAAGTGATCTGCCAGATATCAAGATGGTCATATATTTTCATTATAGTTATTTCTATTTCCCAAGGCAAACATTCTTGTAATCTGCTGAGTGAAGTTGTCAATGTTGAAATAATGGCTTAAATAGCAAAATGAATTGGCAAGGATCATTTAATAATTTGTTCAGATGTAATCATTATATGCTATGAAATTCTTGCCAATATTTTGAAGACAGTTAATGAACATTAATGATGCTGATTGAATTCCACTCAAATCATTGCTGGAGTAGATCTTTGACGAACTTGGAAGAGTTACTGCAGATGCTGGAAATTCAAAACATAAACAGAATGCTGGCAGCACTCAGCTGGTTGGGCAGGATCATTGGAGAAAGAAACAGTCGACATCTTGGATCTAGGACCCTTACTTGGTACTGGAAAGGTGAGAAGACAGGTGTGTTTTAAGTTGCAGAGTAGGGGAAGTGGAGAGAATAGAGGGAATGATAGGTTGAAGACCAAGTTTATCAAGGTAACCATTAGTTTAAAAACCAGGAGATGGTATAAAGAGAAACAAATTGAAACATTGAATTAAAGCAACAGCCACATTTGTGGGAAGAAAAGGATTACTTGAA
This sequence comes from Rhina ancylostomus, assembly GCA_030265395.1. Taxonomy (NCBI): domain Eukaryota; kingdom Metazoa; phylum Chordata; class Chondrichthyes; order Rhinopristiformes; family Rhinidae; genus Rhina; species Rhina ancylostomus. The sequence continues at coordinate 123,730,540 of JARFYF010000001.1, forward strand.
AAGAGAAATAAAGGACTGCAGAAGCTGGAATCCAGATGAAAAACACTATGATGAGTGAAGCATTAATACTAGAGATAATCATAGTAATCTAGTAATACTAGAGTAATCATTAGTGTTTTTCGTTTTACTTGAAAGTAAAGTCCCAAGGATTGTTGTAAAATGGGTTGTTTTTCCCCAAGCTTACACTTGGCATCAATGGAACAATGTAGGACAAAGATCATCATAGGAATGGAGCAGAGATTTAAACTGATAGGTGACTGGAAGTTCAGGGTCACCCTTGAAGACTAAATGGATATGCTCTGCAAAGTGGACAGCCAGTCTGTGTTTGGCTTCTCTATGTTGAAGAGACCACTGAATGCAATATTCTAAATTGGTAGAAGTAGAAGTGACTTGTGCTTTACCTGGATCCCTGAGTGACTAGGGAAATGGTTAAAGATCAGGTGATACATCGCCCATGACTGCATGGGGAAAAATGGAATGATAAGGGGAGTGGTTGGTGCAGATGGAAGAGTGGACCAAAAAGTTGCAGAGGGAATGGTCCATTCAGAGAGCTGAAAAGAGAGGAACATTTGCCCGGTCGTGGAACCCTGTTGAAGGTGATGGAAATTATGGAGGAGAATCTGCTGGATGAAAAGGCTGGGGAAGGAGGAACGTGAGGACCAGGAAAACCCTACCTGTCTTCTAGTTAGTAGCAGAGGTGTTGAGAGTAGAGGTGTTGGAAACTGAGATGGGATTGAGAGCTCTGTCAACTGTGGTAGAGGTTAAGGAGAAAGGAAGACATCTTAAAACTTCTGGTGTTACAAGTTTCATCATCAGAACAGATCCGATGGAGACAGAAATGGTGGATGTGGGTTCAATTGTACCATTTAAGAGATGTTTGGATAGGTGCATTGATCAGAAGTATGGAGGGCTATGGTCTGAGTGCAGGTAGTTGGGACTAGGCAGAAAACCATGCCAGCATGGACTAGGTGGGCTGAAGAGTCTGTTTCTGTGATATAGTGTTCCATGACTCTATCACTGAATTGGGAGTATAGAATGGATGCACAGGAAGCAGGAATGAGAGGAGGTGTAGTCAAGAAAGCTGTGGGAGAAGGTGTGCTCACAATGAATATTGGTAGTGAAGCTATCGTCTGAGATGGAGAATTTAAGAAAGAGAAAGAGAATCTAAAATAGATCATTAGCAGGATGGATATTTGCAGATGTATTAACTAATCCTAGTTTCTCCATGACATTCTAGATTTTATCCTTAGTTACAAGCTTCCTTTCCCACCATTTGAACAACTCTTACTTTAGTTTACAGCATTATGTGGTTTGGCCATATTTAAAACTCCTCCAATATAGCAGACTGGACCAGGCACTTTCCCACCACTTGCTACTAAGTTGTGGCCACACCGTGAGCAGTTCACTAATCTAGTCACCCTGTAGAATCCCAAAGTCAGTTTGCCAGGCTGACTCTATGGCAGACATCTGCTTGCCATTATCTATGTAGATGGTTGTGTGACAGTCCTTCATGGATGTTGTTGATGCCAGTGTTAAATCCATTTAATGCCTGCTTTGCAATTTACTCAAAGCTTGCAGGTAAAGGCTGCCAGAGACAAAAACAGAATACTGGAAGTGCTCAACAAATCGGGCCGCATCAGAAGAAAAACAAGAGTCAACATTTCCAGTGAAAGGACTCTTCATCGGCTCTGGAAAAATGAGAAGCTAAGATGTTTTAAGTTGGAGAGGGGGAGGTGGAGATAAGAGGGAATGCCTTAGGTAGACCAAATTTGTCAAGGCAACAATTACTTGGGCAGATTAGTAGGTTTGCAGACAATATGAAAATAGACAAGATTTGTGGATCGTGGGGAAGATTGTCAAAGGATTTAGCAGGTTATAGAACATTTTGAAATGTGGGCAGAGAAATGCCAGATGGATTTAATCCAGACATGTGAGGTGTTGCACTTTGGGAGATCAAATGTAAGAGGAAATTATACAGTAAGTGGCAGGACCTTGGGACCATTGATGTATAGAGGGATCTAAAGCTCCCTGAAAGTGGTGACACAGATTGATAGATTAGTAAATAAGGCATACAGCATACTTGCCTTTATAGTTCAGGATGTCATAAATCACATTGCAGTTGTATAAAACTTTGGTTAGGCCATATTTGGAGTATGTGTGCAATTCTGATCACCGCACTACAGGAAGGGTATAAGATAAAATATTTATTTATTAGTCGCATGTACGTCAAAACACAGTGAAGCGCATCTTTTTGCATTACTAGGAATGTGCTGGGGGAAGACTGCAAGTGTCACCACACTTCCAGCACCACTAATAACGTTATGCTAACCACTACGCTACTTTGGAGAGGGTGCAGAAGAGGCTCAGCAAGATGCTGCCTGGATTAGAAAGTTTAAACTATAAGAAGTTGGACTAACTTGGATTATTTTCTCTGGAACGTTGGAGGCTGAGAGCAACCTGATAGAAGAAGATAACATTATGAGAGGCATGGATAGATTAGGTAGTCAAGTGTTTCTCCCAGAGTGGAGATGTCAAATACCAGCGAGTATAGCTTTAAGGTGAGAAAGGAAAGTGCGGTAGGTGCCTGGAATGCACTGACAGGGAAAGTGGTGGAAGCAGATACAATAGTAATGTGTAGTAGGCATGAGACATAGGAGAGGAATGGAGGGATATGGACCATGTGCAAGCAGATGGGATTAGTTAAAAATAGCATGGTTGGCACTGACATGGGCCGAAGGGCCTGTTCCTATGTTATACAGTTCTATGATAATGTTCTTTGTTCTGTTTTATCCTTGGTTACCAGCTTCCCTTCCAACTATTAGACAATATAGTAACGGAAAAGAAAGCTGCTAACCAAGAATGAAACCTGGAGTACACAGCCTTGAGATTAAACACCTACTGAGCTTTGCCATGTAACAAATGCTGTAATGTAACACTGAACTTTGAACCAATCACATACAATCTGGAATATGGTTGTGCCGCTGAAATGTATATGTGGCAAACCGGCAATGAAAGTGGAAACAACAATAAATAATTGAATAACTCTTGGCTTTAACGCTGCAGGAAGTTGGCTCAGGCAGAAGCTAACTAAAGATTCCAACTTCGAGTGGTTTTCAGTTTGGCCAACTGAGTGCTTGAGGACTCTAAGACAGGTCTAGTTGTGAGAGTGAATGAATCCTTGTTTGTCAAGAAATATTCAGGTCTACAAATGCTCATTTAACAGTCAGAGGGGGAGGTCTGAATATAATAACTAATACCTATTGGAATCTCATTCTTGCTACTATTAAGTTGGGCTTGCAATTCAAAAAGGTAAGATTTTTCTTACATGAAAGCAAGTGAGTGGGAACGGGACTTGGAATGAGAGGTGAGAGCTCTCAAAAGAGGTGAGTCTCTGTGCTTGGTGCTCATTTTCAGTGAGCAGGGCATTTAGAGGCACACTTGCATATTGTTAGTAATAAATGGCTAATTAGCTAATCGGCAGCAGCCAAAACAAAGAAGCTAGGGTTAAGTGGAGTGGCCATTGTTGGAGTGGCTCATTGGGGAACTGAGGCCTTGAGAGGGTTTGGCATGAAGAGGCTGAGTAAGTGACCTTGGTGAGGGGAGTGTGAGCAGCTCTCTTTTAAAAAAGGTTTCAGGGAAGGAAAAGGTAAGGTCTAAATCTTTTGGATACTGCTGGGAGGGATGTCCTATCAGGGCACAATGGTCAGCGGCACAGTGGCCGGCTCTGCGTCTCAGCAGGGAAGGGTAAACTCAGGCGGAGCAATAGTGATAGGAGACTCTATAATTAGGGGGACCGACAGGAGATTTTGTGACTGCGTAAGACACTGGGACAGTATGCTGCCTCCCAGGTGCTAGGGTCAAGGAAGCATCAGACAGCGGCTGCAGAATATTCTCAGGATATAAGGGGGAGGGTGGTGGTGTATGTTGGCACCAATAAAATAGGTAGAAAGTGGGAAGAGGTCAGGTGCAGTGAGTAAAGGGAGTTAGGGAGGCCTTATCCATTGAGTCTATATGGGTAGGACTCATAAGAAAGATGAATCACTCTGATGGGATTATACTACAGACCCCCTAATAGCCACTGGAACACTGAGGAACTGATATGATGACAGATTAGGGAAAGGTGTTAAAACTAATAGGGTTGTTGTCACAGGGGACTTCAACTTCCCCAATATAAACTGAGACCTCTTTAGTGTAAGAGGTTTAACAGGGCAGAATTTGTTTGGTGCATCCAGGAGGGTTTCTTAAATCAATATGTAGATAGTCCAATGAGAGGAGTGGCCGTACTGGACCTGGTGTTGTGTAATGAGCCTGGTTAGGTGACTGACCTTTCAGTGGGAGAATAGTTGGGGAACAGTGACCACAGCTCCTTAAGTTTTAAGATAGCTGTGGATAAGGATAAGTATGGACCTTGCAGGAGAGCATTAAATTGGAGCAGGGCAAATTATGGGAGCACTGGGCAGGAACTAGGGAGAGTTAATTGGGAACAGCTGTTTTTGGGCAAGTCCATATCTGACATGTGGAGGGTCTTTAAAGACCAGCAGCACAGAGTACAGGACAAGTATGTTCCAGTAAGAAGGAAGGACTAGGATGGCAAGGTAAGGGAACCTTGGATGTCAAGAGAGGTGGTAAGAAGGTAAAGTATGTAAAGCTTGGGAAGCTAGGATTAAACAGAACACTTGGGGATTATAACGAAGCCCGAAAAGAATTGAAGGGAATTAGGAGAGCCAGGAGGTGCCATGAAAAGTCCTTGGCAAGTAGGATTAATGAGAATCCCAAGGCATTCTGTACATACATCAAGAGCAAAGGGATAACAAGGGAGCTGGTAGGACCACTCAAGGATAAAGGAGGGTACATGTGCTTGGAAGTGGAGGGTGAGTGTGAACTTTTTAATGAGTACTTTGCATGAGTATCTTTGTGCTCATGATGAATATCTTTGTGTCCTCTCTAGCCACAGATGAGGTCCTGGAGGACTAGTGAGAAGCTAATCCTTTTCCATTATTGAGAAAAGGTAACAGGTATAATCCTGGTAACTATAGACCTATGAGTCTCATGTCAGTGGTAGTTATTGGTTTATTGTTGTCACTTGTACTGAGGTACAGTGAAAAACTTGTCTAGCATACCGATTGTGCAGGTCAATTCATTACACAGTGCAGTTACATTGCATTAGTACGGAGTACATTGAGGTAGTACAGGTAAAGACAATAACAGTACAGAGTTAAGTGACACAACTACAGAGGTAGTGCAGTGCAGGTAGACAATAAGATGCAAGGTCACAACGTAGATTGTGAGGTCAAGAGTCCATCTCATTGTAGAAGGGAACCATTCAATAGTCTTATCACAGTGGGATAGAAGCTGTCCCTGAGCTTGGTGATGTGCCTTCAGGCTCCTGTATCTTCTGCCTGATGGGTGAGGGGAGAAGGGAGAATGACCTGTGTGGGAGGGGTCTTTGATTATGCTGGCTGCTTCACCAAGGCAGTAAGAGGTAAAGACAGTCGATGGAGGTGATGCTGGTTTCCATGATGAGTTGGGCTGTGTCCACAACTCTCTGCAGTTTCTTGCGGTCTTAGGCGGAGCAGTTGCCATACTAAGCTGTGAGGCATCCAGATAGGATGCTTTCTACAGTGCATCGATAAAAGTTGGTGAGTGTCAAAGGGGGCATGCCAAATTTCTTTAGCCTCCTGAGGAAGTAGAGGCACTGGTGAGCTTTCTTGGCTGTAGCATCTACGTGGTTGGACCAGGACAGGCTGTTGGTGATGTTCAATCCCAGGAACTTGAAGGTGTCAACCCTCTCTACCTCAGCACCGTTGATGTAGACAGGAGCATGTACACTGCTCCCTTTCCTGAAGTCAATGACCAGCTCTTTTGTTGACACTGAGGGAAAGGTTGTTGTCATGATGTCATGACACCATTCCACTAAGCTCTCTATCTCCTTCCTGTACTCCAACTCATGGTTATTTGAGATAGGCCTACGACGGTGGTGTCATCTTCAAAATTGCAGATGGAGTTAGAGCAGAATGTGGCCACACAGTCATGAGTGTATCGGGAGTAGAGTAGAGGGCTGAGGACGTAGCCTTGTGGGGCACCAGTGTTGAGAATGATCATGACTGAGGTGTTGCTGCCGATCCTCACTGATTGTGGTCTGTTGGTTAGAAAGTCAAGATTCCATTTACAGAGGGGGGAGTTTTGAGTCCCAGGTGATGAGTTTGCTTGGGATTATAGTATTGAAGGCAGAATGTAGGTGTCTTTACTGTCCAGATGCTCCGGAGATGAGTGTAGGGCCAGGGAGATGGTGTCCACTGTGGACCTATTTCAGCAGTGGATGAATTGTGGGTCGAGGTTTCTGGGAGGCTGGAGTTAATGCGTGCTG
>JARFYF010000001.1:123853072-123865058 GCA_030265395.1 Rhina ancylostomus
GCCTGCGTTTGTCCTGAGGAAGTATCCTGACTCCAGTCTTGTATTGGTGTGCCGCATTTGGGTTCTCTGTGACTTTGGTCTGGATCAACATTGTGACACCAACATGGATTTATGAAACAAAATTAGTATTTGGCTAATCTGCTGGAGTTCTTTGAGGATGTGACATGTAGAATAGATAAGTGGGAAGCAGTGGATGTAAAGTTTTTGGATTTTCAGGTGCTTGATAAGGAGTTTGGTCAACAAGCTTAGAACACATGGCAGTTGTTTTAACACACTGAGAATTAGTTATAGAGTCACAGAATGGAAAGAGGCCCTTCAGCTCAATTCATCCATAATTCCCATCTAAGCTAGTCCCACTTGTTTGCATTTGGCCCACATCCCTCTAAACCCTTCTTAGCCACACACCTGTCTAAGTAACTTTTAAATTTTGCTAATGGACCACTTCCTCTGGCTGCTCATTCCATATACTGACCACCCACTGGGTGAAAAAGTTGCCCCTGAGGCTGCTATTAAACCTCTCCCCACTCACCTTAAACATATGCCCTCTGGTGCTTGATTCCCTAACCCTGGTTAAAAGACTGTGTGCCTTGACTCTGTCTATGCTCCTATTCATCTCCATAAGATTCTCATCCTCCTGCACTCCAATGAAAAAAGTCCCAACCTGCTCAACCTCTCTCCTTAACTCAGGCCCTCAGGTCCTGGCAACATCCTTGTAAATCTCCTCTGCATTCTTTCCAGCTTAATAGCACCTTTCCTGTAGAGTCAATCAAAACCAATTCAACATAGCATCCCAACTTCTATATTCACTGCCCTGACAGATGAAGGTTAGTATGCCAAAAGCCTTCTTCACCACCCTGACTACCTGTGTACGCCATTTTTCAGGGAACCAATGTACTTGTGCTCCCAGGTTCCTCTGTTCTACAACACTCAGTTGTGGACAGGAAGCAAAGAGGAAATAAATGTATGGTTCTCAGTTTGGTAGGCTGTGAATAGTGGAGTATTGCAGGAAAGGGTTCTGGGCCTCAGCTTTTCACAACTTATATCAGAAATTTGGCTGAGGGAGCAAATGCCATATTTCTAAGTTTGCTGATAATACAAAATTAGGTGGGATTGTGAGTATGGAGGGAGGATGTAAAAAGGTTTCAAGTCAACAAATTAAGTGAGTGGGTGTGAACATGCCAGATGGAATGTAATGTGGAAAAATATGAGGAGCTTTGGTGCAAATAAGAGAAAAGCAGTGTATTTGTTAAATGGTAAGCATTTGGGTTGTGTTGATTTTCAAAGGGAACTGGGTATGCTTGTACACTGAAGGTCAACATGCAAATGCAGCAAGGAAATAAAAGGGCAAATGGTATTCTAGCACTTATTACTCTAGGATTTTAATACCGGAATATGGAAGTCTTACTACAATTGCAAATGACCTTGATGAGACCTCACTTGGACCGTTAGGTATAGTTTTGGTCTAGTTCCCTGAAGATGTACTTACCAAAGGGAGAATGGTAAACATGCCCTCACGATTTAAGAAAGAAGGGAGAGAGAAACAGGGAACCTTCAACTTGAAGATTCTCTAGACCAATACCACTGATAGCAGGTTTACTTTACGAAGAGAAATTGAGCAGCCAGGGACTGTATTCTCTATAGTTTAGAAAAATGAAAGAATGTCTCATCAAAACACAAAACAAAAAATACTTAAAAGGCTTGACAAGATAGATGCAGGGAGGATGTTTCCCTTGTCTGAGAAGTCATGGTCCATGGGGCATGGTTTCAGAATAAGCGATAAGTCATTTAGAATTGAGGGGAGGGGGAATTTCTTCACTCAGAAGGTGATGAACCTTTGAAATTCTTGACCCAGAGAGCTCAGACATTGTGTTCACTCAAAACATAGATGAATCAATTTCTGGATGCTAATCAAAGGTTATGGAGATTGATGAAAATGATGCTGAAGTTAGTCATGATCTTAATGAATGGGAGAGCAGTCTCAATAGGCCAGATGGCCTCCTACTCCTATTTCTTATGTTCTTATAGGCTCAGAAGTTCAAATCCCACCATGGTGGTTGTGGAACTTAATGTTAAGAAATGAAATAAATTTGGAATAAAAAGCTACTATCAGACCATGAAGTCATGGGATTGTTGCAAAACCAGTCTGATTCAGTAATATTTTTGGAAATCTGTCAAGCTTACCTAGGCTGAGTATTATGACTCTAAACCGTCTCCCTTTTTTGCCCTCTGAAGTGATCTAGCAATCTATTCAGTTCAGGGGGTATTAGGGATACAAAATAAATACTGGACTGGCCATTGATTTCCAGATTGTGAAAAAGAACTAAACATCCACTAAAATTGCAGCATTTTTTGAATGAATGTGGTATCAGTTCACATCATCCAGCTAAAACCATATTTTTTGTGAATCATGTGTAGGCAGCATTACTCCCTGAGTCAGCTATAAAACTGCACAACCAAATATTGAAGATGAATTCTTACCCCCAAGCTCCTCACATCAGCCTGAGGGCCTATAAAACTTCCAGACAGCAGATTTAAACAAGCAACTTTCTGCTCAAAGCTGTGATCTACCATTTAAGAGGAAGTTTGTAAAGTCCTTGCTTTTCTACTAAACTCTATAATCTGTTCCAATGGATTAATATCTGATATGAGCATTGAGCAGTGGTCTACTGTCATGTGGCTTCATGAATTCAAAATTCTGATTTGTCAGTGGGGAAGTCCGGCTATTCGCATTAAATAATGTTGCAATTCTGGGAAAAGGACAGAGGGTGGGTCATTTCCTACCATCTTGTCCTGAATTAGTTTGACTGGCATAATTCAAATTACTTTTATGGTGAATACCTGTTTCCCAAATTGTAAATAGTGCCAAAGCTTATATTGAAATCTTGGCAAGCTTACAGTAACATGCCCTAGAAACAAACAATAAAGTCTGTCTGGTAAATGTTATCAGATTGCCTTATACCTCCACATAACCTATCTGCCATCTTCAAAGCACCAACTGAGATGTCAAGTTTCAAATGTTATGCAAAGCTAGTTATGAACAAGTCCAAAAAATCAGTTGAGGGAAGGGAGGGATGGAGAGCTGGATTAAGGCATGGGTTTATCCATGACCTTTGCTGCGGAGATTAATATTGGTAACATCTATAAGCCTATTGACTTGAAGCCTAAGTAGATCAACCACGTGAACACGGTAAGCAGCACGCCAGAGTGAGGGCCTTAGGATCAGAGAAAATTCACGACATTAGATGCCCTCGTATCCGCACTGGTTGAGAAAGTGCTGCCCGGTCTAATCCCACCTCTAACACTAAGTCAGCAGCATTGCAGAAGATCACAGCTCCACAATTACACTTTTCAAATGCATGGATTGTTTTTGCATCCACCGTCATTTCAAGCAGTGAATTCCAATCCCCTACCATTCTCCGAGTAAAATTTGTTCCCCCATTATTCCTGCAGTTCTTTGGCCATGAAATTAAATCCCTGCCCACTGGTTTCTGTGTCCTTCATTGTCAATATCCTGGAATTCCCTACCTAACATTCTGAGAGCACCATCAAGACAATGATTGAAAAGATGGTGCTGTATTGCATCCAGTGAGCTTGCCAATGACACCCACATTTCAATAATAAACAAATATACATCCTTGGAACTTCATTCAACTACATATTACTTTAGTACCATAACTTCAATACCATTCATTAATTTGAAATTCATATTGCTTGCTCCTCAGTATTAGAAGAGCATGCAGTTATTTTTTATTATTAATATGCTATAACTTTGGCAAATGATCCACTAAGAAATAAATGCCATCCATGCCTTTTTTCCAAGATTTTCATTGACCTTCTGTTGAAGGTCAGTCCTTCCACCTTTAAGGACTGATTAAACTTAAGTGAAAGGTGTGAATAGTGCATTTTACTTTGGGGTAAATTGCAAAACTCTATTTATTTATTTATTGCTTGATATGCCTACCTGGTACATAATAGTCACATTGAAAATGAAGGACTGGATTATTGATGTACGATTCCTACTTCTGTGCAATTCATTTGATCCATTCTGTAGTTTCTTGATGGTAATTTTTGTTTCTCATTTCCTCACTAAATCTGGCTTGACCTCCCTTTTCTTATTCTGCACCAGACCTAACATTGTTCATATTCTCAAACCCTCTCTTTGTTCCATGACCTTCTTGCCTGATATTTAGCCCTGGTGTGTAACCCACTCTCTGTTTTGTACCATTCTATGAGATCACTATCACTTATATGTATCTGCTTTTCATTTAAAATCTTTAAATTGCTATTCATGCCAAAATTATACTGATATCTATTTATACTACCATCTGCTTCACAGTTGATACACACAGCAAGAGTTTCTTAATCTGCAATTACATTGTCAGCACCAGGGCTGCTGAGAACAGTTGGCTCCTCTTCTGGAACTCATCCTTCGGAAATATCTAGGGCCATTCCACGATTTACTCAGCATAGCTTGAATTTTCCTCCAGAATATAGCAGGGATAATAGTCCCCTACTTTAGCTTTCTGCCAGTAAAAATAACTGCAAATTTGTGCCTCTGCTCCTCCTGTAAGTCAGATTACTCTGCTGGCCACATGATAGTGAGTGGGCAGGGTTTACATTTCCCTTCGTTTCACCCAGAATGGAAGCTGCTACTGGATCAATAGGTAACCAATCTCTTTATGCTATATTGCATTACTTGATTTCTTTCCTGCCTGGAGGTAGGCACTTAATATGGATTATAAGGAGCTTATTTATTAAGGCTGAGAATCCACCCTTACTACACAATATCCCATGAAGGAAAATGCATCTGAATCACTGAAAGATTGATCTATTGACCAAGATTCTCATGCTGTTGTAATTTTAGCAAAAAACACAGTGCCAGAGAAATCTCAGACTTAGTAGAGCCATCCATTACTCAGTCTTACCAGGGGAAAGTGGCAAGAAAACAGTAGGAATAAAATAGAAACTACATTAAAAGAAAACAAACTATTTGCAAAAACAACCCATTCCTGATTTTATGCTCCATGTGAGTCTCATTGTATTCTATTTCTTTAATTCTTTTTCAGGCTTTAAACATTGCTGGGGAGGGTACCATTTATTGCCAAGCCCTAATTGCCTTGAGAAGCTAGTGTTCAATTACTTTCTCAAACTAATGTTGCTGAAAGTTTGCCGACGATACTGCTGGGGTGGGGGGTTGGGGTGGTGTTCCAGCATTTAGACCCAGTAATGGTAAAGGAACGGTGATTTATTTCCAAAACAAGGTTGAGTGTAACTCAGAGGGAATCTGCAAGTATTTACTATATTTATTCCTCTGAGTTTTTTTAGCACATTTTTCTTTTGATGATTTTTAATTCTTCTCTCACCCTTGCTTCCTCACTTTATGTTAAATGGACTGAGGTTGATAAATTAGCTATGCAGGAATAAATCTGAAGACATGCTAGGCTAGGCAAGGCAAAGGAATTTTATTTTCCACTGAATCTTCTCTTTCGTCTTCCTGTACTTAATCCATATTTACATTAAATTATGTAGCAAATTAATGTGAGGCAGTGATACTTTTAAATATTGCTCTGCTCTCAAAGGTGAAAATTACAAACAATGTGTTTTCCACATTGCAAATTAAAACCAATAAAAAAGTTCAAGGGGCTAACTGGTGTCGTAACTGACCTTAATAAAATTGACAGAATTTGTTTCATTTGTGGACTGATTATTTTATGAATTAACAATCTTTCTCAGCAAAATATTTCAACAGTTATATTAGCAACAATATTCTGCAGATTCTAAGGGGTAATCTATTACAATACATTTTAATTATACTCTCATTTGCAGTAAAAATATTTTCAACAGAAGAACTTAAAAATTAATAAGTAGTCTTTAGATGGAAAACAAACTAGCAATGAACCTCGTGAAATTCAGATTTGTTTTTCTGTTTCACTTGTTAAGATCAGTCCAGAAATTTCCGCTTACAGACAGATTTTTCATTTTATAAAGATTTATGATCTCCATAAAGTTCACAAAGTGTAATTGATTCAGAGAAATACAATGAACTCTTTGAATTCATCTGTCTGTCAGTGTATTCTCCCATGTGTTACGAACGCAGTGTTATGCGGATCATAATTCAGTCTGACTGCGATTTATTCACATTCAAATGATCTAAAGTGCACTGCAATGAGAAGAATACATATCAATGGATAATTAACATCAGGCTGCACTTGTTGGAATCATAGGGGATCTCATTAATGGGAAGCAATGGGAAAGCACAACAGAATAACCTCGTAAATAGATGTTTTGTACATAAATGCTAAGAAGTTGGATTCTGCAATTCTGTTTGTAATGTGATAAATTACATGCATTTACCTTCTGACTTTATGGCAAGTGCCCTGACCCACAAAATTCTTGTTATCAGCAGATAGGATTCTCTTACCTAGAAATTATGTTTTATAGAAGTTTCAAATAATTTTCAATCTAGCAATTATTAATTCATTCCATGATGATTTTTTTTAAGTTTCTCTGAAGTTAGCTCTTGAATTTCTTGTCACTACTATGCTATTGCCAATTGTAGAACAAAGACAGTTGATGAGAGTATAAATTATCAGGGAATGGTTCAGACAATGCTTGTGCAAAATGTTAAGAATACTTTCTACTTGGAAATAAATTGGAAAATTGTTTACTTATTTAAGTTACCAGACTAATAATCTGGAGACCTGGACCAGCAATTCAGGAACCTGGGTTCAAATCCCACCACTGCAGCTATGAAATTTAGAATTCAGTTTATAATCTGTAATTAAGAAAACAACACCCAATTATAATAATGATGGCCATTAAAATGATAGGATGGTTTTAAAAGCCATTTGATTCCCTAATATCCTTTGGGAGAGTAAACCTGCCATCCTCATCAGGTCTGTCCTACAAGTGACTACAGACAAACATGACTGACTTGTAAATGCCCTCTGAAATGGCCTCAAAAGCCATTTAGTTTTACCATTACTGCTGCGTTAAGGCAGATAAAAAGTGAAACCAGATGGACCATCTGCCATTGATCTCAGCACCAGATTCAGACACAGCAAAGTCTCTCCCAATTCAAGTAGAAAGAGAAAATATTGAAAACACTCAGCAGGTCAGGCAGCATCTGTGGAAAATAACCTATCATTGACTTTGTTTCTCTTTCTAGAGATGCTGCCTGACCTGCTGAGATTTTCCAGCATTTTCTGTGTTTCCTTATTTAAGATTTCCAGCATCTACAGTTATTTTGATTTCTGTCCTCTCCCAGACCAATCAATCTTCCTAAGATCTCCCAAACATTTGGGCATTGGTGTTTAAATGAGGAGCCTCTCCCATACACTAATTAAACAACAATTGATATTGCTATACAGTACAACCTGACAGAAGATGTGCCAGACTCCCCGAGTACCTACAGTCCTGGGAACAGGAGAGACTCACCAGAATGGGCAACATAATGGTAAACCAGCAGGAGAGAGTAGTCCTTAACATTGATTCCAGATCTCATGAAGACTTAAGGCAGGGTCAAGGAAACTGCCTCTTGATTACCAGTTACTGTCCTCCTTGAACAACACTTGGAAGAAGCACTAAAAGTAGCAAGGACACAAAACGTACCCTGGGCATGGTTGCAATGTCCATCAACAGGAATAGTTTGATAGCACCATCAGTGAATGAGCTGGCTGCTTCCCAAAGGATATAACTGCAGACTGGATGTCAGCAGATAGTGAATGAACCAACATGAGGGATAAATGACCTACATGATCTCATCATCACCACTTTACTTATGGCAGATATATCTGTCTGCAATAGCATTGGTAAGAGTGACCACGACAAAGTGTGGAGAAAAAGTCCTGCCTTCACACACAGGACTTGCTCCACTGTGGTGTGCGGCACTGTAATTGTGTTGAATGGGATATACTCAGAACAGATCTGGCAGCTCGAAACAGGGCGCCCATCAGGCACTGTGGACTATCAGCAAAAACAGGCCTCATGGCTCTGCATTTCCTTCACTCTATAATGCTGATGTAGCACCGTGCTAAAAAGCAAAATCAGCATGCAATAGACAGAGCAAAGTGATCTCACAACCAACAGATCAGATCCCAGGTTTGCAGTCCTGCCCCATCAAGACATCAATGGTCCTGAACAATTAAGTGATCAAGAGGCAGAGGAAGCTCTAAGAATATCTCCATCCTCATTGATAGAGCTCAGCATGTGAGCACTAAAACAAGGTTGAAGTACTTGCAACCATGTTGAACCAGAAGTACCAAATAAATGATCTATCTTGACTTCTTCCTGAGATCATAGAAGCCAGTTTCCAGTCAGTTCATGTGTTATCAAGAAATGGCTGAGAGCACTTGATACTCAAAGGTTTTGGATCCAAACGACATATCAGCTGTCATACTGAGGATCTGTGCTCCAGATATATCTTCCTCTCCAGCCAAGCTGTTCCAGTACAGTTATAGCACCAGCATCTATCTGACGTTGTGGAAAATTGCCCACATGCATCCTGTTCACAAAAAAGCTAAACCATCCAATTTGGGTAATCACCACCCTCTGTCTACTCTCAGTCATCTACAAAGTGATGGGAGGTGTCATCAGCAGTGCTATCAAATGGCACTTGGTCAACAATAACCTGCTCATCAATGCCTTAATTGGGTTTCACAAGTACCATACAATTCCAGACCTCATCACAGCCTTGGTCTGAATTAGGACCAAAGAGTTGAATTCTATAGCTGAAGTGAGAATGGCTGCTTTTGACATCAAGACATTTGACCAAGTGTGGCATCAAGGTGCCCTGAAAACTGAAATCAGCAGATACCAAGGGGAAAATACTCTGATTGTCGGAGTCATTCCTCACGCAAGGGAAGATGGTTGTAGTTGTTGGCGGTCAGATGTCCCAGCCCCAGTAATGCACTGCACAAGTTCCTCAGGGCAGTGTCCTAGGCCCCATCTTCAGCTGCTTCAGCAATGACCTGCCTGCCATCATAAGGGCAGAAGTGGGGATGATTGCTGATGAATACATTTTTGTACATTTATATGTACACATATACAAATGAATACTTTTGTGCCTCCACAACAAAAGATGTTGCCTATGTCTGCCTATGAAGAAGCAGGACCTGGACTACACAATGGTCAATTGTACAAGACACATCAATGTTGTGACTACAAGATCGGGTCAGAGGGTGGCTACTCTGTGATAGATGACCCACCTCCTGGCACACTAGCCCTTTCCATCATCCATTAGGAATAGGTCAGGAGCATTATCCCTATTTGACTGGATAAATTCAGCTACAATGACTCTCAGAAAGCTTGACATCATTCAAGACAAAGTGACCCTTATGGCTGGTAACCCATTTTTTTTACTTCATTCCCTACCTCATTCACTATGGGCAGAGAAACGGCAGATGGAGTTTAACCTGGATAAATGTGAGGTGTTGCACCTTGGTAGGACTAATGTCAAGAGGCGGTACACTCTTAAGGGGATGACCCTTAACAGTGTTGAAGAGCAGAGAGACCTTGGGGTGCAAGTCTATGACTCATTGAAAGTGGCAATACAGGTAGACAGGGTGGTTAAGAAGGATTATAGAATGCTTGCATTTATTAATCGGGCTATTGAGCATAGGAGTCAAAAAGGTATGCTGCATCTCTATAGAACTCTGGTTAGGCTGCATTTAGAGTATTGCATACAATTCTGGTCACCTCACTATAGGAAGGATGTCGAAGCTTTAGAGAGGGTGCAGAGGAGATTTACTAGGATGCTGCCTGGATTAGAGGGCATGTGCCTTCAGGTGAGGCTGGACAAACTTGGGCTCTTTTCTCTTGAGTGGCGGAGGCTGAGGGATGATCTGTTGAAAGTGTATAAAATTATGAGGGGCATAGATATGGTGGATATGTAATATATTTTTCCCATTATTGAGCAATCCATTAACAGAGGGCATGCAATTAAGGTGAGAGGGGGTAGGTTCAGAACAGACGTGAAGGGTATGTTTTTTACTGATAGAGTAGCGGATGCCTGGAATGTGTTGCCTGAGAGGGTGGTGGAGAAAAATTCATTGGGGGCTTATAAGAGGGGCTTGGATGGGCACATGACTGGGAGGAAAATAGAGGGATTATGGGCATTCTCTAGCTAGGAGGAATAAGTTCAACATTGAGGGCTGAAGGGCCTGTTCTGTGCTGCACTGTTCTATGTTCTATGTTATAAGTCACGGGTGCACAGTAGTTGTAGAGTGTACAAAATTCATTTTGGTTCTCACTCATGCCACCCTGCATCTCCCAAACCTACCCTCGTACTTCCCAAACCTGTGACCTCTGTCATCAAGAAGCAACCAGAACCACAGGCATATGGGAACACCAGCACCTGCAGGTTCCCCTCCAAAGTGCATCAATGGTCTTTCATTATCACCAGATCTATATACTGGAATGCACTATCCAAATGCAGAGTGATATTCCCTTCACCAGAAGAAACGCAGCATTCAATACAACGACTCGCCATCATCTTCCCAAGGGCAGTTAGGGACGGGCAATAAATACTTGCCTTGCCAGCAACAACCAGACTTTGAAAAATAAATAAATAAGTTTATTTTGTGAATACAGTGACTGAACTGAATTAGCAGAAACTGAGAATGAAAAGAAAAATTAAATTAATGGGCAAGTTTTATTCTCTTCAATGTAACACATGAACAAAAGTCTTCACTATAGATGAAGTAGACGCATATACAAGATGAGTTACTATGTCAAAAAAAAGTCAGTATTCAAAGTGGTAGTGCATCACTGCTTGGCAATAACCTTATAGGAAATTGAATGCAGATGTGTACTGACCCTCATATCCTAACAGCCCTAGTTTTGTGAAGATATCTAACGGCTGATGTTCTCTTATATGTCATTACAGCCTGAATAGGTTCTAAAAGAAGTGAAGTAATAAAGAGCACCAATTTCATGTTTGACCCTAGGCACTAAAAACTTACAAAGTTAGTCCAATATTTGATATTATGAAACTCTCCACATTTATATAGTAAATGGTTTTGATCAGCTTCTCATTATTACTGTTAATTAAAGAATAAATTTGGTGGAGAAAGATTGTCAATTACAAGGACACAAAAAAACCTACAATTCTTCGATAATTAGCAGAAACTATTGTTTTGATGTCAGAAGGCTATGATGTTAAAGTTAACCTGAAAATCAGAGAGGAGTATGAGGTGTTACATTGAAGAGGACAATGGCTGTTCCACTACCTGCTGGTTCCTTTCAGACACAATGTGGAACAGTCACACAGTGAAGAGAACTGCTGCCCCACAGTTCCAGTGACCAGGAGCTAATCCTGTCCTCTGGTGTTGTCTGTGTGGAGTTTGCATGTTTTCCCTGTGACTGTGTGGGTTTCCTCTGAGTGCTTTACTTTTCTCTCAGATCCCAGAGATGTGTGGGTTGGTAGGTTAATTGGGCGCTGCAAATTGCCCCTGGTGTGTAGGTGAACTGAAAGGAACGTGGGAAGAATAAAGTGTGATTAGTGTGGAACTGGTGTAAAGTGGGTGCTTGATGATCAGGAAGGTTTCATTGGGCTAAAGGGCCTGCTTTTGTGCTTTATGACTTTGTAAATCACACATCATCCTTCCTTGGAAAAATTGCCACTCTTCCATTGACTGGGACTCCCTCCCCAACAACCCCGTGTAAGTACCTTTAAGGTAGCTCATTATCACATCCTTCATCGAAGGATGGACAATAAATGTTGGGTTTTGCCAGCAACCCCCCGATTATGGAAGATAAATAAATAAGTTCTGATGTTTGATGGCATAATCAGGTCAACTATTATTTTAATCCTCAGGTTGAAAAAGCACCAACCTAAAGGTGAGCCAGTCTGGGACCTTCGTGTTTGACAGTGCATGTGCAGAAGGTCTGCACTCGCTGCCATTCATATGGGTGACATATGGAACAGCCAGCATTCT
Source organism: Rhina ancylostomus (assembly GCA_030265395.1). Lineage (NCBI taxonomy): Eukaryota > Metazoa > Chordata > Chondrichthyes > Rhinopristiformes > Rhinidae > Rhina > Rhina ancylostomus. The sequence continues at coordinate 123,865,009 of JARFYF010000001.1, forward strand.
AAAGTATTATAAAGTATTTGGCCACTAAGTGCAGAAACTGGCAAAAAGAA
>JARFYF010000001.1:123909531-123923230 GCA_030265395.1 Rhina ancylostomus
AGAGGTTGTGGGGGCAGATACATTAGGGACATTTAAGAGACTCTTAGATAGACACATGAATGATAGAGAAATGAGGGACTATGTGGGAGGGAAGGGTTAGATAGATCTTAGAACAGGATAAAATGTCAGCACAACATTGTGAGCCCAAGGGCCTGTACTGTGCTGTAATATTCTATGTTATATGATCAGCCATGATTTCACTGACTAACTTAGATGTCTTTGACGGCTCTTATAGCCTACTGTATCATGTACACTTTTTGCCTTCTCACGGGTGCAATCAGCATTGGAGATATTGGGTAGAAAAAAAAAAGGATTTTAAAGAAGTAAGCGTGGATAAGCAAAGAAATTGATGACTGAACGGCAGCCACTAATGGTGGAAATGGGATTGTACAAGAGGCTAGAGAAAGAGGAACATAGACCTGGGCCTATGTTTCAAATAGTCTCTGGCAAATCCCAACCTGATCAAATAAGAATGGAATCAGGGCAAGAGGTTAGGGTTTGTTGTGGGACTTGAAGACAACAATCTTCCCGATGTTTAGCTGGGGGAAACAGTGGCTCATCCAAGGCAGGATGTTGAACAGGTGTTACAATACAGAGACAGTGAAAGGGCTGGAGAACTGGAGCTGAAGGTCGGCTTTGAGCATATGAAGGCTGACTCCTTGCCTATGCTTGAAGTTGCAAATGGTGCAGCATGTAACTCACAAAGAAGAGAGGCCAAGGACAGATCCTTGAGGGACTCTGAAGGAAATAGAGGGAGAAAGAGAAGCTGCTGTTGGGAATATTTGTCCTGTGACTAATTTATATAAACAAGAATCTGTATTATACAATTAGTGTGTAGTAAGGAGTATGTTTTTAAGGCCTTATACTCCAAATGATTATAGGAAGTTATTTTGTTTGGGTATAAGTCCTTAAAAGCATGCCCTAACACTACTTGTATAATGTGGATTATGTCTTGAAGGTTCTGAAATGTTATGACCTTATATAAATTAATCACAGGATGAGTATTCTCAATAGGGAATACCCCAAACAATAGAACTTCCTATAATCAACTGAAAACCTATAAACTGTTTACTGGGAAGCATAAAATAATGACATTCTTAACCCTTGTATCTGAATATCATCCATGAGTACTGACCAACTGTGTACTGACAGTTGTAGATCGCCATGATATTTGCTGTCATTGTATAAATGTACGCAAATCAAACAATGTCCTTAAGACCACTAAATCTGCATATCCCATGTGAAGTACCAACTGGCAGGTAATGACTTCAAGGCTGTAATTTAGTGACTGATATCAAATGATAGTTATTAACTGCTTGAACAATTGATGATTTATAAATATTATTTGCATCCCCCAATAAGAACATTGCCTTGTAATCACTCCTAGTTATCAATAATTTTTTATCATCTAGGTGTTCTGGTGATAGATGACTATATCTAGTATTAAAATATTTCAATTCCTTTTGCATTGTCCACAGTCTTTCCTTTTGTTTTAAGATTAAAGAGCCATTAAAAGGGAATAGTTCAATAGAGATTGAAACAAATCTTTGCTCACCACATTAGGAAGTTTTAGATACTGGACTTCCAGAAACTCAAGAGTTCACAGGGACAAATTTGTGTTGACCTATAAACTTGTGCAATGGCCTTTTCTTGATGTCTTTGTGAACATAGAATGGCATTGCCTTCCCTGCAGCTATCTCACATGATGTAATTGCACGGTGTTCCATTTTTACATTATAAACACAAGCAGGAAAATATTGCATCGCACAAAAATGCCTTAAACAGTTTTATTCTTATTTCAGAAAGTCAGTGAAAAATGAGCTTGAAACACTGATAGTCAGTAGTTAAAGTTGTCAAAACTTTGGGATATGAAGAAGCATTTGACTCACTTTAGTTTCTTAGGAACATTCTTATTATAATGTTGCTTTTGAATTGGTTCTAGAAGTCATACATAACAAAGAGGTGCCACCAAAACTTCCACTACATGACATCTTCATTAAAAAAGTAACACCAAGCAAATAAAAGTAAAAAGGATCTGCGTGGTTATAATTGAGGACACCAAATTAGAAATAAATCCATGGTACCATACAATTGGAAGCAATGAAACCAAATGTAAATAACAATATCAGGTTTTATCTCATGTATAAGATAACTGATGCAGATAAAATTATTTAACATATCATTTTCACCTTTCAACATAGATTAGCTTTCAGGAAGGAATAAGAAGCCAACCAAGAATGTGGGTGGATTTTTCGCAAACTTTTGCTATTAGCTTATAACCCAGCCATGCTCTAAATTAACAGATGTTTCAATTTCCCCCTTCATTTTAATTTGACACCAGCTGCAACTGGTACAAATAAGACATTACGTGTATCGTTACCACTTATAAATAGAGGCATGCCACAGCAGTATAATGCTGCACAATGAATATGTCCAAGCAGTGGGAAATGGATTTAACATCTGGTTACCATGGTCTACACCAACACCATTCTGCTAGGCAAAAATTCCATTTAAGGTGCTCAAACATTTGGTAGACCATTTTAAATAATTTAAAAGGAAATTTATTTGCATTTCATCAACAAAGAAAATGTATGTAATTTTGTCTTCAGAGAACAATGCCATGTAACATCATGGAGGTTCACTGACTACTTCCTTGCACCAGTAGATAATTGTTCTAAGGGGAGACATCAGAAGCTCCTGCAAAACAAATAGGTTTGGGCCAGGTGGGATGTTAAAATGTTGGAAATCTGAATCTTGATTCCAACTCACTTCCAAACTGTCACGAGGCAGGAGAGGGAGTGGGCAACCAATCCATATCCAGGAGACAGATTAATGATGTAAATGGCATCATGAAGCTACTTAATTACCATTTTAAATTTATGGTTGGTTGGCCAAGTTTTCCAGGCCTTGGGACAGAGGAGGCAAAGGCTGCAACGTCGAGTCAATAAGTGTCTTTTATTTTTACTTACAGGATTCATTGTCACTGGCTGCCCCAGACAGCAATGGGATACACAACCGATATTTCCCATCCCTCCTATAGAAGACCTCTGGTCAACCTCCAACCCTTCCAGTCTTCCCCACAAAAAGCCTTGAATCTGCCAACCTCTTTTTATCTGCCCTGATCTTTCCCATCTCCTCTAATCTCCTTTTGAGTCCCTTCTACAAAGCATCCAATCTCATCTCAATCTCCCAAAAGGCTACTAACTTCCTCCTTCACAGTTCCTTGGATCTCTTCCCAACTGTCCCTGCCCCAAGGCTTCTGATCCTCTTCCCTCTCCACCCTCTGGCAGCAACCTGGTGCCAAGAGCCTATTCACCCAATATCCAGACAGTCTAGCAGTCTGGCTGGATCAAACCTGGATATGGAGGCAAAAGATTTTCATCAGCTCCCATCGTTAAATTTGTCAGGGCCTGAGGAGAACTATGTTGCCGTGTTTCCTGATCTCACAATAAACACTAATCCCTCCCAACACTGTGCAAAAATCCAGTGATCTTTAACAGTAATTATCCTGATCATCTCCTTACATTGGGTGCTGCAGGGGATGGGGCAAGTGGCGAGGGAGTGAGCTGAGTCTCAAACAGCGAATGAATGTCGAATCTTCTGACGGTGTGGAGCAGGCAAGTGCCAAAGAGTTCCGTCAATGATATCTGTGCTGCTGTTCCATGGAAGCTTACCTACCTTCCTGCTGATGGCAGACAGAGCTATTTGCCCGAGTTGCCACGTGGCACTAAGGGGCAAGAGTTGGCACAATTGTGTGCAAGTATCCTGGAATTGTGCTGTTTGTGAATTCTGGAGATATGAAGCTTAGAACTGGATAGTAATTCGGCCAACCAGAACTTCATTAGAACAGGTGATTCTCAATTTGCAACACTACAAAATATACGCCATATAAACACGGACTGCATTTTCGACATTAAGCTTTACTTTGTGACACAAACTTTGAGATCAGATGTAACTGTAATCGAAAGAGTAATACATTACAGGATCAAAATCTAAATTTAACCAGAGGACTGTAAAACTTTAAAAAGGTAACTCACTCGCTTCCTTAGATTGCAGGTCAATATGAGGTTTCGTGAAAAAGAATTTGCAAATGCTGTGTAGAATTCCAGGACTTTCAGTAAGGCTTCCCGGCGAATTATATGCAGGTCACAATATGTCAGAGCCCGCACATTCGCACAGGCATGAGCCAAGGTGGTTTCCTTCCAGAAAATATCCCCAAATACGTCCCCTTTCCCTGAAAAACATTTGAAAGAAAAACAGAAAAAATAATCAGAATTTATGCTTTTATTTTAAAAAAGGGAATCTATTATGAGAGACTATTCTGTAATTTTGACTCATGATGGATTCCAAATCTTTGATGAGCCTATAGGGGTGGAGTTATGAATGTCAAAATGATGCAGGGCAGTTCTGTCTGGGGAATGAAGAAAGAATTCAGTTGCGTGTTATCTGTTCATGAGTGTCTGTGGCCTGGAGCTACAGGTAAGCAGGTTTCCCACTTCCACAGCTGGCAATGAGCATGTGGCACAGGCAAGTAGAAAGGGAAGGAAATTAAAATTATAGAAATGAGATTTCTCCTTCACCTCTTGCAATCCATACATTCCAAAATATCGTATTAGCTTAACAGTGTCACCTATCCTCTATCAGTTTCAAAGCATTGGATTTGACTGAGAAAATCTCTGACAATCCTTCTCAAGAGAAATTAGAGGATTTTGCAGTTTCAGAATAAAAGCAAATAAGGGCTTTTATTAACTGAATCAAATTATATTTTTATTTCAATGATAGTCTGTGAAAAGTGGCCAATTTCTTTTTAGGTACATTTCTTTATCCATATATTTCATTTTGCTTCCTCACTAATTTTCAAGCTAGACGTAATGCAACAAAGTATTTTCAAGACCTATCCTATCATTATGATATCTGTCATGCTTAAAAAAATTGCCATCAGTGCATCAATGTTGTGAAGTATTCATTGTACTTGTAATGCAGTACTCATCCCTGAAATTTTGGACTATCAGCCTCTTGGTGTGTCTGTGTCTCTGTCAGTCCTGTCTTCCCTCTTTGCCTGCTACTATTATAATGTCCAGACTTTCTATCACAAAAAACCTAGTCACATTAAGGCAGAACAGATTCCTCCGTCTGGACCCAATATCCACAGTGAAGTTAATAGATGGCAAACAAAAGCAGTAAAAGGTGTCTGATTGAATTTTGTTTTCTTACTTGCACTGAAGAAAACTAGATGAAATAGTAAAGGGGGCAGACATGAGTTATATTTTCTTTTCAGAAATATTGGGTTGAGTCCTATCCGATCCAAGCTATCAGCGAGGCTTATGTCCTACGTCAACTCCACAACCATTCTAACCTTTTGCAGCCCAACAATTTCAATCTCAATATCACTTGAGCAAAGCATGATTGGCAACAGGTCCTTTTGACAATGCACCTTAAGGCCACCCCTCCCAGCACCACCCTGATGGTCCGTGCTGTCAAAGGCCTGTTTCATTCTTCTTAAATGGCTAAAAAATGGACCAACTATCCAACAGTGCAATTTGGCCCGCTGTGTACATATGAGGATGTGACATACACGTTCATAGGGAAATGAATGCACTCCTATATACACACAATAGATTTTAATTGCAGATAAAATTGGACATTGAATTGTCTGAATGAAAACATGGTAAGTGTGATAATTACTGGAACAGATTGGTTAGCATAATTCTGACTAGATTATATATCCATTAAAGATGAAATATTGACTCAATGGAAGAAATAGAATGCCTGATTATGCACAATTTTTAAACATCTGCTTTCTTTTGGTATCTATATTTTAATTACTGTGTGAATGTGTGTAAAGGAGCATAAATTGTTAACTGCTGAAGGCAAATTACTAATGAGACTCATCAGAATCGATTCAATATTCTGAATAGTTATTAATCATTCAATCATAATTGGTTCAAAGGATTTCAAAGGAAAGCATTCATGTTTGAAAATCTGATGGAATAACAGGATATTTATATAAGATATAGTTTCTTTCTGTCTATCAACCTTTTTATCCCCCATGCTTGATTGGTAATAACATCCATATCATTTAACTGATATGATTTTAGCTAAAATTGTGCTCCAAGTAAGACATTTTGTCAAAAGTAAATAGGTTTATTTTACCAAATTGCTTAAATATTAATATAATCATAATAACTAGATTGCCTGCTTAAAATGTGTGACCAGTCTTTTCCCACTCCCATACATTGAAAGGGGCTAGCAGTTAACAGTGGTTTTACCATGACTATTCCTAGGCAGCGGATGCTCTATGAGCTAATGGGCCAGAACTGTTCAAATATGGTAAACATTCATTATACCCAATCTTTTGATCTCCCACCATGCACAGCGAGTTGCTGGAAGAGGGCATCAACATTGAGTAATGTCCTCCACAGAAACTTGATTGTGGATGGCAAAATTCTGTTTGCACGCAGCTTAGGGCAGAGCAACACATACTGAACAGCAATATCCATGTTTCCATGTTCTACTGTGCTCACCTTCAATAGCTGTGCAATTTGAAACTTGCTGAGTACTATTAGTCTGACTATTATTTTCACAATAAGTCATAACTCAGTACATTCCACCACTATTCTTTGTTGTGGTTTCAGTCTGGAAGCTCTACAGCTGCAGCAAAGCTATTTATAATTCAATGGAAGAATTATCACAGCGGCTGTGTGTCAGACTTAGAATCTCATTCTATGTCTAAAATAAAAATGAAGTTCTTTTTAAATAAAATTATCAACTTCATGTATTTGAAACAGCATCATGCAGAAAGATTCTGACATGGCTCACATGATTCAAGGACAATAATAAAGAAATGTTTCTCTCGCTTGTCAAAGAAAATCACAGTGAGGAAAACTGTATGATTGATTAATCACTTTTAGAATGTTTTTCTGCTGCAAAGGGTTTGTATAATCTTTGCCCCTAAAATATTAACCTAGTATTCTGTTGTTCTTTATTTCATGAACATGTTTAAGTATTCCTCATTTTACACCAGAGAAATGACATGGTTACAAAAACACAAACATATGAACTAAAAGCAGAAGTAAATCCCTTTGCCCTTTGAGCCCGCTCCACCATTTACTCCGTATTCCCACCAACTTGTGCTAAACTATCGTCCCCTTTCCTTGACAAGTGTCTCCCTTCAGCTGCTTCAAAGACTGCATCCATCATTGTTTAAGGAGGAGGGTTCCAAAGACTTAGCTCAAATCTTTTATATAGGTGACCCCATTTTAAAATGATCACCTCGTTCTAGATTCTGCAACAAGAGAAAACATCCTGTCCACCACACCCAGTCAAGACCCCTCCAGAATTCTGTTGGGTCACCTCTCACTCTTCTGGACTTTCGCAGGTACAAGCCCAGCCAGTCCATCTTTTCCTCATAAGACCAACCATCCATTTCAGGTATTAGTCTAGTCAATTTTCTGTGATGTGCTTTTAATTTTTTCCTTTCTTGTTAATCTTTGGGCTGTTCTTTGCTCTTTTATATTCTGTCTAATCCTCTGATTTGCTCTAGTTTTTGTGGAATTAAATGCTTGCTGTTTACATTTGATATTATCACTAACTTATTTTACTTAACCACAATGGTGATAATTAATAGCGTTATACAGTAACACGTAACGGAAACAGGCCCTTCAGCCCAACTCGTCCATGCCGACAAAGTTGTCTATCAAAGCTGGTCCCATTTGGTCCATATCCTGCTAAACTTTTCCTTTTCAAGTACCTGTCCAAATGTCTTTTAAATGTTGTTATTGTACCTGCCTCAACCACTTCCCTGGCAGCTTGTTCCATATACACACCACCTTCTCTGTGAAGGAGTTGCCCCTCAGGTTCCTTTTAAATCTTTACCCTCTCGCCTTAAACCTATGCCATCCAGTTGTTGATTCCCTTTCCCTGGGGAAAAAATGACTGTGCATTCACGCTATCTATGCCCTTCATGAGCTTATACACCTCTATAAGGTCACCCCTCATTCTCCTATGCTGCAAGGAATAAAGTCCTAGCCTGCCCAATCTCTCCCTATAACTCAGGCCCTTGAGTCCTGGCAACATTCTCATGAATTCTCTTTGCACTCCTCCAGCTTACTGACATCATTCCTATAACAGGGTGACCAAAACTGTACATAATACTCCAAATGCAGTCTCACCAACGTCTTGTACAACTGCAACATAAGGTTTCAACTCTAATACTCAATGCCCGGACTGATGAAGGCCAGCGTGCCAAACACCTTATTCACTACTCTGTCTACCTGTTGTACCACTTTCAGAGAACTATGTACTTGTACTCCTAGGTCCCTCTATTCTACAAAACTTCCCAAGGCCCTACCATTCATTGTGAAAGTCCAACCCTGGTTTGACTTCCTTTGTTTTTTTTTCTCATTGGTGTGCATCCATTCTTTATGTGCCGAAAGACTGGCTTAAACATTTGCCACTGCATCTTGACTGTCCAGTCCCTTAATCTAATTTGCCACTTTGCTTTGGCCATCTCTGTTTACAGGCCCTCGTGTATCTTCTTATTTAAGTTTAAAAATATTGAAGAGGAAACTTTTCGTCACCAACACGAGAATCATGTTTAGAGCCCATTTGGTGAGCAGGAATGAATAGTGGTTTTTAAGGATTTATAAATGCAATCTATACTGAGGTGCATAGATACGGTTTGAACAGAGGCATAGCATCTACCTCAGCAAATTATTATTTGAAATGTTTGACATTATGTTTTGAATTTGAATTGGTTTGGCTGAGATTTTTGTGAGTTCCAAAGACTTGTAGAGAGGGAGGACATTTGGCCCATTGTCTGTCGTAGTGTTATCCATCTTTATCCTACCTTCTAGCTATTGGTCTTGCTGGTTATGGCAGCTCACACGCACATTCCGAGTGCCTTTTAAACATGATGAGAATGTCTATCTTGACCACCCCTTACCATCACACTTTGGGTGAAGGAACTTTTCTGTGCTCCCTCTTTTCCACTGGCAGCAGCCTAAAAGCATCCTGTCCAGCTTAGGCACTGTAGGTGCTACAGTGAAGCCAATGGCTGCCGTCAGCAGGGTCTGGACAATGAAGGTTGTTACTTGCCCTAAATGGGGGCACATTTCAAGCATGCCATGCTTGGAGTCATTTATTACAGGAAATCGATGAAGTAATATAAGCATTGAAAATCTAACATTTTTCAATATTTTTACACACTCTAACATCTTTCCTATTTCACTACCTTGTATGTAGGTTTTGAGGTCCTAGTCCCATGATACAGTGTCATACAGTCTGGGTACTGGGAGGCTGCTCCCTTTCCTATGAGTTTGCACAGATATACTTGATAACCCTTCCCACAGGAAGCTTCTACCCAAGATGGGCCTTCTCAGACTGCTGCCCGAAACTAATAGAAGGAGCAGTCTGGGACGGCTGGCTGTGGGGTATGAGTGAGGGTGGTGTTTGAGAGGCTGTGCCACTGTGAGGGGGGATCAATAGCCTGACCCTCCAGACCAAGTGACCTCTCGGAGGTCTGGTTAAAAATTGGTGCATCGATCTTCTGGTACTGAGACACTTCACCTCCACACACGGTGCTAACCTGGCTGACGGACCCCCAGTCACAGGACTCTTGTCTCTGCTGCCTTCATTCTCCCTGGAGTCAGCTCTCTGCACTATCAGAGCAGGATTCTTCTCATCATGAAGAGCAGTAGGAGGTGGGACTGGGAAAGAGGAATGTCTCTGCTCCTGCAGAAGAGACACCAGTTCTCACCTGCTATTTTTCAACTTCTGTAGCAGAGTGATTGACTGCTGTAAAGCATCTCTCTGCTTGTGGAGAACTCTTGGCTGCTTCCTTGTAGCATCCCTCTAATCTTCAAGAATTTGAGCTCCTCACATGCGCATGAGTCTGCTCTTGTACGTTTAAGAGTCTGCTCTTGAATGACATCTCTCTGTTCAATAAACTAATCCCTTGTGGCACGTTAATGTCCCATTAGAGTTTCAAACGGCTCCCTTTTGCAGAGACTAGACCTTGAGTTCACTCAGGTTGAGACTGTACGGAAGTAAAAGACTTTGTGTGGCTTTCATCGTGTGAATCAGTTTGGGCTCTCTGTCAGAATCATTGCCGGCGCCCAGTGAAAACATACACTTAACTACAGCATCATCTCCTGCAAGAGATTAAGAAGTGGACTCGTCCACACCTCCTGGACTTCTCTTGCATCAATGAGACAGGCCTGACAGTTCACAAACTGCTGTGCATGTGCAACAACGTTGTCCTGGAAACATCCCAATCACGGTCTTTACCGGAGTTCCCCAGGGCAGTACATGACCCTCCTTGTGCCAAATCCTGCAGAGATTCCCTATGCCTGGTGCCAGACTGCTGCCTACTATTGTTCTGTGTATGCCTTTGTGACATGTATCTCTCTAACCTATTCTGTTCATCCCTGGCAGTGTTGTGGGGTGTCTGGTGCAGTCATTTATTTTGGTTGTTATCTGCACTATCATCATCACCACCTCCTCCTCCTCTCACTCCAGCACACTCCCTGATATTCCCCCTCCATCTCCTCCTCTTCTAGGAATGAGGAAACGGGGGGAATCTTCCACTACCCTGCGAAGGCAGAACAGAAAATGATTGCAGTTGTAAGCAGCAGCTAAAACTTCTTGATGGTGATGCAGAGGCACAGATAGCAGTAGGGATATCAGCTGGTGAATCAAAGAGGATATAGAGATCACAATAAAGCATTTTCAGTGAACATATCTGACAGACTGTGGATCATGCTTGCTGCGGAGCTGCTTTGAGGCTTGGTGGGCCCTCTGCCACAAGGTCCAAGATGGTATCACTCCCATGTGGTGGTCTCCCTCCTATTCCTCTATGTGTTCCTAAATGGGGGAGGTGAATGGAGGAATGACTCTCATTTTGCCAATTTTGGAAGCTTGACCTCTGTATGGATGGTGGAGAGGGTGAAGTGCCAATGGCGGAGAGAGGATGGGTTCAGTGTGTGTGTGTGTGTGTGTGTGTGTGTGTGTCTGCGTCTGTGTGTCTGCATGTCTATGTGGTGTGTGTTTGTGTATGCGTGTGTGTGTCTGCTTGTCTAGTGGAGTGTGTGCATGTGCATATCTATATGGAGTGTGTGTGTCTGTGCATGTGCATGCATGTGTGTGTGTGTCTGTGCATGTGCATGTGTCTGTGCATGTGCATGTGCGTGTGTCTGTGCATGTGCGTGCGTGCGTCTGTGCATGTGCGTGCGTGCGTCTGTGCGTGCGTGCGTCTGTGCGTCTGTGCGTGCGTGCGTCTGTGCGTGTGGATGAAAGATCAGTATTTCTGCTGGTCAAGAGCATACCTTCACATTTCTTCTGACATTGCTCCATGGTGCAGGGATTCTCATCCTTTACACAAGTTGCTTTAACAACCTCCTGTCACGCACTTCAAATGGCAGTTCTGGTGGGTCACACAGTCCCAGGTACACACCTCTTCTCCTTCCTCACCTCTTTCCATCACCAAGACTCGTGGTGCTCTTCCCTCTCTCCTGCAACCCCTCTTCTGTATGGCAGCCATTAGGCATCTTGCTACTGTCTGGCTATCAAGAGGAGTGTGCCATTAAGGGCTGACTCCCTCCTCTGACAGCTGAGCAGCTGAGTGTTTGTAACTGTGCTAAGTCGTGTGAGGTTCTGGCTTTAAGCATACAGATCCTGTTTTAATGCAAGACCCCAGGGCCAAGCCACCTTTCTGCTATTTTATTATATTTTTAGGAAATTTCTAGGTGTACTCATGGACATCAGTGCTATTCACAACATGCTTTTCCCTATAAGAAAGGCAAAATCCAATTGTTAGGCTATAGGTTATGATTGAGATCTAGATGCATTGTACATTTTCAGGAAACACAAGTTGATGAATTTGATCTAACATTCATTGATCCCAACCCATGATAAATCGGAATTAGTTTTGAGTTGCTTTCCTCCAATCTAAATCTAAATTTGAGTCCCCATACCTTGCTAAGCTAGTTGGAAACCTCTGGAACAGCACTGGGAAATGTCTTCCTGACATAAACGTCCCTCTTGAAATAACCATCGTTCAAAAGTTCACCTATAGTCAGGAGTGCAAAATGTATCCATCATGTCAGCACATTTCATTGAGCCTCTGAAATTTCGTTGACTTCAGTGGAATGAATTTGGGAGGTAGAGCTCAAAACATTGACCCAACTTTATAGCAGATCTAACACTGGCAGCTAGGAACAAATTTCTAAGCATGTTATCTTGGCTGAAGTGGTTCCAATACTTCACAGTTGCAAGGCTGAATTAGTTAACTTGATAACTTGTAGTAGGACCAATTTCTTAATGTACTGGCCTGCTTTCCTTCTATCTTGCTGAATACAGGTGAAAGTTATAGATATCAATTATTCCTTTACACATTATAACTGGTTTTTGATTAGTAATTTATTTCTGCATAAAATTTGATTAGAGAAGCTGGTGACACTCACTTTGGAGGATCAAACTTTGAGAGGAGAAGTGTTGGAGATGTATGTGACTGGTTTAGATAAAGTCTCACTGTACCAATTAGTGAATGGTTAAAGAACCGGGGACACAGATTTAAAATTTTGGGCAAAAGGGGGAGTGAGGAAAAGTTTTTTCTTCTTAGATGTGTAATTAAGATCTGGAATTCATTATCTGTAAGGTTAGTGGAAACAAAATAAACCAGTGCCTTCTAAAGTTCTTTGGACAGGCAGTTGGGAGAAAATCACTTGCAGGTTATGGGGAAGAGTAGAGTAATGGGAATAACAGGATTGTTCTACTGGGATCTAGCCTGCACACATTGGGCCAAATGACCTTCTTCGGTGCTATAACAATTCGATGATTCTATTAAAATAGATAGTCAAATGAAGGAGAAGCCATCAGTGCAGTGGGCACCAATTGTGAATAACAGTGGAATAACCTTTAAAAAGATCAGTTACTAAATTAAGGTAGGACATAGATTATAGAAGTGATGATTCATATCCTATCATAAATAAGTATAAAAGGAAAAATAAATTTTCTTCACTTAAAGCACAATCACAGAATGTCATGTTCATGAAATATATACCGGCAACATGGCGAGAGGATAATGAATTGTGATTGTAAGATGCACTGAATTCAATCTCATACAAATCAGTGTTAACTTTGATTACTTTACAAACCAAAATCATCTGGTAGAAAAGGCTGCAAATCTTTGTGGAGTACCTGCCCCCCAGTCCGCAGGAGCAGCACCGAGCTTCTCATTGCCTGGAGCTTTAATTCTCCATCTCATCAGCCTGTGGCCTCCTGTGGACTGAGTGCAGGTACTCCAAAGATTTGCAGCTTTTTCTATTATAAAAGATACCCAACACAAGTTGGAGGAACAGCACCTTATCTTCCACCTCAGTACATTGCAGGCTTTAGGCTCAATACTGAATTTCAGCCAACTTTATCTGTATCAACCATCCATCTGTGATATTGTTTCAGCTTGTTTATTTTTCCCTTGGAAGTGGAGGATATATCCAGCCAAACCTGCTAGGGATATCCTCCCATTCTGCACTTCGCAACTCCTACATTCTTATGGCCATATTCTCACACTCTGGCTGCTCCCATTCACTCAGAGACCAGACAATATTTATTTAGTTTATCTTTATCATCACCCAAGTTTTACCTCATCCACACCCCCACCTTCCCTGCAGTTTAGGGAGCTTCCTTTGTCTCCTTCCCA
>JARFYF010000001.1:123975782-123986839 GCA_030265395.1 Rhina ancylostomus
AGCATGGAATCCATGTGCTGGATAACAAGGCATTAATGGAGCCAAATTGAGGACCAGAACTCAGAACCATGACACCCAATCCCTTATCTAGTCAACCATAAAACACTTTCCGTCAACAAAGGTTCCAGCATGAATACAGACCTAGTAACAAACCCTTCCCTAACATAGGATCAGCAACTGTTGCTATGTCCAGTTACTATCTCAGTAGAAAGCAGGCCAACTACAAGAAAGAGTATGAATAATAGAAAAATATCCTAATTACCAAATTTTCTACCAGATTTCCTGTATCTAACATGCAACCCTGTAATCATAAATAGACAGCTTCAAAATAAGCTTCTTACTTTGGTGACTGGTTACTTAATCTAGAACATGAAATATAAAGTAGCATTAAAAGCAGTTCTATCTCAAAATGGAGATTACTGTTATAGTTTAAAGCTAAGGTCAACTTGGAAACTATAAATGATTTTTACAGCTGCTTTTTTGATCAAGCTCATTATTTCCATGCAGGATATCTTGTCAACTTCCTCACAACTATTTAACTGGCCTGAATAAATGATCAGTTCACACTTCATCAGAATTCACATACACTAACAGTTACACTGACTTAGGTGTTTAATTAAGTCTCAAGTTATCCTGCCCCATGGCACTAGTTAATCATCTAAAACAGCTTCTCACTCAGAATCCATGTGCTCCACATATCTAGTTTCAATTTGCCTATTGGTCATACTATGCAGGAACTAACCTGTTTTTCTATAACATATTGGAAACTATTTTACTTAGTGCACTCAAATTTTAATTTATTTGCATTGTGCTACGATTTATATTAACCTTTAATACATCAAATGAATTATACAGTTGCTTGTAAATGTAGCCAGTAATATATTGTACATGAAAATTGTTTGCCAATTCAGAGATGAGAACACTTTACCTAACATAATGCTGAAGAAAAGTGGATATAATGTAATTCCCTAGGGCAGATATCTTTCACTACTGAGAACAAAATTCAACCATTTTACAATGGTTTTTGGAACAATCATCCAGAAAAATCTAGTTATACAAGAAATTAGGAAAATGGATAATATTTTTTCTCTTGGAGACCAGAATCAAAGTTAATGATTTTCATCAGAAAATCAATGTAAAATATTAACACTGTTTCCCTCACCATAGACCTGTTGAGTATTTCCAGCATTTTCTGTTTTATTTCAGAATTCCATTGTCTGCAGTGTTTTGCTTTTGCATGGTCAGAGTAACTAGAATTATATTGACTGTAACCCTAACCACATTCTGCTTTATAAAAACAAATAGCAAAAAAACTTGCAGATGCTGAAAATCTGAAATAAGAACAGAAAATACTAGAGATACTCAACTGTCATTGACCTGAAACTTACTAATTTTACTAACAAGGATATTGTTTACTATTCTTTCAAATGCCCTTTGAAAGGTCATATGCAGAATTACTAACTCTATTTCTTTCTCCACATATGCTGCCTGCCCTGCTGAATGTATCCGCATTTTTTGTTTTCATTTCTGCATATCAGAATATATGGACTGTGCAGAAGGCCTATTTAGGTTCTGCAGCAGTTTATTAAGACCTCTAGATCATTTTTATGATAAGAAAATTGAAGATTTTTTATTTATAAAAGTTAAAAACAAATGTAAAATCCAATAACAATCAATTATTAATCAATATTTCATTAAATCTTAATATTTTAAGATACAGCCAATTTCATTTTAAACTCAAACATATTTATTTTTTAAAAAAGACACTTTTTAATTACGCTATATAAATACGTGTTAAAATAGTTTTAAATGTTTAAACTAAGAAAGTAATAGAAAGGACTGATGAGGGCAGTGCCTTTGCCATTCTGCATATGACCTTTCAAAGGGCATTTGAAAGAATACTAAACAATATCCTTGTTAGTAAAATTAAAATCTGTGGTAGCATAAATAAAATATTGACTAAGAGGTAGAAAGCTTTGAGAGTTGTGGTGAAAGGTTCTTAATCAAGATGCAGTGAAATAGAAGTATATAGTGATGTTACCAAGGGTAGGTGACATGTCTATTGCTCTTTTAGATACATCAATGACCTGGAATTGAATATCTTTCAAAGTCAGTCCCAAAGTTGGTTCCATCACTGGGACACCTTTGATGCAGCAAAGGTGCTTTTTGAGCAGAATAACCTGTTGGCATCCATCCCCTCTCTAGGTAAATTCTACTATACCTAGTATTCTTGAATAGGATCCCTACCAAATACAAACCACCCTGAGCTTCTGAGATTAAAAAGTACCAGACTCATCCAGACTGGTACCAGTAGTGAACTGGATACACAGAGGACGATTTCAAAGTTTGCTGAAAATGGGAAACAGTGAAGTATGATATGGGTAATGACAGACTTAAGGAATACATAGGGCCTGACAATGTTGAATTTGCAGGCAGCTGGCAGATCCCATTCCATCAGTTATGTCCAGTGGCAGAATCCAGTCTTTCCCAGAGTTCCTAGCAATGCAAGGGAGAATTGTTTCTTGCAACCTGTGCCTAGGTAGACCTGGGTCAGGATCGAAGACATCATTGATTTCAATGGGTTTGTAGGGCAAAGGATTAGAAGCCAATGGGGAAGATAACTTTTTTTTGCTTTGGATTAGTTTGATGTTTTTAACTATTTATGTGTTTAAGTATTTCTAGTTAATTTGATTACTTTTTAAAATATATAAATGTTTTAAATATTTACTTCAATTTTAGTAGTTTTTAAAAGTCCCTGAATATAAGTGAGATTTAAAAACAATGAAAATCATTAACATTTCTCACAGCCTGCAAAGCCTCACCATGAGCTTTAACAGTAGCCCAAGGCTTTCATGGCATTCCAGGGCCAGGTACACACCAATCTGTCATCTATTGCTCTGTGCCCATCTGGACACACTGTTGGACTCTGAGGTGTGAAACCCAGTGGGAAAGACTCACCACATCCAGTTAACTGCAGGGACAGTAGTTCTGAGCCTGGGCAACTGAGGCAGCATAATCCAAACCATTGTGAATTGGCAGGATGCAGAATGTGGAAAGTGGATGGAACTCACTGTTAAATGCACAAACACCAGATGTTGCTGGCACCAAGATTAATGGTCCAATTGTACTGGAAAAGAGCACACTTTTACAGCAGACAACTATACCAGAATCCTTAATCTAGCACCATCTGCTCAAAACACATTAGATTTTTTTGTTTGAACTGTCTAATCACTGTATGAATCTCTTCAATCCAGTCAGTACTACTTTATTCTAGGTGCTCTGCCAAATGATCTATCTTCCCAATAAAATTATTCTATGGAGGAGTAGTGCTTTTGCAGGTTTAGCTCTGGTGAGGACCGAGATCTGGTTGATCTCTGTTACTTGAAGTGTAAAAAGAGTGAACACCAAGAGTGAAAACCAAGGTAGACATATACAGCATATTGCATTGCCAGTTTATGTGGTATGCATATCTGGTGTGTATTAGGAATATAGAAAGACAATATATTCAATGTAACTTTCTCTGCTACACAGGAAAGAAAATAAAAGTTCTCAATATATATGCCTTGATCTAATGATTTTTTATTTGTTCATTTTTTTCAGGATGTGAGTATCAATAACATAACCAGCATTTATTGTCCATTGCCAATTTGCTTTGAAAAGGTGGTGGTGAAGCTCCTTCTTGAATTATTAGGGTAGGAAGTAAAGCAAAAGGTAAAAATAGCCTGATCTCTTCCTGAACATAGAGTGGTCATCGTTGTCCAGTTTTAGAAGTAGAGGTCAATTTGGCAAGATGGATGAATGACTCAGTCATATTCAAATGTCACACCTAGATGAAAATATAGCCACGACTTTAGTTTGAGATCCCATCTGAAAGCAGTGCCCCCTCAGTCCAACCTGCCCCCTCAAGTCTGGGAGGTGAGTATCACGGAGGCAAATGTGCGACAGGTGTCCCACCCTAACACTCATGGACTGCACGGGCATTTCCCAACTTCATGATCCAAGCAGTTCTCACACTTCTAAAGTAAAGCATAACTCTGCAATACATAAACCTTGAGGGATACCTGGTAATGTGATTAAAAGTTTGCAAGTAAGCTGCAGGGACATTGTGAGGATGTTTAGTACTTTGGAGACCCAGAAATAATAGAAGAATCAGGGGTCTATGCATAGGTAGCAACTTGATGTTCATTATTAATTAATTCTGTTGCTAATAAGAACATAAGAATACAAGAAAAAGAAGAAATCAGTCAGCCTTGATTCAATTTTGTGCTCCTAACCTCATATCCCCGACGCCCTTAATCACCAGAAATACAATGATCACAGTTTTAAACATAATAAATGACTGATCTTCCATAGCAACGGGGATGGATATTTCTAAAGATTCACCTCATCCCAATTCCAAATGGCATACCTATATTTTGAGATTGTGACCACCAAGTCCTAAAGACAAAATATCCTTCCTTGATCTACTCTGTCAAGGTCTCTAAGAGTTTTGTACTTTTCAATGAATTCTCCTCTTAGTCTACTAAACTCAAGGGAATAGAAGCCTAGCCTTCTCAATCTCTCCTCAGTTAAAAATCTCACTATCCCCAGCCATTCTGGTGAATCATCGCTATGGTCCCTCTATTGCAAATATAGCTTTTTTTTTACTATTTTAAATCTCAGAATGCATATTAGAGAGCATAAAGGGCTATATTATAAGTGCCCATGTTTGCTTGAGGTAGTGATCAAATCAATTTGGCTCCAGGAGGGAGCTTGACGAAACATAAAGGTAAGATACTCTTCTTGATTATAAATGTCTGCTCCAGCCATTTTTACCTGTGGCAGACTTGACATCTATTTTATAAATCCCAGTGCTTAGACTTAGCTTCAAATTCAGATAAAAATATACAAAATGCTAATTCTCACAGCTGGAAAGCAAATCTCATTTCTTCACCATGAAATTCCCAACACTGCAATTTATGGAAGTCAACTGTCACACTGAATTACTGCAAGTATATACATAATAAACCTCACTATAAACATTGGGATGACAATAAGCTGAATAAATCCAATCTGGATAATTACCACACTGTCTGCTTACTGTCAAACATCAGAAAATTGAAGGAAGGTGTTGATGATAGTGCTATATACTTACAACTATTCTTTTCACCGATGCCCAGTTCCATTTCTAGCCCCATTACAACCTTGGTCTGAACATGGACAAAAGAATTGAATTAGGTGAGATGAGAGCCATTGCCCTTGCTGTCAAGGCAACTCACAAACTCTAACTGGTGTCTAACTTGTGAAACTTGTGAAAATGGAGGGATATGGGCATTCTGTAGGTAGGAGGATTAGCTATGCCAGCACAACATTGTGGGTTGAAGGCCCTGTTCTGTGCTGTACTGTTCTATGTTCTATGTCCTTGTGTATCCAACTCACAAACTCTAATGCTTAGAAGAAGAGGACAATTTGTACATAGGAGATCCGTCTGCTACTTCTCCTCCAATTCACTCAACATCTTAATTTGGAAATATATCACTCGTCCTTCATTGTCATTGGGTTTACGTGTGTGAACTCCCTATACAATTGTGCGAGTTGCTTCATCACACAGACTAAAGCAGTTCAAGAAGGTAACTTTGCTCCATTTACTCAAGTCCATTTAGGAATGGGAAGTATTGCTTTGCTGTAATTCACACACAGTAAATGAATTAAAAACATCGATATACACTCATGAAGTTTTCATGTGATAAATGCACAACTTTCCATTAAAATGCAAATAATGCAATTTTTAAAAATTGTTTATGCCTGCAGTATTAGTTGCTAAAAGTTTTCAAATTTTAATATGAAGGTTTTTGTTTGTATTGATTAGTATGTTGATTAAAACCCAAGGAGTAGATGAGGAGCATTTGAATAGGTTCTTGTTAGGAGTGGAAGAATCAAACCTCGTATGTAAGTGACTTATAACCTTAAGTGACTTATAGAACTCAGTTTCTTTTCTGTCATGAACAGAGGATAATTTAACAAATTGGTAAAGCCTTTTACACTATCCAGCTCATTTATTTCTGATCGGTCTCAGCTCCTTTTCCCCTTCCTAGACATATCCCTCAATTTCTTTACCTTTCCAGAAATATAGCTGCTTGCTTTTAAGTCATGTATATTATTCATTCTGATGACCTTGCCTGCTAATTTGCTCCAAAAGTTGATTTCCCTTTGAATGATAAAGGTTTTGCATGGCCTCCCACTTAATCCTTCCATTTTTCTTTGCTACTCCAAGTACTTGAGGCATTCACCATGGTGAACAATTTAATTTCTGTCATCTGCTCCATGCTTTTGACAAGTTTGATTAAAACTTCCCAGTATATTATATATTTTGAACATTCTACTAAGCCAATCTTTCCTCTTAATTGCTTTTCTTTACCCTTGTGATGCAGGAATTACATTATCTGATAAGTGACAAACAACAAAAAAAACCAGAAAAGATAAAGCACTTTTAAGTGGTAATTTACTGTAAAATTTTTTTTCTAACAGAAGAATATTTAAAGTCTGATTCTAAATATTTTGGCTTTAGACTCCATTCTCTCAGAAAATCAGACATTTTGCATTTCCACAGTGTATACATTTATTTGTTGATGGAAGTACTATAAACTATAAGATATGGGAGCAGAATAAGAGCCTTTCAGCCCATCAAGTCTGCTCCACAATTCAATTATAGCTGATTTATTTTTAACCACATTCTCCCACCTTCTCACTGTAACCCTTAACTCCCTTACCAATCAAGAGCCAATCAATTTCTGCCTTAAATACACCCAGTGACTTGGCCCCCACAGCCCTCTGTGGCAATGAATTCCACAGATTCATCACCCGCCTGCTAAAGAAATTCCTCCTCATTCTCAGTTTTAAAGGGATGTCCTTTTATTCTGTGCCCTCAGACCCGAGATTCTCCTACTAATGTAAACATCCTCTCCACAGCTACTTGATCCAGGCCTTTCAGTATCCGATAGGTTTCAGTGAGATACCCCTCAAGCTTCTGAACTCCATCGAGACCAGAGTATAAATGCCAGTTTTTATTGCTCATCCTGACAGTTCCTGAACCAAGAAGGTATTTGACAGTCTACCACATTGATGGGCTAGACCAGGAAAGGATGCCACATTTACTGCCTCAAAGAACATAGTAAAACAAATGTGTTTTTACAACAATCTAGTGTTCACCATTACCAAGCACTTTTAGCCCCTTGAATTTGAACTCTCTGGATCGTTGGTGGACGCTTCTGGATATTAGCGATACTGGAAACATTCCATCTCCCCTCTAAATCTGCTTGAACTCTCAACAGTGAATGGCCTTCAATCTTCTATGATCAATTATTATATTTTTATGTTTTCTTGAGACCACAGCAGTGCAGACCATCATGGTCCATATCTTTTGATTCCCATAATTTCAAATAATCCATCAATTATTATAGAGTCATTGAGTCATGGAAATACAGCTCAGAAACAGGTCTTTCAGACCCATCAAGTCCTCACAGACCATCAACCACCAATGTTACACTAAGCCTTCATTAAAGCCATCTTTCCTTCTCCCCACATTCTCCTCAACTCTCCCAGATTCTACCTCTCACCTACACAGTGGAGCAGATTACAGTGGCCAATTAACCTCCCAATACACACGTCTTTGGAATGTCGGAGAGAACCAGATCACCCAGAGAAAACCCAGGCGGTCATGGGAAAAACATGCAAACTCCACACAGACAGTACCCAAGGTCAGGACTGAATCAGTGAGGCAGTGGCTCTTCTAGTTGCACCACTGTGTTGCCCTGAGTATCTTTAATAAATTCTGCAACTGATCCTCTACAGTCCAGTTGGGTATTGAATTCCAAAGATTCACCTCCCTCTGTGTGAAGAAATTCCTTCTCACCTCTGTACTCCTTACTTTGAGAATGTGGCCTTGGTGGGTGAAACATCAGCTTCATATCTGAATAGCTGGCACCTCTGCACCAATCCTTGAAGTACTCCACTGCCACAACCTCCCAACCTGAAAATGTTCCACTGATTCCTACTCTCAGTTTTCCATCTGTTAACTAACACAAAAACTATACTAGTAGATTAACCCTAATACATGCACTCTTATTTTGTTAATCAATCTCATGTGGCATCTTATCAAAAGTTGTCTGAAAGTCCAACTACGCCAGGTCAGTTGGTTCATCGTTATCTATTCTAGTTGTGACCTCAAAAACTCTAAATTATTTGTCAAACATGATTTCCCCTCCATAAATCCACCTTGAGCTACCATTATAACCCTCTTTACCACTTTCTTAATAACAGAATCCAGAATTTCCCCTACTACTTTTCAAGCATTGTCTCCTCTTTTCTTGAACAGTGAGGTTACATTTGCCACCTTCAAGTCTATGGCAACTGTTCCAGTACCTATAGAATTTTGGAAAATGACAAGCAGTGCATCCACCATATCTACAGACAACCCCTTCAAAACCCTATGATATAGGTCATCGATTCCAGTGGGTTTAAAATCTTTCAATTCAATTTTATTTCTTTGAGTTTGTCATTCTCTCTGAACCTGTAATCTTCCACTATTCCTAAGAACCCCTGTCATCTTCTTCAGCTCCCAATTTCCACCTTCACCCAATTGTGGTTCCTCGTTTGCCCTTAAGACAGGCCAGCTCCTAGCTCTGCCCCCTTCCTTCTGTCAGCCATTTCATACATTCAAGACCCTCCATCAGTGATACCTATCTCTGCTACTATATAATCTGCAGCCAATCTGCTTCCACTGCCTTCACACTGTGTCTGGGTCAGGTACTGTGGCTGATATAATAGTGAAGATATTCTACAACAGCATGCTATACAAGCAGAGATAAAATTGCAGGAAAAGTCCTGACAGATTCACACTGCTCAGCATGAGAGGGGCCATTCCCTTTATTTTTCTCCTCCCTCCCCTGGTAGCATCCTAGAAAGCAAGTAAGATTTGACTTAAGAAGGACATATTTAGCAGCTCTCACATTGTACTCAACGACTAATTAAGTGTTCCTCAAGTGTAGAAACTGTGGTGATGTAGGACTATGATTTTTCAAAACCAAATTAAAATTTATCTGAAAGATTGGTGTATTAACCACAGTGGTTGGACAGATCTGCTTTGGGCAAAAGGTTGCTTTAAGATGAATATTTTAAAAAGCATCTTGCTTTTGTCACTCTCCATAGCCACTTAATGCCACTCATGGGGATCACAGAGGAAATCTAGAAATGTAAATGAAAAGCAAGAAAAAAACAGCAGATACTGTAAATAGGAACATTAGAACACAAGAGCTTATAAATAGGATCATAACTGATCTGCTGCCTTAATGCTGTTTTCCTGCACTGAACCCACACCCCTTGATCCCTTTGATATCCACAAATATATCAGTCTTGGTGTTGAATGAACTCAGTAACTGAGCCTCCACAGCCTCCCTACATAGAGAATTCTGGAGAGGCACCACCCTCAGTGAAGCAGTTTCTCCTCAATTCTGTCCTAAGTGACTTACTCCTTTTTTTTCCTGAAATACATCCCTTGGTTCCAGGTTCCTCAGACAGGGGAACTATTCCCTGCGCACCCAACCTGTCAAGCCCTGGAAGAATCTTGTAAGTTTTAAAGAGAACTCCTCTCCTCTTTTTCTAAATTCCTCCGAAGGCAGGTCCATTCACCTTATCCTTCCCACAGGGAAAACCTGTTACCCCTGGAAACAGGCTAGTGAACCTTCACTGCACTCCCACTGTAGCAATTTCATCCTGTCTTTGGGAAGGACACATAAACTGTGTACAATGCTCCAGGTGCAAGGCCCGTGTAATTGGCCTTGATGGGACTGCACCTGGAACATTGTACATAATTTACACAAAAGACATTTTACTTTTGTGCTCAAATTCTCCCATAATAAAAACCAACATACTATTTGATATCCTACTCACCTGCTTCACCTGCATGTTGGCTGTGTATAAGCATGCCTAGATCCCTTTAAACATCAACAGTGTCTCATCACATAACAAATTCTCTGCTTTTCTGTTTTGTGCACTAGAGGAATTAAGTTCATAGTTTCCACATTATTTTACAGCTACCACATTCTTGCTCTAACCTAGCTTTTCAAAATCTCTTTATTACAGGAGGATATGAATTCAGGAGTAAGGAAGTCTATCTACAATTATATAGGGCTATGGTGAGATCACACATGATGTACTTATTCTGTATCCAACAGTTTTGGACTCCTTACTTGAATATATTTGTAATAGAGAGTTCATACAAGAATGTAGTTGTCATAAAGAGAGTGCAGCGATAATCCACTGGACTGTTTGCCAGGAATGGCAAGTTTGCTGGGAGAGGAAAGATTTAGCATGAGATCTCTGGAAGGAGATCTTATTGAAACCTACAATATACCCAGAGAGCTTGACAAACTGAATACACCATGCTAAGGAGTATAGAACCAGGAAGCATAGTCTCAGAATAAGGAGTACTTGTTTAGGACTGAAATGAGGAGAAAGTTCTTCATTCAGAAGATGCTGAATCTTTAGAATTCTCTGCCTAATCAATCAATGACTTTATTTAAAAACAAGATCAATAGACTTCCAGATGTTAAGGTGATCAAGGGATATGGGAATACTGCAGGAAAATGGTGCTGAGGTAGAACATTAGCCATGATCTTGATGAATGAGAAACAAAGGACTGCAGATGCTGGAAACTAGATTAAAAAAAACACGATGATGCTGGAGGAACTCAGCAGGCCAGGCAGCATCCGTGGAGAAAAGCAGGAGGTCAACGTTTCGTGTCAGGACCCTTCTTCAGGACTGAAGATAGCAAAAGAGGAAGCCTAATCAGATCCACTGGGGGATGGGTCAAAGGTAAGGAGAGAAAGGAGAAAAAAAAAGAGGAGGTAGAAAAAAAAGAGTTGGGCTAGGAAAGGGAAGAAGAGAAGAAGCATGGTGGGTGGGCATTGTGGGGAGTGGGGATTACCTCAAGTGGGAGAATTCAATGTTCATGCTGTTAGGCTGCAAGGTTCCAGGATGGACAGTTCCAAACTGGAGGAACAGCACTTCATTTTCCGTCT
>JARFYF010000001.1:124084220-124095261 GCA_030265395.1 Rhina ancylostomus
TAGTTGGCACAATGGAATCAAAGGGTAGGAGCAAACAGGTCCTTTTCCAATTAGCAGCAGCAACCAGTGGTGTACCACATGGTTCAGCACTTTGGCCCCATCTATTCACATAAATTATATAAATATTTTTTTTTTAAGATGAGGGAATTAAATGCAGTTTGCAGGCAGTATGAAACTGGGTGGGAGTGTGAACTGTGAAAAGGATGCAGAGGTTCCATGTGACTTGGACAAGTTGAGAGTCCAGCATTTTGCTGGTCTTACCCAAGTCAAAATTTACCCCTATATCTTATTTAAAAACTTATTTATACAGCACAGTAACAGGCCCTTCCAGTCCAATGAGCCTGTCCTGTCCAATTACACCCATCTTGTCTCCCTTTACATGGATAAGTATTAAAATGCTGAAAAATTCTGAACCAGTCAAGGCAATATCTGTGAAGAGAATTAACATAGTTGTTGGAGTATTCTTGTTTATCTATGCTCTTTGGTGATCTTCTCTTCCTCTGAAGTTTCTTAACTTCAGAAAGAGCTATTCTCCATCTACTGTCTCAATTCCCATTATTATTTAAACCTCCTAAATCAAAATTGCTGTTGACCTTGCCATGTTCAAAAAATATAATTAGGGCATATAACTAAATGATGTCAAAGTCCACAGCAGACATATTCCAAAATAAAATCAGAAAATGCTGGAAATAGTGTGGGGAGAGAATCTGATTTAATGCCTTGATTCAATTATTGTTTTTCTTTACATTATAAGCCACTGATTAAGTTTTTTGTCAAACAAGTTCATCTGAAAAGTGACAATATTACTATCAGTAAAGGGCAAATGCATTTACATGTCTTCTACTTTATTTTGGTCTCTTTTTTAAAGCTAGATTGTTAACAATAGACATATAGAGTGCCTTTGTACTAGTGTGATTGTTGTTAGTTTAGTGTGCACTATTGCTTGAACTCATTACGTAAAGTAACCTGGCAATCCAAGTGTATTGTAATATCAGACCTCAAAAGAATAAAAATGTTTAGCAATCAAGCTTCAAAATTGTTATATGTAGAGCACAGAAATTACTATTGGCTCAGATAATGCTATCTGATGTTAACCATAGTGAGCAATTTAAACATCTGATTAAGAGGGCAAATCAATCAATACAATTCCATTCACTGGACAGTGAAAAGGCTATTGGTCAACAAAGAAGCTAAATTACTGTTTTTTTTCTAAAGCTAACATTATTGAATCAGAAGTATCATAAAACACTGTTTGCTGCTTCCAGCATTACTAACCGCCAGATCCAGGAGATGTTTAAATGAGCAGTTTAGGGATGAGCAGTTACTGTCCACACCAAATGTCTTCAAGAATCTTCCTGTCTGAGTGTGTGGTGTGAGCTGCTGAGGGGACAGTACGAGCTGGGATGAGAAAGATTGTTACTGATTCATCCTAAGGTATTGCTACTAGGCAAGACAAGGAGAGAGATATCATGGGGAGGGAGCTACTGAGCAGCTATCAATATGCCTGAAGGCTTCTGTGGGCTGCAAAAAAAAGTGAACTGAGCTGCTTCTGGACTGATGTCTCCAGAAAATGTTTGGGCATGGGAGGGCACATACAACCAATAGGCACATTAAAATATATGGATTCTGCAACTTCATGCCTTCCTTTGAGACCAAGGATGACAATAACCTATGACTGATTGACATACTCCCAGTTATTCTTTTCCTCAGTGCCCAGTTTTGTCTGATTGTTTCAGTGATTGACATAAAAATTACATGATTAGGGATAGTCAACATGGCTTTATGCATGGCAGGTCATGTCTAACCCATCTTATAGAGTTTTAAGGAGGTTACTAGGAAGGTTGATGAGGGGAAGGCAGTGGATGTTGTCTACATGGACTTTAGCAAGGCCTTTGACAAAGTCCCGCATGGGAGGCTGCTCCAGAAGGTTAAGTCACTTGGCATTCAGGATGAAATAGTCAATTGGATTCAATGTTGGCTTAGCAGGAGAAGCCAGAGTATGGTAGTAGATGGTTGTCCCTCTGATTGGAGGCCCATGAGTAGTGGTGTGCCAGGTGCTGGGTCCGTTGTTGTTTATCATCTATATTAATGATTTAGATGATAATGTGATAAACTGGATCAACAAATTTGCAGATGACACCAAGAATGGGGGTGTGGTGGACAGCGAGGGAGTCTATTAAAGCTTGCAAAATGATCCGGACCAGCTGGGAAAATGAACTGTAAAATGGCGGATGGAATTTAATGCAGACAAGTGTGAGGTGATTCACGTTGAGAGGACAAGCCAGGGTAAGACTTACACAGTGAATGGTAGGGCACTGAGGTGTGCGGTAGAACAAAGGGACCTGGGAAGCCATATCCATAATTCCTTAAGTGGCATCATAGGTAGATAGGGTTGTAAAAAGACCTTTTGTCACGTTGGCCTTCATTAATCAGGGCAATGAGTACAGTAGTTGGGATGTTATGTTGAAGTTGTATAAGACGTTGGTGAGGCCAAACTTAGAGTATTGTGTGCAGTTCTGGTCTACTACCTACAGGAAAGATATCACTCAGCTTGAAAGAGTGCAGAGAAAATTTACACAGATGTTGGCAGGAGCCAACAGATGTTGAGGACTGAGTTACAAGGATAAGTTGAATAGGTTAGGACTTTATAAGATCTCCCCTCATTCTCCTGTGCTCCAGGGAATAGAGGAATACAAAATTATGAGGGGCATAGATAGGGTGAATGCATGCAGGCTTTTTCCCCTCAGGTTGGGCGAGACTAGAACAAGAGATCATAAGTTTAGGGTGAAAGGTGAAATATTTAAGGGGAAATCTGAGGGGGAAATACTTCACTGTGTGGAACGAGCTGCCAGCGAAAGTGGTGGATGCGGGTTCAATTGTAACTTTGAAGAGAAGTTTGGATAGGCACATAGATGAGAGAGGTATGGAGGGCTATGGTCCGGGTGCAGTTAGATGGGACTAGGCAGAAAACCAGACTGGCATGGACTAGATGGGCCAAAGGGCCTGTTTTTGTGCTGTAGTGCTCTATTACTCTGTCAGTTGACCCCCTGCTTTAAGTATTCTAAAGCTGGGCATGTAAATCAAGGTCCACAAAGTTTCAGAAATACTTTGGGCTTTTCTTTCAATTCACATTGGATTCTAAACATGGTCTAAATAAGTTTGCAGCCTTTGATAATTAGGAAGCTGACAATTGTTTTGCCTGACCAAACTCTTATCCCTCTTTCCAGTGGTGTAAATAAATAAATGGGATTGCTTCTGCTACTTGGCTTTATTTTAAAGTCTCTGCTGCCACAATAAATCCAATTGGGCTGTGCTGCAATGAAATGGACTGGCAGGCAGTACCCTTCTCAGGAATCTTTGGAGACATTCTGAATTCAATGCATTATTGAGCTTTTGTAGCTCATGTAACATCACATTGTATAAACTAAGTTCTTTTTTTTACTCCTCTAGAGAGTTACCTGAGCTTGTTTTAAAGTCAATAGATAACAGAAAGAAAAACACAACTTGCACTTATTTACTAACTTCGTTGGTCTGTGATCTTGCCTCAATTCTGATCTGGCTGCTTGCTGGCTTTACACAATGACTGAATGTCGCTACACTAGTCACAATCCAAGCCCCAACCCACTTTTAGTTTTATATTTGCACTGATATCTCAGCCATCAGATCCACATCAACCCAGATTCTAATACCACCTCAATCACAATAAAAATGATTTTTAATATAATTCAGTGACTCCATAGCAATAAGAATAATTGCATTTCACACGTCAGAATTAAGGATCAATACAGTTCATTAAAAACATGCTGTTTGGTAAGCAGCTCTATGACAAAATAACCTATTTCTTCCCTAAATCATAGAAAGACTGAATATCACAAAAAGCATCTCTCTTCTTAATTCAGGCTCTTTGAAAGCAAATAAAAATAGTCTAAATATTTCCAGATCATCATCTGTAGTTTCTTTCCTAATTCTTTTACAGGATATAGCAAGGACAACATTGATGACCAGTCACTAGTTACCAGGAGGTAGTGAGCCTCCATCATGAACTGCTGCAGTCCATCTGGTCCTACAGTGTCACTTGGTAAGAAGATAGATGATGTAGACTCAGTGACGACAAAGAAACAAAAAATATATTTCCAAATCGGAATAGGGTGTGATCTGGTGGGAAACTTCCAGATGGTTTTACTCCCCAATGCCTTCTGTATGTTGTGTAGTTGACATACACTACTGCAACAGGAGGGAGTGCAAGTTCCACATGGTGTACAGGGTGAAAAATTATTAGAAAATGCATATATTCTAACTGTTGACAGCTTCTATAACATTGTCTGCCCCAATCTCTGCTTCCAGCATCTGCAACTGAAACCCTCATTCCTGACTTTGTACTTCTAGACCAGATTTTTCCTATGATCTCCTGACCAATCTTCCACCCTTCATCCTTTGTAAATGTCACTTATCCAGAATATATTCTACACTGCAGAACGACTCAAGTTCTTTCTGAGTTTCATTACCACTTGGTTGCTCCAAAACCACCAAATGGAAATTCTCATCCTCATGTTTAAATCCCTCTCTGGTTCTGCCAGCTTTTTTTTTCCCCTGTGATTTCTTTAGCCCTACACTCTCACCAACTTTGACCATTTATGTGTCCCATGTCCTTCAATATGGCATCAACAACTGCAGCATCACTTGTCTCTCGAAAACTTGATTATCTTTCTAATTCTTCCTTTAAACTTTCTTCTTTGACCCAAAATTTTGTCCCTTCTCCTAGAATACATAGTTTTCCTCAGTGTTCACCTTTGTATGACAATAACTCTCTAATAAAGATTGTATGTCAGCCAACCAGTTAGGTTTTCATCAAGAAAGCTGCACGCCCAAAATCAAGGTCCACCAGATATTAAAACATGCCTAGGTTAAAATAGTATTCCATTCCCTTCTCCACTTTGATTTTCATCTCACTTCTGCTTTATTTTTCAGGCATTAATGAGGCAGTATCAACACCAAAAGAAATTTATAAAACTTAGAGGTTCTTCAGATAGCCATAAAGAAGAACCAGCAGAAACTGGATGTCACTCTGCTCACATATAGCTCAATAGTTTCATGCCTCCATCTTTACTGTTGGCTGACGAATGGAATCCACCAGTTACTCAAACCTTAGATTTGCCTGTCATAATTCCACTAAACCTGTAGTTTCCCATCCACACCAGATCAAAGATTTTCTTTAACATGGTCATCTTATATTCCAGGACATACATCATAATTTTGTGAAACAAACAATTAATTTCCACTCCTACCCTTGCCAATGATTGCTCCCTATTACCATCAAGAAGAAATAAGCAATCCCCCCACACTAACCCTGCCCCCCCCCCCGCCAATAATTATGCCTTATTCCCAATGTCCAGGACAGTTCAGCAGCAACCACTAACTAGGGCATATCACAGCACCTCTCAATGTTTTAGCATTGTCAGAATTAGGAAGGGACAATATAATAAACATATAATGTATATCTAAATGAATATCAGTATTTACACCTCCTAATACAGAAAAAAATCTTCATTAGTCTTCTATCTCCAATGTACCAGCTCAGCAAAAGAAAACAGAATATCACTTGATCAAAATGGAATTTGATTCACTTCATTCAAAAAAAAAATCAAGCATCCTGATACTAATCCCATTCATAGCATAACCACCCAATGTTGCTCTTAAACAGCTTACATTATTTTGCAATGGTGACACAGTATTTATTGTCCCTCCTTATTCATACAGTGACTACTAAAAGATAATTTTTTGTGGCATCAGAATCACAGGTAGAACAGATCAGATGGCAGTAACATTTTCCTCTCTGACAGCCATAGGTGAAGCAGGTGGGTTCTTATAGCAGGTTTCATGATTAATTGTAAAAGCTAAACAATCCCATAACCAACACATCAGATCAGAGTTCTACAGTCTTGCCACAGGACAACTAAGGACAGGCGGGGGGAGTCTCCAAGGACACCCCATCCTTAAAAACGATAAGGTCTATCATGAGTGCTAAAGACATAGCTGAAGCATATTTCAATCACTTGCACCCAAAAATGCCAGTTGCACAATCCACTTCAACAACCCCCAAGGTCCCAGGAGGAAACCAGTTTTCAGCCAATTTCATTTACTCCACATAATATCAAAAGAGCTGAAACCATTCATAGAACATTACAGCATAGTACAGGCCCTTTGGCCCATGATGTTTTACCAACATTTTATCCTGCTCTAAGATCTATCAAACTCTTCCCTCCCACATAGCCATCCATTTTTCTATCAATCATGTGTCTATCTAAGAGTCTCTTAAATATCCCTGATGTATCTGCTCCCACAATCTCTGCAGGAAGTGCATTCCACGCACCTACCACTCTCTGTGTAAGACACTTACCTCTGACATCCCCCATACCTTCCTCCAATCACCTTAAAGTTCTGCCTCCTCATGTTAGCCATTTTTGCCCTGCTGGCTGTCCACTTGATCTATGCCTCTGTCATCTTCTACACCTCTATCGTCGCCTCTCATTCTTTGTTCCAAAGTGAAAAGCCCTAGCTCGCTCAACCTATCCTCATAAGACATTCTCCAATCTGGGCAGCATCCTGGTAAATCTCCTCTGTACCCTTTCTAAAACTTCCACATCCCCTATAATGAGGTAACCAGAACTGAATACAATACTCCAAGTGTGGTCTAACCAGAATTTTATAGAGCTGCAACATTACCTCACAGCTCTTGAACTCGATACTCTGACAAATGAAGGCCAACCCACCATATGTCTTCTTAACAACCCTATCAACCTGCACGGTGACCTTGAAGGATCTATGAATGTGGACCCCAAGATCCCTCTGTTCCTCCACACTGGCAAGAGTCCTGCCATTAACCTTGTATTCTGCCTTCAAATGCGATCTTCCAAAGTCTATCACTTCATACTTTTCCAGGTTGAACTCCATCTGCCACTTCTCAACCCAGCTTTACATCCTATCAATGTCTGTTGCAACCTAGAGCAACATTCTGCAGTATCCACAACACCACCAACCTTCATGCAAACTTACTAACCCACCCTTCCATATCCTCATCCAAGTCATTTATATATTTTAAAAAAATCACAAAGAGTAGGGGTCCCAGAACAGATCCCTACGGAACACCACTGGTCACCGACCTCCAGGCAGAATATACTCCATCTACAGCCACCCTCTATCTTCTATGGGCAAAGTGATTCTGAATCCACACAGCTAAGTTCCCCTGGATCCCATGTCTCCTGACTTCCTGAACGAGTCTTCATGAGGAACCTTTTCAAACACTTTATTAAAATCCATGTACACCACATCGACTGCTCTACCTTCATCAATGTGCTTTGTCATATCCTGAAAGAATTCAATCAGGCTTGTGAGGCATGACTTGCCCCTCACAAAGCCATGCTGACTGTCCCTAATCAGCCTATGCTTCTCCAAATACCCGTAAACCTTGTCTCCAAGAATCTTTTCCAGTAACCACTGAAGTAAGACACATTGGACTGTAATTCCCAGGGTTATCCCTACTCCCTTTCTTAAACAAAAGAACAACATTTGCCACCCTCCAATCATCTGGTACTACTCCTGTGGCCAATGAGGATGCAAAGATCATTGCCAAACATTCAGTCATCTCTTCCCTCACTTCCTGTAATAATCTTGGATATATCTCATCTGGCCTGGGTGACTTATCTATCCTAATGGTTTTCAAGAGTTCCAGCACATCCTCTTTCCTCATGTCGACATGCCCTAGTGTATCAACCTGTTGTATGCCATCCTCACAAGTTTCAAGGTCTCTCTCACTGGTGAATACTGAAGCAAAGTCTTCATTAAGGACCTCCCCTACCTCTTCCAACTCCAGGCACATTTCCTCTTTTATCCCTGATTGGTCCTACCTTCACTCTAGTCATCATCCTATTTTTCACATATGTGTAGAATGCCTTGGGGTTTTCCTTAGTTGCACTTGCCAAGGACTTCTCATGCCCCCTTCTAGCTCTCCTAAGTCCATTCTTAAGCTTCCTCCTGGCTAACTGGTAACTCTCCAGAGCCCTGTCTGATCCATGCTTTCTAAACCTCAGGTAAGTTTCCTTCTTCCTCTTGACAAGATACTCTATATCTCTTGTCAACCATTGTTTCTTTACTCTACCATCCTTACCCTGCCTCAATGGAACAAACCTATCCAGAACCCCATGCAAGTACTCCCTAAATAACCTCCACATTTCCATGTGCACTTCCCCAAAAACATCTGCTCCCAATTTACAATCGCAAATTCCTGCCTAATAGCATCTTGATTTCCCCTCCCCCAATTAAATACTTTCCCATATTGTCTGCTCCTATCCCTCTCCAAGGCTGTGGTAAGGGTATCTTCTAACAGAGACTAACTGTTCCTCTTTCTACAGATGCTGCCTGACCTGAGTGTTTCCAGCAATTTCTGAATTTATTTCAGGTTTCCAGCATCTGCAGTTTTGCTTTTATTTTCATTTACTCTTAACTGCCATGTTTTTTAAATGGATTGTTATATTATAATTTTGTGTTTTTTGTTAATTATTTGATTGGTGCCAAGCATAGAATTACTAACAAGGATGTTCTTTTGCTAGGCTACTCTTCAAACATCACACCTCTCACCTCCCCATGCCATTCACCAATCCAGGGGACTCCTGCTGGTAGTCCCACCAGCAAAACCTCCACTGTTGAATTTCCGGACACTGCAGATATAATGACCAAACCAGGCCGCAATCCACATAAGCCTTTAACGTACACTCAGAGTGCACCAGATGTTGCAGGGCAGTTCAGGGGCACCTGCGTTGTTTGCAGTAGGTAAGCATATGCCTTTTCTTTGCTATTCTATGCACTGCATCTTGCTGTCATCACTTGAGATGGGTGACTTGCTTTAGAAGACGATGTAGGATGGATTTTGTGTCCCTGTGTGGCGTGGTGAAACAGTGTGATAGCAAATCATGACTATACAATGGAAGAAGAAATTGGAAGAGATTTTGGAAGGCCTGGCAACTTGTTATCACCTAGTTTATAATATTGACCAAAGTCAAAATTACACCCAGTTAGCTTAAGTCCCAAATGTTTGCTCTAAATATCTTGAATTCCTTCAGTACCATTTCCAGTTACTGTTACATTTCATTTTGACTGATGGGCAGATTTCTAGCTGAGTGCGTTAACTGCAAAGGCATGTTTAATTCTACCACGTCAACAGCAGTAATTTTCTTCTGCCTGATAATGATGCCATTTGGGTAACCATGAGGAGAATTCACACTGGCTGAGAAATTGATGAGATTAGGTGCAAAGCTGGTTTCACATCCTGCCCAATTTCACTCTCCAAAGTGGATGGAAAATAGTATTGTATGGATATAAAGCCAGCATCCACAGCAGCCAATGGCAATTCATAGAGGGCAAAGCTTGGGCATATTTTCCTCAACCGGTATTATTTCCAGAAGGCAGGTGCTGGTGGAGTGATTTAAGTTGGAAGTGGCTTGTCCCTTTAAATCCTGATTTTGAAACACCAGGTATATTGAACTGTGTTTATTTCTGAAAAGTTCAGCTGATGCTTCACATGCATGTAGTTCAGGGAAATGATTTTCCCTGGACCTGTAGTGATATTTTCAAATTTGTTTTGGTTTTCTTGCGCATTATGTCTGTGTATACCCAGTAAAGTTTTGATATAGCAAATATATTGGCATATTTTTAAGGAAGAATATTGAAAGTTTCACATTCTCACACACAGCAAAACTGGAATTAAAACAGGATTATTTTATGATCTTAAACATAATGCAGTTTTTAAATGAATTCATTTTGAAAAATCAGCATCTGCCAGGTCAGCACACGCTAAAATCCCCAAACAATAAATGAAATGAGGGATCAAGTAATAGATGTTTTACTTGGTTTGTTGAGGAAAGGACTATCTGTTAAGCACCATTGGACCTTTAGCAACCACTCTAGGACATAAGCATGCAAATTAAATTGCAACATTAAGGGAGAATGCATCATTGCAAGTGCATAATTTTAAATAAGACATTAAATTTGAACCCCGAATAAAAATGACTGACTAATCCTTTTTTGATGGCATTTACTGAGTGGCGACTGCTGGCCAGGAACTTGAGAGAATTCTCTGCACTTGAAATAGTCCTTAGGGTTCCTCATCAATTTGGATGATTAATGGACACTGCTGTAATCTCCGAGAGTGACAGCTGTTTACATTGCTTGAATCTAATTTTGTTCAGACTGTGTACATACAG
Source organism: Rhina ancylostomus (assembly GCA_030265395.1). Classification (NCBI taxonomy): domain Eukaryota; kingdom Metazoa; phylum Chordata; class Chondrichthyes; order Rhinopristiformes; family Rhinidae; genus Rhina; species Rhina ancylostomus. The sequence goes on from JARFYF010000001.1 coordinate 124,094,477, forward strand.
TTTTGTTTAAATTAAAAGTGAAATGAGCTGAGAATATGTCTAATTTTCCATTTCAAGACAATTTTCATGAGTGAACAGTACAAATTTAGAATTTGAAGATGCACTAAGGTCATTAGCAGTTTAGCTTTCATTGTCAAGTGTTCCTGAGATACTGCGGATATGCAACTTCACACACAATAAACTCCTCAAACAACAACATGATGAATAACCAGTCAGGGGATAGTTGGCTGAGAGAAAAGTATTGACCAGCGCATTTGTTCTTCTTTGGAGTATTATAATGGTATCTCTCCCATGCATCTAAGAAGACTAAGAGGAATTGTGGTTTCCCTCCCGTGCAAGGTTGGTGCAGCCCTCCCTAGGAGCATACTGTTGTGAAAGCCTGGATTTTGTCTTGTCAAATCTCATGTCAGCAGGAAGATTATTGAACCCACTGCTGGCTAACTTTCAACAGTGTGACCTGTGTCAAGTAATCACCATATTTGTTTAAACACCATATCAACTCCATTCACGTATTGAAAAATTACCTTTTTGTACTTTGAATTCAGATGTCGAAACAGACGAGACCTTGGGGTAAAATGTGACTTTAAATGATTGGCAATGGAAGGTGTAAGTCAAGCCAATGCCACCAAACATTGCACACAAATGAGTCTGATTCTGAGGCCAGTAGAGGCTTGTAGGAAGTGAATCTTCTGTGGCAATGATAAGATCAGGTATCTTTATTAGTCACATGTACATTGAAACACACAGTGAAATGCATCTTTTGCGTAGAGTGTTCTGGGGGCAGC
>JARFYF010000001.1:124233292-124247767 GCA_030265395.1 Rhina ancylostomus
AGGGGTTAGAGTCCAAGAGCCACGAGGTAATGTTGCAGCTCTTCAAAATGCTGGTTAGACCACACTTGGAATATTGTGTTCAGTTCTGGTTGCCTCATTATGGGAAGGATGTGGAAGCCTTAGAGAGAGGGTGCAGAGGAGATTTACCAGGATGCTGCCTGGATTAGAGAACATGTCTTATGAGGAAAGGTTGAGTGGGCTAGGGCTTTGCAGGATAAGAGGTAACTTGATTGAGGTGTATAAGATTATGTGGGACATAGATGGAGTGGACACCCAACACCTTTCTCCCCCAGAGCTGCAATGGCCAATACCAGAAGACATCCATTTAAGGCCAGTGGAGGAAAGTTTAGGGGAGATAGAGGTAGGTTTTTTTTTTAAAAAAGCAGCATTTGCACTGCCACAGGTGGCGGTAGAGGTTGATATAATAGGGAAATTTAAGAGACTCTTAGATGGGCACATGGAGGGTAATGGGCTGTGTAGGAGGCAAGGGTGAGATTAATCATGGAGTAGGTTTAAAAAGGTCGGCACAACATTGTGGGCCAAAGGGCCCCTACTGTGCTGTACTGTTCTATGTTCTAAATTCCTCCTTAAGAGCTGTGGAGCACAGAAATGGGCCCTATGGTGCAACTCAATGACACCGATCTACAATAATCCCATGTGCCTGGATTACATCAATATCTTTCTAATCCTTTCCAATCCAAGTACCGGCCAAATGCCTTTTAAACATCTGCTGCTACCAACTCCTCTGGCATCTTGTTCCAGATAACCACCACTGGGTAGAAAAGCATACTCCCTTGGATCACCTTTAAATTTCTTTCCTCTCACCTTAAACCTCTGCCTTTAGACTCTTTCCTATCCTGGGGAAAAGATGCCTGACCATCTACCCTATCTAGGCCCCTCATATAAACCACTACAAGGTCACCCCTCAGCCTCCTACACACTAGTGAGAACTAATGCAGCCTACCCAATCTCTCCTTGTAACAAATGCTCTCCATTCCAGGCAACATCTGGGTGAATCTCTCCTGCACTCTTTCTAATGCTATCACATCCTTTCTGTTGTGACAACCAGAAGTGTACATAATACAGAGCAGCACTGAAAGCTTCCTCATCACAAAGACTTAAGGAATTCAATATGGCTCTTCTAATCCTTCTGTCACCTTAAATCTATGCACACTGGTTATTGATGATTCCTTTCTGCCAAGAGAAATGTCCTTCCTGTCTCGGCCTCTCATAATTCTATTTACTTTAAGTCTCCACTCAGTCTACTTTGTTCTAAAGAAATTAACAACAGTCTATCCAATCTCATGGATTAATTAAATTTAGCAACATCCTCCAAAGACTACTTTGAACCTTCTTTAGTACTGTCACTTTCTTGTATTGTGGTAGTTCTGAATACACTCTTCATTCTCATCTGCACGAATTCATGATGGAATCTAGTCTCCCAATATGATAAATTTAAAATCCATTTCTTAACATCTTTCCTTACTTAACCCCAAGTCTTCTCCATTCGCTCTTCCGGTTCTTTAAGTGCCCTAATCCCCCAAGAACATTACTAGTTCATTTATTTCCGGAAAAAAAACTGAGAAAATTAATTCATGTCTTCAAAACAATTAAAGCAACAAACTAAGATTCTAACTGTTTGGCAAAAGTAGGCAGAATCTCCAAAGTGAAAGATCAGAAAGGACTGGAATTGATATGCTCTTGGAAGTAATGACCAATACTCAACACAAGAAAACATGAGCAGGAGTAGGCCACTGACTCAAGCCTGTAACACCATTCAGTGTGATCATGACTGATCTATGCTGGCCTCAGCTCCTCTCCTGTGCCAGCTCCCCTTAATCCTCAAATTCTTTACCTTTCAAATATTTATCTATCTTCAACTTGAATGGTCTGGCCTTCACCACCACCAGTGGCGGAGCATTCCAGATTCTTTTATATCCAGAACTTACAAAAGTACACTGAAACAAACAGACTTAAATAGAATATTATTGCACAGAACCACGCCAAAGTTCAGTTCACTCAAGCCACACACCCCTAACTTTCAGCAAACTTTCCTCTATCCATTCCTTCTCCATAATGGCCTTGCAAGCTTCTCACCTCATCAACCTTATGCCACATTCTAATGAGTCTCCAGGTTAAATAGTTTCTCCTGAATTTCATACTGGCTTTAATAAAAGCCATCTTATTTTTTTTCTAGCCTCTAGTTTTGGTCTTCCAACAAGTGGAAATTTTCTCTGTACCCCAAAGTTGAATATTTCAATGAAAGACATTTAAAAAAAAATCACTTTTAGCTTTGAGGGAAGAAAAAGCTTTACCCTTTGGCAATGCTTGTCAGGGGTGCTACAGGGCAGGGCTTCTGTACCAGACTTCCCAAGTGATACATGGTATCAGGACTTTACTACCCAACTCCAGTGTCCAGAAGTCTAGCATGATCAACCTTTGACCCCTGGACTTGGTGAGTGTGGGCAGATGAATACTGAATGGTGGGCAGGTTTTCTTCAGATACTAATTGATGGTTTATCTCCAGCCATGTTCCTACTTCCTTTCATCTCTGTTTTTTTAATCAATGTTGCAAAGGAATTAAGTTAGTGTTTTACATTTTTATGAAATGGTAATATCCCATCTCATCAGCATTAAATCTTAACATTGAACACTTGACTGCACCCACTTCTTTTTTTACTCCCAATGCTTTGGAGTGCCATTCACAGTGAAAGTAAAATCTCTTTAGTACTTGCTTCCACTAAATATTTTTCTCACTTACAGCATTGTAAAAAGAAACATACAGATGACAATTGAAAAATGTTACCACACAAAGGCAACTTGAAATTAAGATAAATGTCCAAGACAAGTCGGTGTTGAAGAATCATTAACTTCTCTGATATATTTGCTTTCCATCTTCAAGAAATTAGCTAACAAATTCTACTCAGGCCAAGATTGTATCTAAGCAACACAATGACTTCAAGGCCAATTAATTTGACCAAAACAACATAAACCAACCTGTGACATAATCCAGTAGGCATCACTGATCAACAATTGCACAAAACTACTGTACAGCAATTCAACCAGAATATTCACTCAAGTGAATGAAACGATTAACACCAATGCTTTAGTTCAAGCAAAGTTTATAATTTGTAAATCAGTTCTTTGTATTGGTTGACAGTCCTCATGTTATAAGCCAAACTCTTTCATTTTAACCCTTTGGAGCCACAAATGTTTAATTTTAACGATGACGACAACTTTATTGTCAGGGTGCTTTGATTCAGCTCACTGGCTTTATCATTTGCTTTTAAGTAGTCATAGAAGGAATTTAAACATTAGTCAATGCATACTAAAGGCAACTTGGTCAACTATTAAATGATGCACCTACAACTGCCCACATTGTTGACTATTAAACCAAGTTATCAACAAATGAAAATTCTTTCATCAACCTTTTTTCTCTCATAAAATACCTGTTTGAATCCAGAAGTAAAAAAATACATACATTGCTTAAGGATTTGGAACAAGTCATGTAATTAGATGCACAGAAAAATGTAAACATATGTTCAAAGCAGGACAGAGAATAGGATTGGATTAAAAAAAGCTAAATCTAGGCATTTTTTAAACAGAATTACAAACCACTAATTCAAAACATTACATTTTAAAGTGACTGGTATTCGAATGTTTGTATTAACTTTATTACTGTTTATTTTCGCAACACTGCATGCACTGACAACTTACACCACAATGTTGAGCTTTTGGCAATGAAAAACTGCTTTTACCTTCAGATCATAAGAAAGTGATCCCTGTGCAGAAGCTGATTGTGTACACTATCTACATTTAAACTATAAATTCCCATTTGTTATTACACTACAAAGTCATAACACTATTTTGTGATGATCAAGCCATGAATACCAATTCTGTCTGTAAGTAAAATAGTTATTCCACATATTTATGGTCAATCTTCCCTGAAGAAATACAAATAAAAATGTTATCCTTTATATCAATCAAAATGTATGATATTTATAACATTTTCTGCTCTAAGGAGAACACAATTGGTTCTATGGCTGATGTGCTTGTGACTCGTGCTTGTAACTGAACAGTCAGTTAACCTTCAGCCCATCTAAATGCAGTAATATCCAAAAATTGATGTGGTCTTCTCTGCTGACAGAACACAGACACATTTATAAACGTCTTACCTTTAGGTTCTCAGTGCTATATTCAATCAGCTACTTTGTTTCCTCAATAAACTTGCTCACAGCTTTCATTAAATCCACTCCACTATCAACTGACATTAAACTTGATAGGTGTACATTTAATGACTCGCAATATTTTCCGCATACAACTCCAAAGTAAAATTAGAATATCTGTTAGAATGTTAATTGAGTATAAAACTCAAACTAGCCCCAGGAAAGAAATTACTACTAGCCTTGCTTTTTTAAGAAAAAAGGTGTGAATTATTTGGGAAAGTTTAATTTAGAGTCACAGAGCAATACATCATGGATACAGGCTCTTCGGCCCAATAAATCCATGCCAAACATGTTGTCCACCCAGCTAGACACAATTTCCTGCGTTCGGCCCATATCTTTCTAAGCCCTTCCCCTCCATGTACCTATTCAAGTGCTTCTTAAATGATACTATTGTACCTGCCTCAACCACTTCCTCTGGCAGCTCATTCCATATACTCACCACCCTCCGTGTGAAAAAATTGCCCCCTCAGGTCCCTTTTAACTCTTTCCCTCTCACCCTAAATCTATGCCCACTAGTTTTCAACTCCCCTACTCTGGGAAAAGGCCATTACTGTTGATCTTATCTATGCCTCTCATAATTTTAAATACTTCTATAAGGTCACCCCTCATTCTCCTACGTTTCAAGGAATAAAGACATAGCCGGGCTAACTCCTTCCTACCACTCAGACCCTCTAGTCCTGGCAACATCCTCAAATATTTTCTGCACTCTTTCCGGATTAACCACGTTTTTCCTATAACATGGTGACCAAAACTTACCAACAACTTGTACAACTGCAACATTATTTTCTAACTCCTATACTCATCGCCCTGACTGATGAAGTCCAGCTTGCTAAATACACTCCCTAGTACCCTACCATTCAGAGTACAAGTCCTACGTTGGTTTATTTAAATATATCACCTATACAGTCTCGCAAAAAAATGTGGATAATGAGTGTTAGTTAACATACAGAAGTCTGTCCTAATGATTCTACCACCATTCAAACTTTTAGAGTTTGCTGGTTGTAAAACAAGTCCATTGTACTGTAATATATCCAGAAATTAGATTTTAAAACATTTCTAGTGGATAAAATAAAGTGAAAAAAATAAACAATGTACCCATCATCAAAATGCAATACATTAAGTTCAGCAATTAATTAAATTTGAAAGGCATGTAGATTGTCACAAATAAAACATCATGCACCTAGCTTATTAATAGCAAAAACAGTGGCATCTGTGTAAACTCCAGTGGGAAAAATATTGTCAGGTAACAAATCACTCATCCCTATGGAGCAAGCTTACAGGAGATTTTGCGATCATATCCAATACCACCAAAACTGGTTAATGAATTTACTATCTCTACCTTCCAAACAAACCCATTTCCTCGAAAAAGAATGCTCAGTCAAGCCTGTACAAACCAGTGACCCCAAAAGCTGCCAATTACCTAATCAAACTTTTGACTATGCTCAGAGCACCAGAGACAATCAAGAACTTGGGCTTTATCCATTCCAACCATAATTTACTATAGCATTTCATTAACCACTGTTATCAATTTATCCATCTGTGAGTGCTAACCAAGTAGCCATTCACCTGCTTTGCACTGGTAGGTCACCTTTTGGTAAAGGAGTGAAGACTCAGGTCCAAATGAGTAGGAAGTCTTCTGCGTACAGCATATACACAGATGTTGCCCAGAACTTTCATAATTCTGTAGCTGAATGGAATATTCAATAACATCAAGTCCAATCCAGCTGCTGGCAACAACAGCATTCTCCCACTTCCAAAACCACCTTGACACAGGTGTCTGCTTCTGGATGGTACAATTCATTACATGGGTCACCAGTGAAAGACTGCTGAAAATCCTGATACATGGGAAAAGAAAATCCTCCCAAATCTGATTGAAACCGAAAACTCTCTTATATCACAAGTCCTAGAACACCCAATAGAACAAAGGCTATCAGAAGGGTGAAAAACAACTGGAATATTGACCAAGCAGGCATCCTAAAAGGCAGTTAGCATATGCAATCAAGTACTTATGCTAGCCATAATCAAAGAACGAAAAACTGCAGATTTTGGAAATCTAATATACCTGAATGCTGGAAATACTCAGCAGGCCAGATAGTATGTTTGGAGAGAACAAAAAAGTTAACATTTTTAGGTTGCTGACATTTCATTAGAACTTTCAGGACATCTGAAACTTTTACTGCTTTCCCATAGATGCTGCCCGATCTGCTGAGTAATTCCAGCATTTTCTGTTCTAACACTATATTCTAACACTGTACCCTACATTCTTAACACTATACTTGCATTCTGTTAATGCTTTTCTCTTGTACTACCTCGATGTACAGATGTGATGAAATGATCTGTTGTGGATAGCATGCAAAACAAAGTTTTTCACTGTACCTCAGTACATGTGACTATACTAAACCAATTTACCCTTTAACTTGTGCTGACCACATTTACTGAAAACAGTTTTCAAAGAAATCTGAAAGCAGCCATTATTTTCTTTGACCTCAGCATGGCACAAGATACAGTGTGGTGCACAAACCTGTTTGTCAAAATGTCAAGGATCCTAAAACAATTGTACCAAATGATTTAGGGTTCAAGTGAATAAGAGCTTAGGTGCTTTGAGCACAGAGGAGGACAGGTCATTGCAAGGATGCCTTCCAGCTCCAACCTTGTTGTACCTACACACTGTTGATCTATGCTCCAACCTTTTCAGAGCAAGGACCCTACAGCTTTAGGGAATTTCAGTACATTCTTTATTAATCATTCTAATGTTTAGGGGAACTAAATATCACAATGAACGGACAGAGACTAAACCAGTCTATCTTGGTGTTATGCTTGATTTTACAGTGTACAAAAGCCACCTGATCAAGGTAGCAAAGGCCAAGGCACAACCTTCTCAGCAAATTGGCAGGTTCTGGTAAACTAGATTCTACAATCACTTGGTGCATACAAAACTCATTTCCAGCTGAATTCAGCATCATCACACAAACTCTCCAGTCAACTCATCCTTTATCACATCACACTTCTGAGGCACATCACTCATTCTCACATTGTGAGGCAGATTTCAAGCAAGCTGGGGTCTGACCAGGTGTAACTTAGGATGCTTATGAGAAAGGAGGAGATTGCTGGGTCCTTGGCATAGATTTGTGCATCTTGTTAAGCCACAGGTGAGGTACTGGAAGAATGGAGCATAGCTAACATTATGCCTTCATTTAAGAAGGCAGCAGAGATAAGCCAGAGAACTATAGGCTAGTGAGCCTTATATCAGTAGGGGGGAAATTACTGGTAGATATTTTGAGGGACGTCATTTATTCACATTTGGAAGGGCAAGGACTGATTAAAGATAGTCAGCATGGCTTTGTTCCTGGGAAATCATGTCTCACGAATTTAATTGAGCTTTTTGAAGAGGTGACCAAGAGGATTTACAAGAGTACATAGAATACACCAAGGAAACAGGTCTTTCGACCCATGATGTCTTTGTTGACCATGAAGCCAAATTAAACTAATCCTATCTGTCCAAGACCTGTATCCCTCCATTCCTTGCCTGTTCAAGTGTCTCTTAAACATTACTAATATATCTGCTTCTACCACCTCCACTGGCAGCTTATTCCAGGCACCTACCACTCTGTGCAAGGTAACTTGCCTCACAAATCTCCTTTAAACTTTCCCCTTCTCACCTTAAAGTTATGCCCTCGAGTATTTGGCATTTCCACCGTGGGAAAAAGATTGACTCTCTATCCAATTCGCGTCGCTCATAATTTTATAAACTCCTATGAGGTTGCCACTCAGTCTCTGACGCTCTGGGGAAAACAGTCCAAGTTTGTCCAACCTTGCCTTATCGTTCATACTTTCTAATCCGGGCAACATTCCAGTGAACCTATTTTGCATCTTCTCCAAAACCTCCACATCCTTCCTGTAATGCACACAATACTCCAAATGTGGCCTAACCAGTTTTATCCAGCTGCAACAAGACTTCCCTATCTTTACACTCAGTGTCCCGACCAATGAAGGAAAGTATGCCATATGCCTTCATTAAAGCCTATCTACTTGTGTTGCCGCTTTCAGTGAGCTGTGGACTTGTAACCCAAGATCCCTTTGTACATCAAAGCTCTGAAGCATCCTGCCATTTACTGTATACTTTCCTCTAACACTTGACCTCCCAAAATGCAACACCTTACATGTATCTGGATTAAAGTCCATCTTCCACATCTCTGCCCACATTTCTAAATGGTCTATATCCTGCTGAATCTTTTGACAATCTTCCTCACTAACCACAGCTTTGCCACTTTTCATATCATCTGCAAACTTACTAATCAGCCCACCTACATTTTCATTCAATCACAAATAGAGGTCCCACCAGTGATCCTTGCAGAAAACCACTGATCCTCCATGACCTTCTCCTTGGTGAATATCAAAGTGAAGTACTCGTTTATTACCACACCCTCTTCCTCTGACTCCAGGCATAAATTCCCTTTGTCCTTGAGTAGTCCTACCCTCTCTAGTTACCTTCTTGTTTTTTTATAATGTATGTATAAAATACCTAGGGATTCTATTTAATTCTGCTCTCCAAAGACATTTCATGGTCCCTTTTAGCCCTCCTGATTCTCTGCAAGTTCTCCTGTTTCCTTGAAATTCCTCAAAGCCTCTGCCTGATTTCAGCTTCCTAAACCTTACATGCTTCCCTTTTGCCTAAATTTGCAACATCTATCATCCAAGGTTCCCAAACCTTGCCATCCTTTCTTCCTCATGGGAAGATGCTGATACTGAATTCTGACCAGCTGACCTTTAAATAACTCCCATGTGTTGGATGTGGATTTGCCCAATAACAGCTGGTCCCGATCTATTCTCCCCAGCTCCTGCCTAATACTGTTGCATTAGCCTTTCCCCACTTTAGCATGGCCTTGGAGAAGGACCCACATAGCAGGCTGATCAGAAGGTTAAAACACATAGGATATAGGATGATCCAGCAGATTGGATACAAAATTGGCTTGGTGGTAGGAGGCAGAGGGTGGCAGTAGAGAATTGTTTTGCAGATTGCAGGCCTGTGACCAGTAGTGCGCAGCAGGGATTGGTACTGGGTTGTTTGTCATGTACTTTATTAATCTGGGTGGCAGTATTAGTAAGTTTGCAGACACCAAATTGGTGGTACAGTGGACAGTGAAGGTGGTTGCCAAAAAGGAAATAGCAGATGGGATTGAACTCAAGCACTCAAACAAGTGTCAAATGATGCATTTTGGGAAGGTAAACCAGGGCAGAACAAGCACAATGAATTACAGGGCTCTGGGGAGGTGTCGTTGAATAGAAAGACCTGGAGATACAAGTGCATGGATCTGTGAAAATGGAAACATAAATAGGCACGGTGATGAAGGAGGCATACAGCATGTTTGCCTTCATCAGCTGACACACTGAGTACAAGAGTTGGGATATCACATCACAGTTGTACAAAACATTAAGCTGCACCTGGAGCATTGTGTGCAATTCTGATCACCAAATTAAAGGAAGACTGTGAATAAGCTAGGGAGGGTGCAGGAAAGATTCACAAGAACGTTGCCTGGTTTGGAGGGCTTGAGTTATCAGAAGAGATTGGATAGGCTGGGTCTGCTTCCCCTGGAGCTAAGAAGGCTGAGAGGTGACAGATAAGAGATATATAAAATTATGAGAGGCTTAGACAGGGTAGAAGTCCAGTGTCTGTTTCCCCACAGCAGGGGGATCTAAAACTATACAGTGTATTCAGGCATAGGTTTAAGGTGAAAGGGAGGAGGTTTAAAGGGAACTAACAGCACTGTTGCTTGGCTGAGATTACTCTCAAACAATAAATAAGTGAAACCATGTACTGTAAAAATCCTTGCATTCCCTTTGGCAAGTACAGTCTGGACTTATTCAAGCTGGTTAACCATACCTGAACTACAACTTGCATTTATGTAAGAATTTTAACATGGATAAAAAGATAGCATCATACTTTTCAGAAGTTTACTGGCAAAATTTAATGTCCAAGCAAAGGAAATGTCAGAAGGGATATTAAAAAATGAACTACGTGGATGTCATAACTTTCTATCAAATAAAGAGTGTGACATTGCCGATGATCTTACTAAAATTAATACAACTGCTTGGCCAGACACATCATGAACAAATTCAAAAGGTTCACAATATTAGAAACAAAATTGTTAAATTAGAAAATTGTTCTTGTGCCCTAAAAATAACAAAGCCCCAAAAGCACTTCTGTTTATTTCACTACACAAGTTTAATTTTGAAAATGTAATTGCATACAATGAGAGACAAAGAACTTCTGACAATTAATATAGCAAGTAAACTGAAAAATGTTTACTTTTGTTAGAGTAACTTGCCTAGTTCTTTTCCTCAAGTATAATGTATGACATACATTATTGTGTGCTAACGGGATACTGGTACCAATCCAAAAAGGTAAAAATCAGTGATCATATGGTTACTTCAAAATGAGAACCAACAGATATTTTAGAGCTGATGAGGTTCAAAGTAACAGTTAATGAGAGGGGAGATTAAAAAAAGGTTTTATCCACCACCACGCTGTTTACCTTTGCACGAAGATTAGAGTTAGCAAAGCTCCATTGAAAACCAGTTAAGTTCTTGTATTTGCAGCTCAGCTCATTTAAATAAAATACTTGTCAATGATGATAGGTTTAGTTAGCAGCATATGTCATCTCATAGCTTTTTTTTACTATCCTGTTTATCATCCTGCTAGAAAAGCTGCATGTTTAAAATGTGTACAAGGATCTTGAGTATAGCACTCAGCCATTTTTTTTTACAGTTCCCAAGCTGAAACTGCTCTTGACAATTCTGAATTCAGCTTAATAGGTTAACCTTATTGGAAAATTCTATATAGAGTGGAGATTCCATTGTAGAAACCCTGAAATAGTTATGCCACTGGTTTCTGAAAGTTTATTTTTCACTGAGATTAACACTATGTAGTTTTAACTAGTATACCCATTTGATGCAGTCACTCTATATTTGGCTGTATTATCAGCCTCTGTCTAACGTCCTCAAGCATTAACTTGATTTGCTGTCATACAATCTGGACAGAATGCAGGAGGCAACCTCCTTGTTGAGTCTAATCTGTCACCAAGACTCAAAATGACAATACAGCCTAATATAGGATGACTGCTTCTAAATAGCTTTGTAAACTGTATTGTGAATATGCTAAGTGAGATATTAACTAATCGGAAAACCAGTGCATAACTATTTCAAAATTTCTATAGTGGGTTTCAAAGGTTACAACTCAATCACTGACACAACTAATCTGAAGAATGTAAAGGAATCAAGATGCCTTTCCTTTAATCTTGGAACATTCTCCATAACACTATTTTGTACAAGGATCAAGTCAAGCAAAAATAGCATTCCAAATGAAGTCCATGCTGAATTCCAAGCAAACAACACATTGAAAAGTCATGAGACCATGGAAAACAAGCAAAGTATTGTGTAAGTTGATCCCTCAGAAGAACACACAATAGATCCAGAATTGTTGCAAGTGACTAGAGGGCAAGCTTGAGTCAAATAGGGTTAAACCAACTTGGAGACATAATGCCAATAAAAATTATATAAACTATTCAATTTTAGAATTGAATTCATTATATTTGACAGTTATGACCAAAGTTCTCAAATTTGTTTTCCAGATGATTTTTATCTACCTGTAGAAGAGAGCAATTTTCTCTGTGCATTTGGCTGAATAATTAAGGTATAAGAAAACTATAATATAAATAAAGTATTATCCCCTACCTGTGCGTGGAAAAGTGATAAACTCCTCACAGTATGTAAAGGGAGCAGCACCTTAATCAGAAATTGCTTGTGTTCAGCCTTGAGAGGCAAGGCAAACCCATTTATTATACTGTCAACAGAAAGAGAAAAAAATTATCTAATTTATACAGCAGACTTGCATACCTACATTCAGCATCTTGGAATTTTATAGAGGGTTCAAAGGAGAAACAAGTCCCAATAAAGAAATGATCATCCTGAACAAGGTACTTGAACAAGTACTTTTCTGCACATCAGGCATTTGTCCATTAAACTTCTCAAGTTTAAAGATTTTATGTCCAAATTAAATGAAGCATAGTTAGGATTCCCATTTCATCCCAAATTACCATTAAGGATTACAATATCTGCAACTTCATAACAATACTGGCAGAACTTGAACTCTCATACAGTAATATTAATTCTTTTTTTTAAAAACTCCATGCTCAATAAGAAAAACACTAACAGATCACAGAAAGTCCAACTAGACTACCTAAATTGACAAAATTTTATGAAGATAAACACAGGGAGGGATTGATGCGCTACATGAGAAATCTTCAATCTGTACACTTCACTCTTGCCTTGTTTCTTTCACTTTATTTTAAAACAGATGTCTTAGTGGCAAAGAAATGTAGGTCAGCACAAACTAATTACAAAATGTTTAAAATCATTTACAATAGAAAGCAGTGCATAATATTTGTAATGTCATCTGGAGTGCAGTTATAGCATTTAACTATTAAATCAGAGCTGCATCAACATTGACAATCTCTTAATAAAATTTGTTCTCAGTACACATTGAAGAATGATAAATGCTGAAAATGAGTTTACATAACAGTTGATGAGGTTTGGCCCTGGCATTTCCTTGAAGAAATTGTTATCTGACACTTCCAACTTTGACTCAGACATAAAGAACAACTATTTTGGACAGGTACCAGAATACTGTGCAATTGTAACCCAGTTTGATCCAACTTCAGGAAGAAGAGAAACAATTAGAAACAAATCTAATCAGCTCACCTTCCTAATATTTCCAGAAGCTCTGCTACACCATTAAAATGTTCTGTTTCATAAACAAATCTGCAAAAGGAACACAAGTTAACCATGTGCTGAACAAACTAACAAAAAAAATTAAAAAACAGGTACTAATATTTTCATGGTGAATTTGATATTTTTCACTCTCCAGATAACTTCAGTTTCAATGTTTTATTTGGCTGCCCAATGTGAATATCGCAAGCATTTTTTTAAAAATGTGGTGTGACCTACAAATCAGCTATTAAACTTTATATGCTCTCATTTCTCTCAGCAACAAACATTTAAAGTATAATATATCCTATAAACTTTGGCCTTATAACTGTTGCCACCCCCACACCAACTCCTGCAAGTCCAAGTTCTTGTTCATCACAGACTCTATTCATTCTCCTATTGGTGTACATTCAACCATACTGAACTAAAACTCTGGACTTGCCTTCCTGAATCTTCACTTCTCCAGCTCTTTTTTTCCCTACAAAACCTTATCTTTGACAAAGTTATTATATTTCCCTTCTTTGCTGCAGTTCCAGTTTTGGTTTGATTACACTTGTGAACTGCCTTAGGATATTTTGCTACTTTAAAAAGGTATTATATAAGAATGTTATTATTAGTTTTCAAGGCAGAGAGGAAGACTGGGGAAACAGCAAAGTCAATGCAATGATGAATTTGGTAATAAAACCAGTAAGATCTGTATGTAATAGAAGTCACACATAAAAAGCAGAAAATAGTTTAAGAGTTTGCAATGTGTCCTCCAGGATGATCTTACAACATTGAGCAACTTTGGCAGGACAGCAAAGCCGATTTGAGCTTGCTGTGATTTAGTCACATGACTGACCCATTCTTAAGCCAGCTGCGCAAAATTTGAGCCTTTAAACCAAACAGGACAAGACAGTTAAAATGAATGAAAATGATAATAGGAAATGTCTTATTGGCCATTGCGTAAGAGGGAATGGAAGAGCACATGCAGTTTTAGAACAATTTAGGACAATCTTTTCCTCAATATCAGCAAAACAAAAGAGATGGTCATTGACTTCAGGAAGCGGGGGTGGAGAACATGCCCATATGTATCAATGGTGCTGAGGTGGAGAGGGTTGACAGCTTCAAGTCCGTAAGTGTAAATATTACCATTAGCTTGCCCTGGTCCTACGACATAGACACTATGGCCAAGAAAGCATACCAGTGCCTCTGCTTGTTCAGAAAGCTAAGGAAATTAAGTATGTCCCCGTTGACCATCACCAATTTTTAATCAATGCACTACAGAAAGCATCCTATCCAAATGCATCACAGCTTGGTATGGCAACTGCTATGCCCAAGACTGCAACAAATTGCAGAGTTGTAGACACAGCCCAGTCAATCACAATAAGCATCCTCCCCTCCACTGACACTGTCTACACTTCCCACTGCCTTGGGAATGCAATCAACAAATCAGCAATCAAGCCCCTCCTACCCCGATCATTTTTTTTTCCTCTTCCCCTCCCCT
>JARFYF010000001.1:124542069-124558030 GCA_030265395.1 Rhina ancylostomus
GCCGCACAGAGAGAGGGTAGGGTGGAGAGAACAAAGCAATAGGGTGGAGAGTGAAAGAAAATGGATGATACGGGTTGGTGTTGATTGAGAGAGTGTGAAGGTGGTTTGTTAATGTTAGTTATTCTGTCTGCAAGGGGTGAAAACAGAGGGGACAGAAGCAAAAAATACTTGCTGGAACCGTGCCACAGCAGTTACTGGAAATCAGAGAAAAGGAGAATGGTGGGAAAGCTCAGCTCGTCAGGCAACGTCTAAGGAGATGAAGGGTCGCGACCTGAAACATCGACTGTCCATTTCCCTCCATAGATGCTGCCTGACCCGCTGAGTTCCTCCAGCGTTTCATGCATTGCTCCAGATTCCAGTGTTTGCAGTCTCTTGTGTCGGCATCAATGGAGAGAACGAAACTGAGTTACTTCTGAACTGGCCTGGGACTGAGAAGTGAAAAACTGCAGATGCTGGAAATCTGAAACAAAGGGGGAAAATCTTGGCGGCACTCAGCAAGCCAGGCTGCCTCTGCAGAGAGAGAAACAAGGCCGATGCCCGACGTTGACAACCACTTTATCATAAAGCCTCATTGACTTGAAATGCCAACTCGGATGCCTTCCCTATAACTGAACAATTGAGCACCTCTGCATCACCTATTGCCACACCATAATTGATTATCTGAAATTATTGAAATTTGTGTTGAGTCCTGAGGATTGTAATGTGCCCAGTCAGAAGATGCCCAACAGAATTTATTGTTAGACTCTGTTAGAACAGTACAAGAGGGCAAGGACACAGAGGTCATGGGGGGAGTGACAGAGAGTTCTCTTGTGGACTGAAAGGAGGTGTTCTACAAAGCCACTGTTCAACCTGTGTTTGACTCTCCTCATGGAGAGGAGACCACATTGTGAGTACAGAATGCAGTACACTAACTTGAAGGAATTGCACTGTGTCCATGCCCTTTCGTCCCTGGAACAACTGTATGGGCCCCTGGATGTTGGGAAGGTGAAAGGGCAGGTGTTGCAAATCCTGTGGTTACATAAGGAGGTGCCATGAGAAAGAGAGTGGGTGTCAATGGAGAAAGAAGAGTGAACCAAGGAATTATGGAATAAATGGTTCCTCCAGAATGCTGAAAGGAGAGGAGGGAGGAAGATATGTGGAATTTTAGTGAAGGTGCTGGAAATCACAGTGGTTGTTCACTGTTTAATTTGGAGGCGGGTGGGATAAAAAAAGAGGGATCCCTTCCTCTGGATGAGAGGAGAGGGGGGTGAGAGATGAAGGGTGGGAAGTGGAATTCACTCCACTCGATTTCTGTTTTCTGCCTTGAGCAATGGCTGTAGTGTGATCCTGTATGTAATGAGTGTTTTATGACCCACTGAAATAAGCTCGCATTTCCATTGAATCTTTCAGTACCTCAGGATATCTCAGTGATTTACAACCAAATGACTTTCCTTGTGTATACTTTCCATTAAATCAGGGTAAATGATTGATGATTTAACTGAAAAATCTTTTGTTTAACTTGTGTGTACCAGGTACGGGGGACACTGGTCCGGGGAACTTCATTGGTCTGATTGAGGAAGAAAAACTGATAACCTGATCCCAGTTTTAATAACTTTATTCTTACTAACAGTATGTTCATTCCATGCTCTTTATTTATCAGGTGTCACCCTTTCCCAGGGGTGCAATCAACTGTCCAAATCTTCGTGGCTGCACTTTGAGACAATGAAGCATTTTTGAAGTATAGTCATAAATGCAACATAGAAAATACTGCAGCCAATTTGAAAGCTTTTCTGTTTAGTTGCCCTTGTAGGGCAGTGACACATGTATTGTGCAAACTTCACTCTCCTCCACAATTTACTTTCACTTTTTGGTGCTGTTTCTTACTTGCAGTTTGACTTTATCTTCAAGGGGGATGATGGATGAAACAGTTCTGCTGTGAACTAAATGTCCTCAAATTATTGGAGGGAAGAAGTCGCATTATGTATGTAAGAAAGCATGAAGTTCTAGCTGAATGGTACTTGGAATTGTCTGAGATTGAATTTAAAACAAGGTTCTGTTTTGGATGTAGGTGTTATGGATGACTTACTGGAGAAAAAAACAAATCTGCTCTGGCCAGCAATTGATTCTGAGTTTGCAATGGAATAATTTACTGTTGCCTCTCATGGCCTCTGTGGAAGGGTTCTGTTGAAGCATCATTGACCACATTAATCTGTGATCTCTTTTCACAGGTGCTGTCTGACCAGCGTTTCTTATTTTTATTTCTGTGTTGAGTACTAACCAGGTGATATTCAATATCTGCAGTGCTTGGTAACAGTTTTAAAAGCCACATCTTCTCGCAGATGATTCAGCTCCCACACTAAATCACTAACTCATCATGTCCTCGAAGGATGTTGGTTAGAAATCTAGGATGGATCAGAATGGCAGTCCTAAAAGGCATAGTGGTGTAGTGGTTAAATGATTGGACTAACAACCAGGGTTCTGGATCATTGACCCAGAGACATAGTTTGTAATACCATCATGGAAGTTAAAGTATTTAAATACAAATAATTAAAACAAAAATTCGAGTTCCATTAAGAATTACCACATTCACCAATGTTTGCAGAGAAGGCAATCTGCCATCTTTACCATTTCTGGACTCTATGTGACTCCAGACCCACCCATGTGGTTGATTGTTAATTATCTCCTCAGCTCGGCAGCTATTAGGGATGTGGAAAAAATGTTGTCAGATCTAGCAATGTTTATATCCCAGGAACCAGTGCATTTAAACAAAATGGATTTGAATTTTATAGCAGTGAAGCTCTAATCCAAATATCCAAGTAAATCAAAGGCATGCGGTTTTATCCCTATTTTGTTTGCTGTTATGAAAGCTTTCTGCCTACCATTATTAAACACTCATAATTGACAGCTGTCTGTAAATGCTCTTAATGTTTGAGGTAATTGCCAGAAACGTGTCAAGATAGGCACAGCCCTGATGCTGTTTGGAGCAAACTTGGGGCCAAAGTAACACCAAAACTGAAGCTTGGAAAGCACAGGACCGGTTTGTCAATCATTCAACATACAACACAGGGAAGCAATTCTCCTTCTGTTGAGACATCTGAAGACAGTGGTAGCAGGAATCAAACTGCACATTTTAAACATGTCATCCATAACTCAAAGTGAAGGGCACCAAATAGAATCAAAATTTCATATAAAAAGATTAAAGTTTGTTTTTAGAATGTCAACAGATTGTGGAAACGCTTCTTCCAATGACTGTTTACAGAAGAATCTGGTAACTAGAAAGCTGATCCATCTGGGATGTGATTTTTGTGCTGGAAGTGACTCCAAGATTACGCTGTCCGTCTGAACATTTGCCTTAAGGCAATGCCACCTGAACACACATTGCTGGTCACTTATCTAATTTGCTGTATGTCAGCAAGTAATTGACTGCCTTATTTGCTTACCACAGTGACTGTTCTTTGAAAAGTAATGAATTAGCTGTGATACACTAAGGCATGCTGTGGTTATGAAAAGTGATTTTTAAAAGACTTTTTTGAAGTGAAGGCACCTACATTGAGTAAGAATGGTGAAGGTTGGTTCACTGAATAAAGAATGACTTAATATTGGACTCAGGCCATGCTAAGCAATACTATTGAATGGGTGAGTACTCTGGTCTATTGGCATATTGTGCAATGAGACTGAATGAGATAATGTGCAGGAGGCAATTTCTGTTATGTTGTAATGTGGAGACTATTTTTCACAAGTTCAGGTTATTTGTTGCAATTGGACAGCCTTTCCTTTAGGGTTCTGTTCTCCAATGCACTGCATGCTGAAAATAAATTAGATAACTACTGTAACTAATGTTCAGAAACAGAACACCAAAAGCTGTTACCGTTTCTCTGGGACTGCCCTGACTTGCTGTTGTCAGGGTGAAACTCTGCTATGCAAAGCGGGCATCTATTGCTACAAAATCACACTTCACAATCAAATATAGAAACTTTTTTTACTCTGAGCTGAGATTTAAACATGCTGTTCCTGATGTGAATTTTTGAATTTGCAAGCCCTGAGTTAATCCTTTAATCCCTTGCCACATCCTTACAACTGTTGTTTTTGTCACTTAGTTTGGGTTCATCATAACTGTGTTATCTCACTTGTGTTTTGGGTTTGGCTTATTTTCATCTGGCCTTTGGAGTCTCGCAAATCTGAATGCTGGATCATCTTTTGCAGTGTTAAAAGTGGCAGCACTGTTCATTCCTCTCACTGTATGGACACGTTGAGTTCTTACAGCAGAAAACTGACCTTTTGTCCGATTTCCCTACACCCTTGAGTGGCTGATTTCTTTGGTGTTGGCAGGTGGTTTTGATGTGGTTTAAGACAGTGGTTGTTGAGCAAATAGTCAGTTGTAAAATAAAAGGGAACATTCTGATGCTATGGCCATTGATTCTCCTTAGAGATTGCATCTTGAGAATTAGTGGCAGGTCCCAGGAACTAATGGGGGTGCTGGATTACTGTTCCAGAAGAAAAACAATTTCAAGGAAGTAAACTGTTTCTCATGGCTGACTATGGATGGAGACCTCCTTTTGGATGTATGATTATAGTGTAAATTTCAGGCTCTAAATTAGGATGACTCCAGCACTAACATAGTCTAGCAGTGACAGAGGCAGTGTTGGGCTGTTAAATTAAGGTCCATTTACTCTTCTGGAGCATATTCTGCCTGGAGGTTGGTGATCAGTGGTGTTCCGCAGGGATCTGTTCTGGGATCCCTGCTCTTTATGGTTTTTATAAATGACGTGGATGAGGAAGTGCAAGGGTGAGTGAGTACGTTTGCAGATGACATGAAGGTTGGTGGTGTGGATAGAGTAGTTGAGGGTTACAATGGGACATTGATAGGATGCAAAGGTGGGCTGAGAAGTGGCAGATGGAGTTCAATCTGGAAAAGTGTGAAATGCTTCACTTTGGAAGGTCGACTTCGAAGGCAGAATACAGGGTTAATGGCAGGGATCTTAACAGTGTGGAGGAACAGAGGGATCTTGGGGTCCAAGTCTGTAGATCCCTCAAAGTTGCCATGTAGGTTGATAGGGTTGTTAAGAATGTATATGGCGTATTGGCCTTCATTAGTCGGGGCATTGAGTTCAAGAGCCATGAGGTAATGTTGCAGCTCTATAAAACTCTGGTTAGACCACACTTAGAATATTGTGTTCAGTTCCGGTCGCCTCATTATAGGAAGGATGTGAAAGCTTCAGTTGTGGGTGCAGAGGAGAGCATGCCTTATGAGGATAGGTTGAGTGAGCTAAGGCTTTTCTCTTTGGAGTGAAGTAGGATGAGAGGTGACGTGATAGAGGTGTACAAGATGATAAGTGGCATAGATTGAGTGGACAGTCAGAGACTTTTTCCCAGGGCAAAAATGGTTAACACGAGGGGGCATAATTTTAAGGTATTTGGAGGAAGTTATGGGGGGGTTGTCAGATTTAAGTTTTTTACACAGAGAGTGGTGGGTGTGTGGGATGTACTGCCAGCAGAGGTGGTGGAGTTAGATGCTCAAGGGACATTTAAGAGACTCTTAGATAGACACTTAAATGATAGAGAAATGAGGGGCTATGTGAGAGGGAAGGATTAGATAGATCTTAGTGCAGGATAAAATGTCAGCACAACATTGTGGGCCGAAGGGCCTGTACTGAGCTGTGGTGTCCCATGTTCTATTGAAACCAAAATTCCTGTTTTTTTCAATCATTCTTTCAAGGGATGTGGGCTTCACATGGTGAGCTGGCATTTAATTGCCCATCCCCAATTGCCATTGAGAAGGTGGTGGCGAACTGCCTTCTTGAACCACTGCAGTCCTTCAGGTGTGGCTATATCCAAAATGCTGCTGGAGATTGAGTTCCAGGATTTTGACCTAGCAATGGTGAAAGAATGGCAATATAGTTCCAAGTCAGGTCTGTGTGTGTGCTTGAGGGCAACTTCCAGGAGGTGGTGTTCCCATGCTGTTGCTGCCCTTGTCCTTCTAACTTGTAGAGGTTGTGTGTTTAGAAGCTGCTGTCGGAGGTGAATTGCTGCAGTGCATCCTGTAGATGGTGCGAACTGTTGCTACTGTGCTTTGCTGGTGGAGTGAATGACTGGCTGTGGATGGGGTGCCAATCAAGTGGGCTGCTATATCCTGTATTATGCTGAGCTTCCTGGATGTGGTGAAGCTGCAGTCATCTTGGCAAACCCCCTTAAAAGTAAGATCTTACAGGTTAAGGAGTTTGATCACGATTCTCTTGCACTTTACTTGTACACTGGACTGTCCTCAATGCCCTGTGCAAGAACATCCTGTTTTGCTAAATTCCTCAGTCCAACAAGTAATCGTCAATTGCCTTCTCAGGTATTTGGCTATAAGTACTAAGCTTGTAATTCCCAAAATTTCAGATGGTGTGGGGTTAATACCTACTGTTAGTTTCTCAACAGTGTCATCTATGATGCCAACAGGTTTGCTGATCTCACCTGACTGTTAAAATCCACCCCAACTAAGAAAATGACCTTTCACTGACCACAGATCATTGCACTTTGTTCTTCCACATTGTCCTGCTTCAACTTCCAAACTTTCCAAAATCCCCTTTGTATTGTATCATATTTCCTGTCTGTTCCATTTGTGCCATTTCTGCCACTTTGTCCTGAACTCCCTTTTGCGTGTGCTAATCTTAATTTAATTTTGAGTGATATATTCTGTTTCAACACACTTTTGAAAATTTGCAAACTTATCCAGTCTATAAGCTGGGAGTTGCAAATAGAATCATAGAAAGATATAGCATGGAAACAGACCCTTCAGCCCATCGAGTCCACACTTACCATCAAGCACCCATTTATACTAATCTTATGTTTATTTCATTTTTATTCTCCCCATATTCTTATCAAATCCCCCCAGATTCTAGCATTAGTGGCAATCTATGGGGGCCAATTAGCAAACTAAACTGTACGTCTTTGTGATGTGTGAGGGAGCTGGAGAACCTGGAGGAAACCCACGTGGTCACAGAGAATGTGCAAACTCCACACAGACAGCACCAAAGGTCAGGATTGAATCTGGGTCTCTGGCGCTGTGAGGCAGCAGCTCTACTAGCTGCACATTCTTGTCGCCATTGTAGTGCTGTGTGGATTCTTCAGAACAGAGTATCACTGTCAATTGTTTAATCACTTGGACAGAATCAGAATCAAAATTAGGCTTATTTTCACTTACATAAGATGTGAAATTTGTTGTTTCGCGGCAGCAGTACAGTGCAAAGACATAAAAATCTATAAGTTACCAAAATAAATAGTGCAAAAACAAAAGGAATAATGAGGTAGTGTTCATGGACCGTTCAGAAATCTGATGGTGGAGGGGAAGAAGCTGTTCGTGAATCATTGAGTTTGGGTCTTCAGGGTCCTGTACCTTCTCCCTGATTGTAGTAATGTGAAGAGGGCACGTCTTGGATGTTGAGGGTCCTTTATGATAGATGTTGCCTTCTTGAGGCATCACCTCTTGAAGATGTCCTCGTTGGTGGGGAGGGTTGTGCCTGTGATGGAGCTGGTTATCTATAACCCTCTGCAGCCTCTTGTGATCCTGTGCATTGGAGCCTCCATACCAGGCTGTGATGTAACCAGTCAGGATGTTCTCCACTGTCTATAGAAAATTGTAAGAGTTTTTGGTGACATACTAAATCTCCTCAAACTCCTAATGAAGTTGAGCCGCTGGCGTGCCGCCTTTGTGATTTCATCAATATGTGTGGCCTAGGATAGATCCTGAGATGTTGACACCCAGGAACGTGAAGCTGCTCACCCTTTCCAATGCTGACCCCTCAATGAGTACTGGTGTGTGTTCTCCTGACTTCCCCTTCCTGAAGTCCACAATCAATTCCTTGGTATTGCTGATGTTGAGTGTGAGGTTGTTGTTGTGACACCACTCAATCAGCCAATCTATCTCTCTCCTATACGTCTCCTCATCGCCGTCTAAGATTCTACCAGCAACAGTGGTGTCCTAGGCAAATTTATAGATGGTGTTTGAGCACTTGCCATACATCCCTTATTTGTGGCAAGGAGTCTTTAACTGATTCTCTGAGTAGGTCTATAACAATATAGGAATGGTTATCAATGTGAGCTCGTTTCTTAAATAAGAGTAACACCACCAACCCTAGAGTAACATCTATTTACACTGATGTACACATACCATACCACCAGACCCATCTTCGAACGCAAATACGGAACCAGCATTTGGAAACCTGGCATGAAAGCTGGCTGGACCAATGACATGAATGCAATTCTCTGAAAGACCTTGAAATGAGTGGCCTGAACATCCTCCTGAAATCTGGAGGTTTAACGGACAGGTTTCATGCCAAACATTTTTGAGTGATCGCGGTTTCCTCACAGCTTCATAAATCAATGCCTGGCTCCTACATTGACTGAAGCTGCTGTATTTTTGCCACTCAACAGAAGAGATGCTTGAAATACAAAAGGTCCTTGCTGAGCTGATGGGAATAAAGTCAAACATTAAAATAGGCCAGGCTTCTCCTGGCAGCCATTAGTGAGGGCAGTGGATACCCCAGGGACCTAGCCCAATATGGATGCATATTCAAAGTTGCCCCCAATACTTCTCCACCCTTTAGTTTAATCAAGACTTGTATTGTTCACATCATATTTTCAAATAACAAAGCAATTTCCAGGCTTCTGAGACAACTAAAGGAAGTGAAAATGGATTCTTCTGAAAAGTGTGCTCCTTTAAACGTAACAAGGAAAGCCTGTGAGGGATAACCAAGATTGCAGATTGTATTCAAAATTAGCTGAGGCAAAGTATATCAAATCCACACCTGCAAAAGTTGAATTACTTTGGGAGCTCAAGTCAGAATCAGCATCTTCCTCAACTTCCAGCCAAACCTGGTTCAGTTAACTCAGAGGTAACATCAATGTAGATTGTTAACCATTTCATCCCTTACAATATTCAATGTTTATTGTTGCTACCTAAGACAATTTCTCAGTTCATTGGTTAGACCAAAAAACACAGGAGCAGAATTAGACCATTCAGCCCATCGACTCTGCTCCACCATTCGATCATGGCTGATTTATTTTTCCCTCTCAATCCCATTCTTCTGCCTTCTCCCCATAACCTTTGACACCCTTACTAATCAGGAACCCATCAACCTCTATTTTAAATATATCCAGTGACTTGGCCTCCACAGTCGTCTGTGATAATGAATTCCACAGATTCACCACCCTCTGGCCAAAGAAATTCCTCATCTGTTCTAAAGGGACGTCCTTCTATTCTGAGGCTGTGCCCTCTGGTCCTAGAGTCTTTCACTACTGGAAACGTCTTGTCCATGTCCACTTTATCCAGGCCTTTCAATATTTAGTGGGTTTCAATGAGATCCCCCTCATCCTTCTAAACTCAGCTGAGTACAGGCCCAGAGCCATCAAACAGTCCTCATACATTAACCCTTTCATTCCCTGGATCATTCTTGTAAACTGTCTCTGGACCCTCTCCAATGCCAGCACATCCCTCCTTAGATATGGGGCCCAAAACTGCTCTCAATACTCCAAATGTGGTCTGACCAATGCCTTATAAACATAAGATAAACACAAATCTTATTAAACATCATGGAAATTATCACACTGCTTTCAAAAAGAATCTCATAGGGCCTCTTTAATGGAAGAAGTTAGAATGTGTAACTGCTTTGTTTTCAACAGAATCTGATCCAAAACTTACTTTATCTGTAATAAACCAACCGAGCGATCATTTCTGAGTGAAATCACACCAGTAGGAAATTCAGATGCAATTTCTTTCTCTAAAGCGTGGTGGGAAATTGGAACACACTCCTACAGAAAGTGGTTGAAGCAGAGGCTAGACAAGCATAAGGGGAATTGGGATTAAGGGATTCCAGCATCTGCAGAACTTTTTGTGTCTCTGTTCGACTGTTTATTTCCCTCCATGGATGCTGCCTGACCTGCTGAGTTCCTCCAGCACTTTTTGTGTATTGCGCCAGATTCCAGCATCTGCAGATTTTTTTTGTATCAAAGGATTACATTGATGGGGGTTGTGTTGAGAGTAAATTCCAGCACAGATTCATTGGGCTGAACGGCCTGCTTCCATAGCATACATCCCATTTCTGCAATTGCAAATCACAGAATTGGCCAGGGTATTTCCAGTAGCAATGTTAACATGTCTGATGTCTACCAGCATGTGGTGTCAATCGTTGTGCAGGCACCTTTCAAACACTTGGAATATTATTATCAACTTAAAGTCCCAGAGAAGTGCTGCCATCGAATAGTCTCAGGAGAACCAGGAAAATCACGTTCATGCACCTGAAAAGGCACTGCAGAACTGAAGCACCCTGCAGAATCCTCAGAGAATGCTTACACACGTGGAGGGAGCATGTTGCAACATATAACTGCTGAGCTGCTCGTTCCATGCGTCCCTCAGCTGTTACTTTGGCTATACTTTATTTCTGGAAGCTTCAGGTCAGGGAGCATTGGGAGTCCTAGGGCAAGAAGCATAGGAACATCCAATGTCAAGACCCTCGTCCCCGAGAAGTTTTAGAGACGCAAGACTGCACTCTGATAAGGAACGTGCTTCCAGGCTTGTTGCAATAAGTCAGTGATATTTAGAGGAGGGATCTTTAGCCTCCTTCTTGGGTCTGCACTGCTTGACATTTGACCCCCTCAACCATCCCCCTGCATAGATATCACATCTCAATATTTAGGGTCATGGAAAGATCCCCAGCTTCCTGGCCTCAGGATCATTCCAGGCATTGGCCACTCTCTGCCACGTATCTCACTTTGCTGCATTAGAGAGATTGCCCAGGCTCTGTATTCATGGTCGCTTGACTTTGTGCACTTTCTCGAGGGGAAGTTGCCCACTGTAGGATGTGCCAGTATTGCTGGCTTCCCAAAGGTGGAAAAACCTGTGTTCAACTGCACTCATGTTACCATAAGGGGTCTGCATAGTGGTTCTGCTGGTAGAGCCATTGTCTCACAGAGCCAGGAGACCCAGATTCATCCCTGAGCTCAGTCTCGTGGAGTTTGCATATTCTCCCTTGTGACCACATGGATTTCCCCCAGAGTTTCCTCCCACATCCAAAAGACATGGTGGCTGAGAAGTTAACTGGCCACCAGACATTGTACCTAGTGTGTAGATCAGTGGTAGAATCTGGGGGCATTGATGGGGATGTGGGAGAATAAAAAAAATGGTATTACTGTAGGTTTAGGGTTTGAATCCTCCTAACCTATTTTGCTAATTTCTCACAGTGCCTGACTCTGAAATTGTGCTGTAGATGTCACTGTGATCATTGACAATCTTCAATCCTGCTCCTTCTCCTCCTCCATCTCTTCTGGTTCTGGCTCATAATATTTTTGGAGGGGAATGCAGTGTCTTCTCCCCACAAACTACAAAGGCAAAACAAAACACAGAAGCACATATACGTTGCACACAAACACCTTTATGATGGTACAGCAATACACCTGACATAAAGTTGTGTACAGTTGATCAATATAAAGGGAATGCACTGATCACAGGGAAAGATTGTCACTGAGCATACCCAGTAGAATTCATGCTGCCCCTGCTCTTGAGGGTTTTGCAGCTCAGTGATCACTCTGCTTTTCAAGGGAAGGATGGTCTCCTTCGGCCTGGTGAGATGCCGAAGCTGCCCAAATGGATGAGCTGAAGGATATTGAAGACCTTTTCATGATTCTACATTTGGAGGCTTCACCTGTGTGTGGTTGATGCAGGAGTGAGGGGGTAAAATGTCGAGAGAGAGCGAGATGATTTTAGAAGTCTTCAAAATACCTTGATATATCTTGTGAGGTCACAAAAGTTGTTCCATTGTGTGGGGATTCCCATTCCTAGAGGACAAAATTGGGTCACATCCATCCAGGCTCTTTTACTGGTGGTTCTCTGGACACCCCCCACCCCCAATGGATCTCTGGTGTCTCCCCCCACGTTGGTTCTCTGGAACCACCACCCCAGTGGATCTCTGGACCCCACTGTTGGACAGAACCTTCCTTTGGCATTTATCACATTAAACAGCTTTTTAATGTCTTTTTCTGAAAATATGAGAGCTCTGTGCATCTCCCCAATAGCCCCTCTCTTCTCTATGGTAGTCATAATACATGCTGCCACAGGGACTATGCCTTTAAGGGCAGTTGCCTTTCTCTCTTTGCTGTGTAATGAAATGTTGGTTGCTATGTTTGGCCTTGTCCTGCCTGTTTTGTACTTCTTTCCAGTGTAAAACACACCAGCACTGTTGCGCACCTGTTTCCTGACCAATTTTTGAAGGACACTCAAACTGGTGCTCATGCTACACACAATATTCTGAGTCCACCAAAATGGATACAATCCACTTTCAAGTTGTAGAATAGAACAGCATAGAAACAGGCTCTTCAGCACACCACATCCATGCAGACCATTTTCCTATCCACACCAATCCCATTTGCCCACATTAGGTCCTTATCCTTCTATGCTTTCCAAGAGCTGGTCTAAATGTCTCTTAAACATGGTAAGTGTATTTGAATCCACCACCTTCTCCAACAGTGTGTTACAGACATCAGTCACTCTCTGTATAAAGGCAAACTTTCCATTCAGATCACCTTTAAAACCCCTATCTCTCACATTAAAACCAAGCCCTCTTGATTTTGATAACCCTACGATGGGAAAAATATTTTGACTATCTACCTTCTTGTAATCTTATACACTTCCTTCAGGTCAGCTCTCTGCCTCCTTTGCTCCAGGGAGGAGCCCAGCCTATCCAATCCAGCCAACTTCCTGGGGAATCTCCTCTGCACTCTCTCCAGTGTAATCACATCCTTCTTTTGGTGTGGTGACCAGAACTGCATATAATACTCCAAGTGCGGTCTAACCAGTGATTTGTAAAGTTGCAACGTAACATCCCAGCTTTTATATTCTATTCCCTAATCTTTGAAGGCAACCATGCCATATGGCTTTTTCATCACCCTATCATCCTATGTTGCTGCCATCAGGTAACTATGGACTTGGACCCCCAGGTCTCTCTGTTTATCAACATTCCTTGGTGCCATGCCATTTACTGTACATGTCCTACCCCTATTTAACTTCCCAAAATGCATCACCTCGCACTTTGTTTGGATTATGTTCCATCTGCCTATACTTCATCCAACTTTCCAACTGATCTGTATTCTGCTTGGACAACCTTCCTTGCTATGCACAACACCACCAATTTTTGTATCATCTGCAAACTTGCTAATCATGCCTCCTACATTCACATCCAAGTCATTAATATATATCTCCTTCAGCAAAGGGCCCAGCACTGATCCCTGTGGTACAGCACTAGTCCTAGGATGTCAATTTCCAGGCAGATTTGTTCCTACTTACTTTCAATCAAATATTTTGCAAGATTATAATAATATTTCTAAGTATGTGTTCTTTGCCCATTTTATTCATTTCATTAGGGTGATCCTGTTGTTCCTGGGAATAATGAAAAAATTCAAAGTTCATTCCCTCTTCTCCATTCCTAGAAACTGTATATCCAGTCAAAGTAAGCTTTCTGTAAACCTTAACACCATCTATATCATCATTTGGAATTTTTAAAATCTTGTGATGCAGGCAGGAGCAGAGAGGGAGGTATGTTCTGAAAGTTTAAAGGAAGTATTGCAGATGTTGGAAATCAGAAATAAAACAGGAAAATGCTGGAAGGACTCGGCAGGTCAGGCAGCATCTGTGGAAAAAGAAACAGAAAAATGTTACAGGATGATGATTTTACATTAGAACTTTCCACAGATGTTGCCTGACCTGTTGAATATTTCCAACACTTTCAGTTTTTATTCATATGAGAGCTTAATGAGTGAATTGAAATGGAGTAAATCAATGCAAAAGTGAATGCAATTTGCTTCCATATTGCCTATAAGCATCTAAATGCCCCATAGTTTTTGCTATTTTTAAAAAACATTTCTCACTGAGGAATAAATTTAATGACTTTATATACTACACCCTTTGTGCTTCTGAATTCTATTGTTGGAATGGTTATTTTAGATCAGAGTAGTTTTGGTACAAGCCACCACCGGCAAAACAGCTTTACACTCGTCTGTATTTTAACTGCATAGCTATAGAAACTTAAAGATCTGAAATTTACATCATATTATCATTTGGGGACAAATTGCAGGAAAATATACTCATTCAATAGGAAAAAGTAATTGAAAATGATACCAAAAATTCATCTTCCCTTAATAACTCTGAGTATAAAACATTAGCCAGGTGCTTAGAGCAGGAAATGTTCTAATTAAATGTCAAATTCTAATGATTTGGATAATATATGTCTCAGCTTTGTTATGACTTTAATTTCTTTAGATGTCAGATTTAGGACTTCATTTAAGGAACCTTTTTTCACCCTCCAACTATGTCTAATTTCTATTACAGTAACCACACTAATTAAACTTGGTGACTGGGACAGTTTGAATTTAGGCTACCCTCTGCTTTGGAAA
The DNA here is from genome assembly GCA_030265395.1 of Rhina ancylostomus. Lineage (NCBI taxonomy): Eukaryota > Metazoa > Chordata > Chondrichthyes > Rhinopristiformes > Rhinidae > Rhina > Rhina ancylostomus. Next base: position 124,556,473 of record JARFYF010000001.1, read on the forward strand.
GGAAACACTTCTATACTGTTACTGAATCATAACTTGGGACAACAATGATCCTGCATAAGGGAAATGAGAATGCTCTTAGTTTATAGTCCAAAGAATCAGAGATGCATAGGAGCTCATTTAGCTTTTGATAAAGAAAGATTTGTTAATATTTAAGTAGGGCCTTGGTCCTCTGCTGGTTATGTTACATTTCTGCTGATAAAATATTGTAATATTGTGTGTATTTCTGGTTGCTACAATATAAAAAAGAACATGGTTGACCTGGAGAGGGTGCAGAGAAGATTCACCAGGATGTTGTCTGAGTAGAGTGACTGGAGTAATGAACACAAAGCACTGGAGGAACTCAGCAGGTCAGGCAGCATCCATGGAGGGAAATGAACAGTCAACGTTTCGGGCCGAGACCCTTCATCAGGACTGGAAAGGAAGAGGGCAGAAGCCAGAATAAAAGGGTGGGGGGGATGTCCTGGAATGTCCTTGACTCCCACAGTTACCTTGACTATGCCTCTTCCCACCTGCGAGGATGCCATCCCCTTCTCCCAGTTCCTCCGCCTCCACCGCATCTGTTCTCATGATGAGGCTTTCCACTCCAGGACAAACAAGGTGTCCTCTTTTTTCAGTAAATGGGGTTTCTCCTCCACTACTGTCAATGCAGCCCTCACCCACACCTCCTCCATTTCCAGCATGTCTGCCATCACCCCATCCCCCTCCCCCTTAGGGTATCGGGTCCTATAACAGGGACAGGGTTCCCCTTGTCCTCACCCACCACCCCATGAGCCTCCTCATCCAACACATCATTCTCCGCAACTTCCGCCGTCTCCAGCGGGATCCCACCACCAGGCACATCTTCCTCGCCCCGCTCCGCTTTCTGCAGGGATCACTCTCTCCGCGACTCCCTTGTCTGCTCGTCCCTCCCCACCAATGACACCCTGGCACTTATCCCTGCAGTCATACAAGGTGCTCCACCTGTCCCTACAGCTCCTCCCTCACCACCATTCAGGACCCCAGAGAGTCCTTCCAGGTGAGGCACCGCTTCACATGTGAATCCATCGGTGCTCCCGGTGCAGCCACCTCTATGTCGGTGAGAGCCGACGCAGATCGTGGGATCACTCTGTTGAGCACCTTCACTCTGCAACAGGCAAGATCTCCCAGTGGCCAGCCATTTTAATTCCACTTCTCATTCCTACACTGACATGTCTGTCCACGGCCACCTCTACTGCCCCGTGGAGGCCAGACACAGGTTGGAGGAACAACACCTCATACTCCGTCTTGGGAGTCTCCAACCTGACGGCATCAACATCGATTTCTCTACCTTCCAGTATAACCGCTCCCCTCTGCTTTCCTTCCCCTCCCCCTTTGTTTTCCCTCATTCCTGTGGCCTCCTCACCCCTTCTCTTTCCCCTCCCCCACCCTCACGACCTGCACACCTCCTTCCCTTTATTCCATGGTCCACTGTCCTCTCCTATTAGATTCCTTTTTCTTCAGCTCTTTGCCCATTCCACCTATTACCTCCCAGCTTCTTACATCACTTTCTTTCATCACCCCTCAGCACCACCCACCCTCC
>JARFYF010000001.1:124637380-124648102 GCA_030265395.1 Rhina ancylostomus
AGCATGGAATCCATGTGCTGGACAACAAGGCATTAATGGAGCCAAATTGAGGGCCAGAACTCAGAACCATGACAGTGCTGATATTTTCCATAAATCCTCGTTTGAATCTCTATCCTTTCCACAGCATTGAATCATTTCTATTCAAAGTCACAAATAACATCGTTTGTGAGGGCTACAATGAGAAATTAAGCCTTCTCACCTTTCTTGACTGGTTTGACAGTCTAATTACAATCTAGTATCTCTAGTTATGGCCAGAAGATCACCAGCAATGGATTCCCTTCCCATGCTAACAACATTATTTCTGTGTCTCTTTCCTATATCTCATGTATATGCTCCTTCTCACCAATATCATTCACAACACAGCACTATCTTCCTCATCATCACTGATGATCCTCACCTCCACATCCCTCAACTACTTTGCTGCCTTTAAACTGTCGTATTGCTTGCCCAGTATCTGGAACTGGAGGAGAAGAAATTTCAGCAAACTAAGTATCAGGAAGGTTGCTTCCTTCGATCTTTGTTATGAATTCTCTTCCCCACCATCTATTCTATCCCTCTCCCTGGGATTTATCCAGGGGTGAACCAGTTTACATGATATCATATTAAACCCAGAGCTTCACAGCACATGTCCACACCAGCATTGGCACTGCCTATTTCCATCTATGTAAAATCCCCTCACTCTACCTACGTTCCAACTCATCCACTGTTGAAACGCTCAGATTCAGATTAGTTTATTGTCATGTACACCAGGGTGCAAAGAAATTCCTTGCTTGCGTGCTCACAGAGTAAAGAGTATACATGGCAATAGTAATACAACAATAAATACAGCAATGAGCGCAAAATAATGGAATGGCGCAAAGATAGTGCAGTCTGAAGTCATGGAAAAAGAAATGCTGAAGTGACAATAATGGTATAACTGAGCGAGGTAGAATTAAGTGTCCAAGAATATGGCAGTAGCACCGAGAAGGGGATGTGAAAGAAGTGATTGGTTCAGAAGTCTGATAGCAGTGGGGAAGAAGCTGTTCTTGAGTCTGGTCACCTGGGCTTCCAAGCTCCTGTATCTTCTCCCTGAAGGTAGAAGAGAGAAGAGGGAATGGCCAGGGTGGCAGGTATCCTTGATGATACTATGAGCCTTTCTGAAGCATTGTACTGTGCCTCCCTCAAATTATTCCATTTCTTCCTGGTCAGTGACACTTGTCCTCGTCCCATTAAACTTCAAGTCATCCGAATTATTTTGCCTGTGTCCTGCCCAAGTTCCATCACCTTTCACCTGTATTTTCTGGTCTATTTTAGCTTGCTGTTAGGCATTGCCTTGATTTAAAAAGTTCTTATATTTGTTTTCTAATCCATCAGGAGAGGGTTACTGTCCCCAATCTGTGTGCCTTGCAAGTCCCAATGTACCCGAGGTATGTGGGCAAAAGGGAGCAAAGACGAGGGTTTATCGGGTGATCACAAAAGAAAGTAGCAACAAATGGGGTCAGGCAGTAGCAGGTTGCTGTGCCAAGGGAGAAAGTTAGGGGAAAAGTTAAGCAGAAAGAGATGAAGAAGAGAACATGCCCAGATATTTCTCTGCGTGGCTTCCAACCTCACCATCCCTATACTGCCTACAGTCTGCCAGTGATAGTGGCCACTTTCAGTAGTCTCAACATGTTCAGGATCTCCTTATGGCCCTCTCCCTCCTGTTGAATGGTGGCTTCTCCTATAGGAAGCATAGAGATGGGCTGGTATGTGCACTGTTGAAGGTTTGCGAAAATACTTCATGTGGCTGGAGGGTTCTGAAGATAGGTAGCTGGACATAATGTGTATGCTCCAAGGAAGAAGCAGTAAGAATGTATATGGGAACAGGAGTTAGCCATTCAGCCCTTTATTTGCCTGCATTAACCTCAGGTCCTTTGATCTCCTTCTGTATACACTCAGCGACAGAGCCTCCATATCACCTCTTGAGTAGAGAATTCCAAAGATTCAGTACTGTCCAGGTGAAGAAATTTCTTCTCACATCTATCCTGATTGGCCAATCCCTTATTCTGAGACTATGATGCTGGTTATATACACCCCATCTAAGGGGAACATTATTGCTGTGTCTGCCCTGTCAAAGCCCATAAGAATTTTGTATGTTGCAATGAGGTCTTGAGAGGTTATAGATTAAGTTTGCTTGTCCTTCCCTCATATAACAAATGCACCTTCTCAGATATCAATCTGGTGAATCTTTGCTGCACTCCTTCTAACACAAGTATATCCTTCTTCAGATAATACTGCACACAATATACCTGATATGGTCTCACTCGAGTCCTATGCATTGGAGCAAAACAACTTTTATGCTCAAATCCTCTCTCAATAAAGTTACCATTTGCCTTCCTAATTGCTTGCTGTTAGCTTATAAAGGTTCTTGTACAAGGACACCCACGTCTCTCTAAACATTGGTGTTCAAAAAGACTTGTACAAGGTATTGATACCTTTCAAACTCTGACCTTTTAAAAAATATACTCTGTATTTCTATTTCTTCTAAGGTTGTGAATGACCTCACATTCTTCCACATCATAATCAGTCTACCCTGCCCTTGTTATTTCTTTCAACCAGCCTTTATCTCTCTCTGAAGTCTTTCTGCATCCTCCTTATAGCCCATACTAGCACCCTTCTTTGTATATATAAACAGCAAACTCAAATGCATTACACTTAATGCCTTCATCTAAATCATTGATGAAGATTGTGAACAGAAGGGGGCCCAGCACCCGGCTATTCACAGCCTCTCCACCTGAAAATGATTGTTTGCTGCCTGTTAATGAAACCTCAATATATTATATACAATACTGTACACTCTAATTTTACTTAATAGGAGAAAGCCTTTGCGAGGGCAGGAACAGTTTTGAGGGTGTACCGGAGAGGCTGAAGGTAGCAGATTGAAGAATCCCATTGAGAATGGTGGAAAGGCTTGGAAAGTAGGGGAAAGGATCTGAGGCTAAAGTCGGGTAATGTAGAGAGGAGCAATGATGGGAGTCTTCCCTTGGTGATCCTTTAAAGTTACGAATTTTTCTCCATTCTGGGAGAAGTGCTTGAGGAATTTCCTTCCTTTCCCACTTTGCCTTTTTTCCTTGAGAACTATGTCAGGGCACCAATTGTCCTTTGGAGGAGTGGGTGACCTCCTTCTAGCATGCTTCAAATGCAACTTGACCACATCATTTGAGAATCTAGGGGCCTAAGGTCAAACTGTGTGAATTGCTCTCCATTCTCTCCCAGCTGTGCACCTGCTTCTAAATAGGACGGAGATTGCCCTTAACTATCAGATGTCCCATCTTACTCTCTGTCTCCCAATCAGCAATTACTCATGGAAATAGCAGGAGCTATCCTGTTGACTGTATTGAGTGGCTGGATAGCAGTCCCATTTATTCGCTGCTCCATGTGCTTCTGTGAACCATCAGTATAGGCATTTCATCCTAATTCATGGACAATAGGGAGGAGGTTGGGTAGAAATGCAATGCGTGATATTTTACTATTAATATTAAACAGTGCAAAGAATTTTTCTATAGTTATCATTCCAGAACTTTTATTACAAGCAGGCCATGAAGTAGCTTTCACTTTGTATTAGTATGAACTGAGCTAAATGTGCTTTGACAGCATTCCTTGCTCCCTGATCCAACCTGTGAACCAAAGCAGTATTAAATTATTCCACCATGTGTGCTTGCTATTGTGTTTGCTGCAATTTGTTCCAGGTGTCCAGGAAAGACAAATTGCCAATGTGCAGAAGATTTGAAACAATATTAAAAACAATCAATTCCAGTTCTAAACCACAATTGGGATGAATAATTACTAAAAACAATCTATAAGGGTAAATTTATTTCCAAAGTGGTACACACAAATTAAAAAAAATTAAATACACCTTAGATACTGTTGTATAAATTATGTTGTAACATTGGCAAAAAATAACTGTAATTTGAGGTTCAATCTCAACAGTAAAACAAGATACAATTAGATCACTATAGCCTAGAAATGTCAATGAGATCAGTATACATACTTAAAGAATATGTTTGAATGACATTATTTTGTTATTTTAATGGAGGCATTATCCCAGTTGAAATAAACAGTTTAATGCATCTGTTAAAATAGACAAAAATAATACACAAGCGCATTAAGCATTCATAGCTTAAAATCACCCGTTGCCATTTCCAAGCTTACATCATTTTTTATTTTATGCATTAATGTGCAAATATAGAACCATGTTTTACCACCTGGTCACATCACAGTGAATGTGCATCCAAACATATGTACAAACGCATGCTGTCTGTGTGATTTTTGATTCTTGAGCAGAACCTAAATTACATTGGTTAGGTCACGGTTCAAGCTTCCATTAAAATTCATTTGGATAATCACAAACAGAGAACGTTCCATGAATCAGTGCAAAGAGACTATGTAAAGGAACGTAATAAATTATTTTTATTTTGAACGATTAAAGAGTACTTTTAATGTATTATGAGTGGGAGCCTGGTGTCAATTTATTTGTACAGCTAAAAATAAGCATCTTAATAAGTCTCCAGCTCATTTAAAAATCACTCAGAATTATTGCAAGAAACCTGCACAGAACAAATTAATACTTCTACAATGTCCATTTGTTGGTTTCTCTTCATTTGAGAAAAACTAATAAAAATGTGTCTTGTGGTTCCCTTTCACTTAAGAAGATGAATGGGATTTGAAAGGTCTTCCCTAACAACCACTATTGGTGGAATTGGGCAACTTCAATTTGGGGGTGTGCACTGTTTTATGGGAGGGTCTCAACTGGGGCAGATTGGTTCTAGAACTAATGTAAAAGGTTGTGCAAAACACAAACAAACCAAGAAATTACCCAATGAGCCAGTTTCAATAGATCAGGAGTCTGTCAATTTTGTATGGAACACCTTCCCAGAGCTGCTGGAATATATTATTAACTTGTATGGTGAATGCTGGCTTTCTGCTTGTTCCTGAGTCAGAAAGGCATACAACATGGAAGTAGGCCCTTCCGACGACATGCCCACCAACCATCAGCCACCCATTTACACTAATTCTACATTAATCCCATTTTATTCTCCTCACATTTTTATCAACTCCCTCTAGATTCTACCACTCAGCTACACACAAGGAGCAGTTTAGAGTGGCTAGTTAACCTACCAACCCTCACATTTTTGGGATGTGGGAAGAAACCAGAGCACCCAGAGGAAACCCACCCAGTCACAAGGAAAATATGCAAACTCCACACACCCAAGGTCAGCATTGAACCCAGGTCTCTGGCACTGTAAGCCAATGACTCTGCCAGCTGCACCATTGTGCCACTCTTCCCATCATGTGAAAGGCTAAAAAAAATATACTGCATATATAAAAAAATGTCACAATCTGGGCAGCTCAATCTAGTTTAGTCTGAGGCCCTGAGGTAGTAATATTCTTTCACAATGCACACAAAGTAATGAGGTTTCCAATCACATAACAGTTAAAAAGCTAACGATACACAATAGCTTTTCTTTATGGATAATGCTTGATACAAAATTGGCTTTGTTGACCTGAAGGAGTAAGAGAGGATATTTTAGAGCATTTTTCTCAGGGATTTTACTCCAGTTTCTTGTCTCCCTTAGGACATGATATGGATGGGGAAGTGGAAGAGTGAGAAATAAGTGGGAAGATATCTTTAGTCTTGAAGGCTGACCAAATTCCCCTGGAGGCCAGTTTCATTATATCAAAAGACTACCAATTTTGTATGGAACACCCTTGGATTTAAATTCCCTCATCAATTCTGGGCAATTTCATCTGATTGGGGTGATAGATCCTCTGTCTCTCCATGTTTGGTTACAAGTCTGAATACTTCCCTAGTTATCACTTCTTTCTGCTCCTGGCTGAAGATGATGTTTTTGTTTTATATAGTACCTTGCTCTCAATGGAAAATGCATTTAGGTTTTCTGAATAACAGTTATTGTTATTGTTGAGGATTAGTTTATTTAATCCCAAAATGGCATTGAAACCCTGCTCAGCTGCTTTTCCAACCATGAAAGGATTTTTTATTTCTCCAAAGACATAACCTATATTCATAGTTGCAAACAACAGAGCAGCTTGTGCAGCGATCGACAGTATCAGCTCGGCTTTCGTCGATTCCATGCAGCAAAACACTGCATAAGCTGGAAGTCTACAGTTAAAACCAAAAATTGCCGGAGGAACCCAGCAGGTCAGGTGACATCTAGTGCAGAGTGGAAGAAAGTTAACCTCTGAAGTTGAACAGAATGGGAAAATGCCAGATGCAGTTTTTAAACAAGTCTGGAGCCAGACCAAGGGATGAATAAGAGAGCTTTGGGCTGACCAAAGGGATAATGATGCAAAGCAAAAAGGGAGTGACATGAGACATGTGTCGAAACTAAAGACAGCTCCAGGTAGTTGAAAATGGTTTCAAAGGAATAGCAAAAGGGAGAGGGGAATATGGAAACTAACAAATATGATGTTCCCATGATGTAAAGAAGTGGCAGAAGAAAGGCAACTTGCCTTTGTGGATGAAGGTGAGTGGATGGCCATGTGTAGGTAGAGAACTAAACATCAGTCTAAGGGTCTTTCACTCCCTTGGGCACAGCTTTTCTCCGTTACCAGCACCCGCTGTCTGAGAGGCAATGGGTGTGGCAGTTATGACCTAGGTCTGTACTTGCTGAAAAGCTGCTCACTTCTATCATCCAGCTCCAATGGAAGGTCATTGAACTAAAATTTTATCTCTGTTTCTCCTTTTGCAGATGCCGCCTGTCCTTCTCCTGAGTGCTTTCAGCACTTGCTCCTTTTTTCTTTTAGCTGCTTACCACATCAATATTTTAGTCAAGGAATATGTTTCTTAGCTTTACATAATAATTTAGATAAGACTTAGCTTGGCAGATTAATCTTAAAAATATCACAGTGGCAAACCTGTAGGTGTCCTTGAGTCCCAGTTAATTTGTATTCACAATTTCCACACAGACCCAACTCTTATTGTAGGTTCTAAAAGGAAAGTCTTTCAGGCTTAAATATTCATAGTTATGGAGCCTCTAGTTTTATCCTTTGAATGTTTAAGGGATGACATTAGGTGGATCTTCAGAAGAATTCTGATGTCTCCTTTTGCGAAGTGCTTCTGGATATACAGAAATGTAGGCATATGCATAAATATTGCATTGATCTAACACAAAATCTGTTTTCACCTACTTTCTTCTCTAAGCTGTTATATATGGTTTCAATAGATGATTTACTTCTGCATTGAAAGTAAATTCCCAAACTGATTTCTAGCCTTCAATCAAATGAGCAGAAGGTACTGTAAACATCAGGGAAATTATATTGCAGATAGACCAGTAATTAAAAAAGTAAGGCTTACATTCATAGTGCTTTTTATGGCCTTTGGACAAACAAGAGCTTTACAAACACTAACTCAATTTTGAAGTGAAGTCACTGTAGTGATGTAAGAAATGTAGCAATGTCCAGTGAGGCCTCAGTGAGAGCAATTTGTCCATGATTGGGTGATCTGATGCAGTGACATTGGTTGATTGTGGAATCACAGAATGGTTATAGCAGAAGAAGGAGACATTTCAGCCCATCAAGTCCCTCAGCTGCTCAATGTTTAAACAACCCAATTAGACCCACTCCCCTGCCCTCTCCCCCATCCCTGTGGATGCCTTTCATCCTGGCCATTCCCCGTTCTCTCCTCAACCTCCTGGGAGAAGATACAGGAGCTTGAAAGCCCAGGTGACCAAACTCAAGAACAGCTTCTTCCCCACTGCTATCAGACTTCTGAACCAATCACTTCTTTCACATCCCCTTCCCGGTGGTGCTGCCATGTTCTCGGGCTCTTAATTCTACCTCTTCCGTTATTGTCACTTTAGCCTTTCTTTTTTTACTGCTTCAGATTGCACAATTTTCTTATTTTGCACTTATTGCTGTATTTATTGTTGTATTTATTATTACACTCTGAGCTTCGGACAAGCAAGGAATTTCATTGCACCCTGGTGTAAATGACAATAAACTAATCTGAATCTGAATACTTTCGTTTTAGATACTTACCCAGCTCCATTTTGAATCTTCCTTTTTGACTATCCCTGGGAGTGCAATCCAGTCCCTAACCTTGACAAGGACACCAAATGTAACTCCCCGGCTCTTTTGTGATATTGTACTAGGGATGTTTTACATCCTGTGTAAGATTGGAGCCAGACAGTGGTCAGAATTGGTTTAATTTCGGAATAAGGCTCATGCTGAAGCTGGTGTAGTTGATCAGCAACTGATATATTTATACCTGTGAGAGATACAGTGGCAACTTTAACCCGAGAGCATGAACAATTCTCTTTTAATCTGTTATTCTTTCATCAAGTTCATTCATACTTTCGAATGAGGAAGGATTACTGCTGCGTCAGAGCAAGTTGCACAGAGGAAAACTTGGAGCAGCTGCACAAGGTAATTGTCAGATGTTCCATCCATTCAAATTAATGTGCGGACAAACAGCGTGTTTTCATCCACATGGGAATTCAATCCTCACCATCCAGTTTCCCCATTAGCTGCATCCTGGTGACCCATGCTGTGGTGCAAAGCTGGTTGCCAATGGCCTGAGGGAGTACTGCTCTCCATTACTAGAACCACGTCTCCACCTTGGAATCAAAAAAACCCTGCAGATACTGGAAATACAAAATAAAAGCTGAAATGCTTGAAGTGTCCTGTAGATCAGTACCTTCATCAACCTGAAACAGTAATTCTATTTCCATTTCCACAGATGCTGTCTGACCTACTTAGTAGTTTCTGCATTTTCAGCCTTTATCCTTAGAAGTTTTGATGGAACAGGAAGTACTTTCTTGCAGAGGGTGGTGAATCTCTGGAATTCTCTATCCTGAAGGGTTGTGGAGGCTAGATCACTGGAGGTAGTTAAGGATGAGATAGATACGTTTTTGTAAATTGGGGGAATTGAGGGCTGTGGGGAATTGGCACAGAAGAAGATTTGAGGCCTGGTGCAGAGCAGCCATGATCACATTGAATAGCAGAGCTGGGTTGAAGGGCTGAGTGGCCAGCTCTTACTTTCTTATGTGCATGTGTCCTCCATCATCTGAGAGAGGCACATATTTCTATGGTTCTCTCTTTAAACAACATTTGATGATGGCCAGAGAAGATGGCCATTTTTTCCCTAACTTCACTGTTGCCAAAGATGTCAGTGGGGGAGATACAGGTGGCTTCACCTAGCAGAAAATGATTCACTGTCATAAGTTCAGGGGTGTAGCCATCCACAGTAACGTTGTCAGCGGGCATCTGTTAATCACCAATTCTGCCTCTATTACACTGCTGATGATGAGGATCTCACTTATCACATCTTAAGTGTTCAATGTATCAATCATTCTTTGTCCCACACTCTGCCAAGGTACAGGGCTGAGGGAGGTGAAAAAGCCTTGTGAGCTTGTTGTAGGCACTCATACAGCTCCCATGCCACTGCTACCATGTTTGCTGTATTGTTCACTGTAGGACAATGCTGTGTTACTGCTATGACTTATGAAGGGTTGAAAGGTTTTAAAGACTGAGCACAGGGAATAAGTGATGTGAACTTACAGTATGTTGTAGTTATAGGTCCTACAGGGATGGCTATATTCAGTGGACCAAAGAAACGGACTCCCATACTGGCAAATGGCACTTTGACACCATCAAAGTAATGTTGCGGTAGAATATCCATGATGAGACATTCATAGAGTAATACCATTTGGAAACAGGCTCTTCAGCCTAACATGTTCATGCAGCCATGGTGCCCACCAAGCCACTCCCATTTGCCCAGAGTTTGGTCCATATCCCTCTAAAACCCTCCTATCCATGTACTTATCCAAATATCTTTTGAATGATGCTATTGATTTGAATGAGTGGCTCTGGAAGTAAACACAATTCCCTTCATTTCAACACCTTGGACAGGAATGGTGGGAATTGTTGATTGTGTCCTTCCCTTTTAATGTCCAATATTGCTGTTTGATTTCTGAGAAGATTCTTTCAGCTGTGGCATCCAACACTCAGACGGGTTATCTCCCCTCTGGCTATATACTGGCAATCTCCCCTCTTTCTTTCCAGTCCTGAGGAAGGGCTCAAAACATCGACTGTCCATTTCCCCTCCATAGATGCTGCCTGACCCTCCAGCACTTTGCGTGTAACCTCAGATGGATTAAGATATTTTTGAGGCTAAGTTGGAGTGCTTCTGGGCTGTGCTCACCCCAGAGCAGACTGTCTCTGATCTGCAGTGCACTATCCCTGTCCAGGAATGGGGTCGGTTTCACTCAGAGCGAGCACAGGATGAGCCTCCTTCCACCTTGTAGTACTCAGATTTCTTTGCCAAAGGACATGGAGTGAACAGTGAGGATGCAGAAGCTCAGAAGCCAGGCACAGTGTAATCGCCAGCATTGAGAAGCACTTTGGATCAATGTCAAGATCTTGGGGTTGTCACCTGGTGTTCAAGAAACTGGATTGAGGGCAGCAGGTTCATTGGTTGCACCATGAGTATTTGGACAATGTAAGCACTGGTAATGGTCAACAAGTTCAGAGGCTTCAAGTCTTTCTACCAAGTTGGTAGCGTAGTGGTTAGCATAACGCTGTTACAGCGCCAGTGACCTGGGTTCAATTCGGCCACCGTCTGTAAGGAGTTTGTATGTTCTCCCCATGTCTGCATGGGTTTCCTCCAGGTGCTCTGGTGTCCTCCCAAATTCCAAAGACGTACGGGTTAGGAAGTTGCGGGCCTGCTATGTTGGCGCCGGAAGC
>JARFYF010000001.1:124763441-124778438 GCA_030265395.1 Rhina ancylostomus
AGTACTCGGAACCATGACAGTAACCCCTCCCCCACCTCAATGGGAGCCTCCCAGTGGCCCACCGGGCGTGTCTGGATGGTTCCGATGGAAGTCCTGAATGAGGGAGGAGTCTAAAATGAAGGAGTGAGGAACCCAGGAACATTCCTCCAGACTGTATCCCTCCCAATCGACCAAATACTGCAGGCCCCTACCCCAGTGGCATACATCCAATAAACGCCGGACAGTGTACGCTGGGTGGCATCAACAATCGGGGGGGGGGGCAGAGGGGGGCTTGGCCTGAGGGCACAATGGACTGCTAGCCACTGGCTTCACCTGAGACATGTGGAAAGTGGGATGTATCCTCAGGGTTTTAGGTAATTTAAGCGGGACTGTTGTAGGATTAACGATCCGCTCAATTTCAAAAGGTCCCAAGAAGCGAGGATCTAGTTTCTTGGGCTCATCTTTGAGAGGGATGCCCTTAGCCAAGAGTCAAACCTTCTGTCTAGGCTGGTACACTGGTGCAGGAACCCGCCGACGATCAGTCAATTTCCAGTTGAGGTCAGCAGTACGGAGCAGGGCCGCACATGTGTCCTCCCAGACCTTGCGGCAACAGTGAAAATGGTCTTGAACTGAGGGCACGGTGATATCTTCTTCGTGGATGGTGAACGGAAGGGGTTGGTAACCGAGTGAGCATTCAAAGGGGGATTTTCCAGTAGCAGTGCAGACCAGAGAGTTTGTCAAACAGGACCTGCCCTTCCTGAATCCATGCTGTGTCTGCCTGATGGAACCAGTTCCATCCAAATGTCTCGCTATTTCTTCCTTATTGATAGCTTCAAGCATTTTCCCGACTACAGACATTAAGCTAACTGGCCTAACTGACCCTGGTGGTGTCCTCGTGGTGTCCTCATGGTGTCCAACAGGGCAGGATGAAGTTACATTCTTCTCCCTACTGGGAATCTGCTGGCTGAGAGAGCAGCATCCTCCATTTAAATGATAAGGGAGGTCTGCTGCTGGTGGAGAAATGACTGATTATTTCTGAGTTATTTAGTTAAGTTAATGAAAATGTATTTGATTGATTTTTAGAGTATAAACATGTTATTCGGTATGTTTAATGAAAAGCAAAGTCTTTAACAATATATTTTATTGCTGATAGGTCCTTAGTGAATGTCAAATATATGGTAACACTTGTACCCTTCATAGCCAGGCCCTCACCAGCTGTCAGAGCCATTCTATGAGTGCAGCCAACAGTCTGTGCTGAGACAGCTCTAATACTGCAATGAGCTACACCAAAGTGCCAGGAACAGCTGCCTGCGAAAGACTTCATCTGGGGATGTGCTGGAATAAACAGCCTATCCCAAGGGAAAGGAGCCAGTGATTTGGGTGCAATAGAGGACTTGCCCCAGCATTAGAGTGAAGTGTTCAGTTGATCAATTAGTTAATGTGGCGCAGTATACTAGAATCTTTCACAATAACCATTGCTGGCGTGCATTTAACTGATTTGCGGCTCTGTGTGAGTTTGGTTTTGTTATCGTAACACATGAGAAATTAAAAAATAGAAAATGCTGAGAATAGTCAACAGGTCAGGCAGCAACTGTAAAGAAAGGACCTGAGTTACTTCTTCAGGTTGTTGACCTTTTCTCAAAACCTCATTGTAACAAATGAAAAATGTCTGTTAGAATCCGGTGGTGTAGGTTCCTCTGGACCTCTTTTGGAAGCAAACCCCTGTTGAAGTAGAGAAACCCAATGTTGGCCCATCATCAGGCCTCGAACTTCATTAACAATTTTTACATAAGGTGCTGGTGGTGGGGAAGTCCTGGACAGTTGGTACTTTAGGGAGAAGGGTTTGGTGCAGGCACTGGGGGAATGGGGTGAAATTGTGATGTAGAATACTGATTCTGCTGGATGAACAGAATTGTTTGTTGTTTAATAGAAGTTGCCTTTCCTTCAGTGCCTTACTGCCTATTTTCTGGAAAACATGTAAAATTAGCATTGGATATCTTATTTACCTATTCAAGTGTTCTGTTCTATCTTAGGTAGTTCCCTAAAATGCCTGAAAAACATCTCATTCAATTTGGACAGCTGATCAGATTTCCTTAAAGTGGAAATTATTATTCTTTAATTAGGGTTTACTGAGACAATTTTGTAACAAGAAATTGCAGCAAGAATGTCCAGATTCCATCCTGACTTGCAGATCTTAGCACTGGGATTCATATTTAATGGTAGAAATTTTCACGATGTCGCACACAAAAAAAGGGTTTCTGGCAATATATGTGTTTGACACCTGCAATACAGGATTAGGTCTGTCAACTCTTTAAACTAAAGCGCATGCATAAAGGGGGTTGAAATACAAGCAGGTGTGCATTTATTACATGGCATCAGTGATTCTCTCGGTAAGTCTGGCTTTGCACGTTTTCTATCTCAAAGTGACTGCTGGTTGATGTGTCAGTGCCTTCCTTTTTCTCTCTTCCCTCCAAGCTGCTTGAGTAATGAGTGCAAGATGCTGGCAGGTTACCTGAATGAAGAATTGATTATCTGCTAACTATATTGGTAAATCCATTCAGACAGGTACCTAACTGTCATTATTTTTACAGTTTTGATGGAAATATTGACTAGATAAACATACATTTGTGGCCTCATGCAGGTAAGCTGAGAAATTACAGAAGGCAAAATCTTTCTGTGTCCACAGGCCATCCTCTGTTGTGCTTGTTGACGTGTCGACCCATTTAAAATAGGTTAACGCTTACATTAAAGTGTAATGTGGGTCACATGCACACATTGAGTGATTATGCCTAGCACCAGACTCCCAAAGCAGGCACTCTATTCTGAACTCTGTCATATTCAAGGATGTTCTCAAAGCCTTCTTGAAGAAATGTTACATTCTCACTGACTCCTGAGAATCCCCAGTCATTAGTGCTCACAGTGGAGAAAGAGCAGTCAGAGTGCTACTGAGAACCTCAAGTCTGTGCACTGGAAGCACACGGAAGCCGAACATAAGCGATGGAAGAAATGCACTACTTCACAACCTTCCCACCTATCTGCCGTGCCAACAATCTACCCCATTGGTGCATGATCTGTGATTCCCACATTGGTCCTATCACACACCTTAAAAAACACAAATAGAGTGGCAACAGTTATCCTTGATCCCAACAGACTGTCTGAGAGGATGAGGGAGATATATGTAAAAACGCATTCAACAAACGTCAAGTCAAATGAAGTAATGTTTTGTGATGAAGCATGTAAAATTTATCTTTTCATTATTACTATAGAACTCTGAAAGTGAAGGTCACATCAAGCTGTTCTTCATTGTTTTGGTGTATTTATCTTCAGTTCCTTTTTCATTTGCTCTGTCAGCTGTGGCTCAGTGGGTAGTAGTCTTGAATATGAGTCCATAGCTTCTGGATTAAAGTCTCACTTAAGAACTTTGAGTGCTCCAGGTTTGAGGAAATGCTGAACTGTTGGTTTTGATGTTTTTAAGAGGGAACTGTAAACACATTCTCAACCGGATGTTAAAGACCCCATAGCAGGGAAGCTACTCTTGGTATCCCAATCAACATTTTAGAAACATAGTGTAATATTGTTGGCTCCTTTTGCTCCTTTACAATATCTTACTGGCCGTCAGAGATTTTTGGGCCATTCTGAAAAGGACACAAAAGCCACAATCAGTTCAAGACTTCATTTCTTCAATCCCTGACGATAGTCTTATGACTTCATTTTCCTGGTGGAAAGCCACGTCCAGTGGAAACACCCAGCAGTTGTCAAGCATTTGCTGGGTCAGGTCTTGCAACCATTGGTCAGAGAATCCTGCATGATGCCCTCCTGAAATCATTTCTGGCAACACTCTGCAACACCTTTGTTGTCATTAGTTATTTCTGTGAAGGAAGAAGGTGCTTTTGTAATCCGTGTTGCTCCATAGCTTAGTTTTTCATTGATAAAGTGAGCTGCCACCTTTACTTGGAGACAAGGCAGAATGTCACTCCTAAATTAGTTTCCTTTACTATTCTCTCCATTTTGAGTTACATTCGACACCAATTGTTTCTGACCAGGGGACCTGTAAACGTTTTTACTTCATCTTAATTCCTGCAGATGTTTGCTACCTTAAATGTTTTTTTTTGCTATTAGGTAGGAGAACTGAAAAGGTGAAGACCCCATGAAAGGTCACTCATTTCCTGAGCCTGTTATTTGCTATGATATTTGTTTGGGCAGAAATTGTTTGTTAAGGAGTATTTAAGGGAGAACTTTTGTCTCAAAGGTCACTGTAAGGTCATGGGATCCTCCTTTGGTTGATTGTCTTCTAATTAATCTTTTGGGAAGTACTGTGTAGAAACTGTTAGTTATTATTTCAGATGTACCGAGAAGAACTGTAAAGAGTCAATTTTATGAAATCATAGTGGAATGATTCTTATTTTGTTGTTTAAATATTTTGGTATTTTAACTGGAGCTTTCTTATCAGCATATCCTTATATCAATAAATACATCTAAACATACAATTTAATCCATATGTGTGCATTTGTTCATCTACTAGGATGATAGCAAAGTCATCCTTTGCATTTTGTGGGGGCAGCGTGGTTGTGCTGCTGGTAGAGTTGCTGCCTCACAGCTCCAGTGACCAGGCTCTGACTTCCAGTGGAGTCTTGGGAGGGGAGGGTGAGGGGGAAGGGTGAATTGATGGGAATATGGACAGAATAAAAAAAATGGGATTATTGTAAACGGGTACATGGTGGTTGACACAGCCTGTACGGGCCAGAGGGCCTGTTTCTGTCTAGTATGACTCTCTGGAGTGGAATTTGGGGTCCAGTCTGGGTTTGACCAACTTGTAACCAGCAGAGAATAAAACAATAGCACTCTGCATTTACAGAACACATTTAACATGCATGGGATTTCCCAAAATGCTTCACAGGACTGTTATCAAACAAGACTTGACATCAAACCATATAAGAATGCTTCTGGGCTTGGTGAAAGTTAAAGAGGGTAGAATGAGAAGGGCCAGTTGACGTCTCATTGAGGCAGTCAAATTTAGAGATAACAATCATAAGTGAGAGTTTCAGCAGCAAATAGACTGAGGCAGAGACAAAGTTGAGTAATATTATGGAGGCGAAAGTAGTGGCCTTAGTGATGATGCAGCTATGTGGTCTGAAGCTCCTTGCAGGCTCCAGTACGGTACAGTTTGGTTCAGTTTCAGACTGTTGTCAGAGAAAGGAGTGGAGGTGATGACCAGGGATGAAGTTTGTGGCAAGGATAAAGGTGATGACTTTGACTTTCCTCTTCAATATTTTGCTGGAGGAAAGTTCTACACATCTGGGACTGGACGTTGGATAAACTGTCTGAAAATCTGATAGTGGAGGGCTCACAATAGGTGATGGTGAAGCATCAATACAGATAAGGGAAACTGACATTGCTTGTGTTTTCGAATGTCATTGCCGAGAGGAGTTCATAGGTAGGAAAATGGAGGGACACAAAATCATTGGGAAACTGGAAATATGAATGGAACAGGAAGAAAATTAAAAATACAGTTATAAAATATCATATTAAAATATATGTGAGTTTCTGAAAATATGTATTTGATTTAAAGAAAATCATAAGGATTGTTACACTCTCTGACATAAGTAATAGTAGATTATTTTATTTATCAATGCTCCATTCCTTAATAAAATTAATGTGGATAACTCATTGAGACATGGTTTAAGTTGGAATCAAAAGCCTCAGGGAAGAATGAGAGATGTTCATAAATCCTCAGCAGTAAGAGAACCTCTTCAAGGTCTCCAGAGAAGACAAGGCAGCAATTCTGGCCAGCATGTTAATCTGTGTTTAAATGCAGTGATGAACAAATCCTAATCAATGGGTCTTAAGAAATGAATGTGCATGAAATGATAAATAATTTTCTTTTGCCTTGGTTATTGAATATTCCCCTTATGTCAACTACGGACTTGTGTGAGAACAACTGGTCGTCATTAAACTACCACATGATGTGATGATTCACCTTCCCATGTCATCCCTGTACAATCAAGCTTTCACATATTTGATGTGTGACGAGAGTGCCAGTTACTTAAGACAACAAGACAACTCTTATGTTGCCCCAATATTGCTGGCCACATGGTTCTTGGCTCAGCTGTTTTTTTCCATTGTGGCCCTGAGTGCTGGCACCAAGCATTTCAATATGAATAACTGCAGCACAGAGGCTGTCTTAGCACAGACAGTTGGCTGCACTCACAGTATGGCTCTGACAGCCAGCAAGATCCCCCAACCATACCTGCCTCCCCCACCTGGCCCAATGGCCATCAAAGATGTTATTGTTATTGAATGTCTGTGAAAATGCTCCAAATCTATCAAGAAATGAGTACTTAATTGTTAGCATAAAATAACTGCAGATGCTGGAAATCTAAAGTAAAAACAGAAAATGCTGGAAATACTCAGCAGGTCAGGCTGCATCTGTGGGAAAATCAATAGAATTAACATTTCAAACATAGAGCATAGAACTATACAGCACAGGAACAGGCCCCTTAGCCCACAATGTCCGCACTGAACATAATGCTAGACTAAACTAAATCTCCTCTGCCTGTATATAATCCATACCCCTCCATTCCCCGCCTATTTATGTGTCTATCTAAAAACCTCTTAAACGCCACTCTTGTATCTGCTTCCATCACTATGCTTCCATCGTGACAGCCTGTTCCAGGCATCCACCACTCTCTGTGTAAAAAAAAACTGCCCTGCACATCTGCCTTAAACTTTTCCCCTCTCAGCCTAGCTGCATGTGCTCTAGTATTTGACATTTCTACCTTGGGTAAAGACTCTATCTACCCTATCTACGCCATTCACAATTTTATATACTTCTATCAGATCGCACATCAGTCTCTGATGCTCCAGACAAAACAAACCAAGTTTATCCAAACTCTTCTTATAGCTCATGATGTCTAATCCAGGTAGCATCCTGGTAAACCACATCTGCATACTTTCCAAAGCCTTCACATTCTTCCTGTAATGGGGCAACCAGAATTACACAAAATACTTCAAGTGCGGCCTAACCAAAGTTTTACATAGCTCAGTTTGTCAGAACTAGGAAGGAGAGAAAAAAGCTTGCAGGGAGTGTGGGGGAGCAGATGTCTCTGACAGGGTAAAACAGAGGTAACGGTAGGGATGAGCTATAATCATGGTTATCTGATCAATGAGTGAATGGGAGCAGTTAGAGCATAAGAACATAGACAAAGAATATCAGAGACAAAATGCAGAGCAGGGAGACATGCCCACACTACATGATGTATTCCATCTTGGCAGTTAGACGCTGAAGGACTCCACTCTGCTGAGGACAAGCTCCAAGTAATTTGGGATGATTCTGTTCCTGCCAAATTGATGGAGCTGAAGGGGTACTTAGAAGCACTTTGGTACTTCTCAACAACTACGGATGACTTCTACCATCTTCTAAGCACTGAGTTTGGACCTCTACATGAGTTGCTGAATCACAAGCCAACTGGAAAATGGTAAAGGAGAAACAAGAAGCTGTGCACAAAGGATCGAAGCAATTGTTGCTGAATTCACAGGTTCTTCTTCGTTTTAATCCAACAAAGCCATCACTAGTGCCCTATGAAGTATTTGGTGTAGTTTTGTCATCATGTGGAGAATGAATATGAGTAACTAGATGGTTTAGGATCAAGGTCCCTTTTCGTCGTGTAACCTGGAAGCTTAGCTACCAAAGTTGGAGTACTTTGAAAAACAGGATACTTTTGTTGAATGCCAGCTGATGCTTCCTATGACCTCAGTTGGAATGCAGGGATGGGCAAAACTGACAATACAATAGGAGTACCGAGACTCTTGAGTCAACTCCAGTTGTTGCAACTCCATGTGAGACAGCAATACCAAGTGAGATAGTGTCTCTGCTGGAATACTTGGGCAGTACACTTGATACAACCCAATAGGTTGCCATCATGACATTACTGCCTTTCAGGTGTACAAACACATCCAGCATGGATGAGAAGGAGAATGCGAAGGTAGCACATTGTTGCCATACAGGAAAAGACAGGAGCTAAGCACCTAGAATTATGCGGTTCTTTGGGGATCCAGAGTTGTTGTTTAACCACAAGGAAGAGCAACTAATCTGAAGGATCCCCATATGAATCTCTTATCTAACATGTTGCCCGATGTTCTGTTTGTGGCTTAGCATACCCAAGCAGTAGTACGCTACAAAAGTTAGGTTAGTTATAATGTTACTATCAAACATTGTACTGAAGATAAAGTTACTTAAGTGCCTAAAGTATTTGTCAAGAGCACTGAAACACTTATTTTCACATTGACCTGTTTAATGCAAGCCACTTTCTTTTATTTGTTAATTTTCTTTTAAGCAGTAACTATTTGCAACAAGATTGTGAAGTATCCAACAGGCTTTTGTTTAATGGATGGTGATTAGTTTAGAATTCAGTCAAGTTGCAGCTGGAATGCTTTAGGATTTTTTTCAGACTGCTGTCAATTAGCGGCCAACTATAGTCCAGAGTCCAGGGACATGGCTCTCTCTGTACCAGTTTAATGAAGCATGCATGACTTTAGGCTGTAATCAGCATCCCAAACAATCTCAGATCCTACATCTCCAATGACTTAGGTAATTTGGGCATCCAGTCATATTATACAAACCAAGAGTTGCAATTTTATTTTGATCAACTAATGTAAAGGTTAATGAATGATTCTATATTGAGCACTTTGAAAAATTTGCAGTTGGAAGCATTTTTACAGTTAATAATGAAAATGCAATTTAAGAATCCAGTAGGGAAAAGCTGCTATCCATAAGATATACAAAGAAGCCATTGTATTTATTGCTTTATGGATATCATGTAGTGAAGGAAGTATATGCCTTTCCATTAAGGTGGAAAGACTAACTGAAAATGCCTGTGTTCTGTTTCTTAATGGATGATGTCTTATACCTGCCCCAATACCGGATGCTTTGAATGCCCCGAATATTTTCACAGACTATTCATAATTATAATATGTTTAATTAAAATTTGAAGATTCCTTCATCACAACACGGTAAAGTCACCTAGGTTAAATGCTCAGGTTTCTGTGGAGCTTGAATCCTGCAACCTACCAACTCAGCCAGTTCTTCAGTGACTGTAGCCGTTGATCTGAGGTGGACATCTAAATGTCAATTGTTAACCAGAGCCAGATGTGCTATTAGTCCGCACAAAGTCCTCAGACAACTCCTGTTATTAGTGATCACAGAAGCATCAAATTCCTGCAAACATCATTGTGATAATGAGCAGATAAGTACCTGGAAATGCATTCCTGGCCAGTAGCACTGAATCCACTGTTAGTTAGTAGAAGGGAGTTGGACTCTGTTGGACTCAGTAACTGCTCCATTGATGAATTTCTAGTTAAATCTGGTTTAAAGATGGATTGAGAGATAAAGATTGATCAGGTGAAGAAGGTTACCCCGAACCCTTCAAAATAGGATTTTTTATGTCCAACTGAGAGAGCAGATGGGACCTCAGTTTGTTTTCTCATCCAAAAAGTCATGCAGCGCTTCCTCAGTGTGGAAGGGAGATGGAAGGGAGGTGGTGAGGAGAACAAGAATGTTGCAGTGGCGTGCTTTTGATTCCCCTTCAAGTTGGTGGGTTTCCTGAGGCTTTGGAAGTCAAGAAAACTAGTTATAATGTTATAAACTTATAAAGTTAATATATAATCCCTAAAGTTATAAGACAAGTTAATTCAGAAAATGCTTGCCTCGGTTAGCAAAAGAGAAGCTTGGATTCTTTTCCTTAATGCACAGTAAGGATAAAGTGAAAGCTTAATGGAAGCATTCAAAGATAAATTTGGTCTGTTGTTGTGAGCATTAAATGCACGACATAGTCCTCTGGAGCCAATGGAACCAAATTTCAGGAGTTTTGCTGCCGTTAACACATGAAACCATGGGCACATTTTTACCCCGGGGAGCTTTGACGAAGTAAATGATGGCTGGGACTCCAGTTAAGAAGCGCAGATTTAAGATGAGTGACAAAATAAGCAGAATGAAGATTTGGGTGATACTCCTCGTGCCATGCTGTTGTGTTCCAATGTGTACTTCCTGTGAAAGTAGGTCCAATGGTGAAAAGGAGCTCCTACTTGAATAAGGGGAAGAGTTATTTTTGGTTGACAAGTGAAAAATTGTTGATTCTTTCACAGTTTTGGTTCTCAATCAAAAAAAAATCAGTTGGTATTGGAAATCATGCAATGCATAATGCACTGAAGGTATATTTAGTGATTATGGACCTCTTCTGACACAACGTAAGATTTTATTCCCAATCCCCCAGTTTTGCTGTGTGATGTGCCATTATGACTCCCTTTGTAAAAATTAAAGCTATGTCTATGGTGTTTCAGTTGACTTTGGCCTTATGCACAATCTTCTCAAAGGGCCGTGCCTGCACACTGTTATTCCTTCTGGTTCCTGCTCACATTGTCCTCTGATTGCATGTTTATCTTTCCAATCAATGTAATTCAATTTTTTTCTTTTTTTAATTTTGAGTAGTTGGACATTACTGGGTCAGTCACAAGGCACCAGAGAGAACTGAAGAATGTGATGTTGCTGTAGAAGATGCATTGGTTTTACCTTTATGATTTTCACTGTCAAATAGACAGAGATCATTGCATGAGAAGTGGTTCAAATCCAAATGATTGCTGTTCATGCTTGTAAGTGTTTGCAGTCTCCCTGCAGGTTTAAGTGCCCTATTTTTGTCCATTGCAGAATATGATGAGTATAGCAAAAATGTTATTTTTGCCACATAAATTAAGCTCCTTTTTTCTTTTGATCTAGCTGGTTTGTTGTTTGAACCATCATCAGTTGGAATATCGTTGCAATGTTCTGCTCAATTTCAGAGCTTTCTCTGTGATCAATTCTGAAATACATCATTTACTTCAGTGGACATTTTATTGCGTTTCTAGTTTTTTTTTCCTATTTTTGTTTTTCATATTTTTGTTTCCAAGGCAGTATGGAAACAAGGGAACGCACTCGACCCACTTTTCCCCAGATTCATTCTGAGTTCCTTCTGTAATTCCAATGAAGTTATGGCAATGGCAGAAATTCTGAGGAAATTCAGGGCAAATTTTGTCTAAGACAACAGGATCAGTAGTCCAACTTAATGGACCTCTAAGTTGAGGAAAATCATGATGATCTTAGCAATAAGACAATGTCATACTTTCTCTTGTTTTACACTGTGATAAAAACAAAATAGAAATACATAAATAACAGTTTGGTTTGCATCCCATCCCTATCCAAGACATTAAGGAAGACATAGAGCCACATGGCAAAGTAAGTCTGCCAAGACCCACAGTGATCCCAGAGGGATGAGTTCAAACACCATCACATAAGTGGAGAATTTACTTCTTTAAATGAATAAATCTGGCCTGTAAAGCCAGTAACAATAGTAGTAGCCATGAAACTAGCAGGTTGTCATAAAAGCTTATGCAGTTTACCAATGGTAATCAGTTAAGGTAATTTACCATCCTTTGTCAGTCTGGCCTGTATGGGACTACAGACCCACCAGTGTAGTTAACTACCACCTGAAATCCCCAAGCATTCAAGGGTAGTTATGGATAGATATTAAATGGTGGCCTTGTCAGCAATGTATCCAACCAGTGAATGAAACAAGGTAAAATGTCACAGTCAAAGGTAGTACAGCTGAGATCTAAATTGTATGAAGTCAAGTGTTATATATGTTTTTTTCAATAGACTATTGACCAACAAAATGGCTTTAATCACTTTAAAAGTGTTTATACTATTTAGGTGTTTAAAATATTCTTTTTTTATCTTTTGAATAGTGGTGTGAATTAAGGAGCTAAAATTAAAGACTGTGTTCAAAACTTTCAGATTCCTAATAATTTTTCTCCTCTGTTGTGATTTTCAACAAAAGAATTGAAAATGTTTTGAGTAACAAAACACCAGTAATGCTGAAAAAGTGAAATAACAGAAAATGCTGGTAATACTCAGCAGGTCAGGCAGTATCTATGGAAAGAGTTCCTTCCTTTAGAACCCTTTACGGATGAAAGGTTATCGACTTGAAATGTTCCTTCTATTTCATTCTCCATGGATGCAGTCTGACCTGCCAAATATATCCAGCACTTCCTGTTTTAATTGCAAATGTTGTTTCATTTGTCAGCAAATTAGGAATGCAATTATGTAAAAATGAAGAAACAGCAACAGTGCATCAGTCAAAGAGTAATGACAGGAAACTTTTTTCCAAAATGAAGCAAATTCTTAATGCCATTTTAGAAACTAATGTTCTTCCAATGGCTCAATCTTTAACCTCTGTGCCAAGTGTTACTAAGCTGCAAGGTGTGATCCCTGGGTTGGGCTGGGTTAGTCAATCATGGTTGAAGATTCCAGCTTCAGGGATCAGAATTGTGGGAATTCCAGTTATATGGATGCCAAATGAAAATAGGATTGGCACCTTTTGGGATTGAATGTCTTACCAAAGGGAAGAGTACCTCACAGGAACAGGCCACGATGTCTGAATAGATGTTCAATACATATCTCGAACTCTATTTTGCTTTCAGTGCATACGGTGAGAAAGTAATAATCCACATTCAAACAAGTCCACTATTATCAATAATTCAAATAGCTTCTTTGCCATTTTAAAAGTTGATGCATTGATATGGGCAAGTTCCAAACTTATGCCTGGTTTGGTAATCACAATCAAATCAGTAAATGGACCCAATAATTACATCTGCAGTCCTGGTTCAGAAAAAGAAGAAATAATGCAGAGGTCCCACTCCTGATTGCTTGCCTCTTGATTCTACTGTGTATGTCAGATGAAAACAGTATCATGTCAAATAATCAGTTTGGCAATCTCACTGTCTGGGTTCACACAGATTACAACCAGAGGAAGGTCATATTACATGAAATCTGCCCTCTGCACAATTGATCAAGAGACCTGGTTTGGGGTTTGTAACTTTTCAGCTTAATGTCCATCATATTGTAAATATGTAGTCTGTATAGCTCACCCAGCTATGTAGCAGAGTTGAGATTAAAATTGTCCATGCTAGCTTTTATCATTCTAGTCTTGTCCAAACCACGTAGGTGTTTTAGTTGATCCATCTTTGGCAACAAACGGAGAGAATTCCATCTTCTGTGTGAAATAGCAATTTGTAAAGTGAAATCAGAAAAGAGAGCACATTCACCAAAATGTAACTAGAAGCCCACTTAGAGAGGACCTCCTGACTTCAATGATGTATTTTCAGGCAGACATAGCCAGGAATTGTCCATCTAAGAACTGGTGTCCAGTTACATGGATTACCAGGGTGGTTCATGCAGGAGCAGGGACCAGTACTCTTGCATTTGCAATTCTGACCTAACTTCTTCAGTTGGTTTCCTTGTTCTTTGATTTCCAGAAATCTAGCAGTTCATTTGATTCTCTTATTTGACCTGTTTGATTACCTCTAAGATGTCTTTATATTTCTTTTAATTCTTTCAAAGTTGCAGTATATATTGATGTTCACAATATGATTCTGAAGCTTCATTACTAGTACCTTAGTGGGTAAACTTGATTCTGCCAGTTAAAGAACTTTGAAAGTTGCACTTCTAAGAATCTTTTCTGTCAGATATAATCTTCATTATGATGAAAGAGTTTTTAGTTCCTTATTCTGTACCCTAATTAAGCTCCAGTTTACTGAAATTAGGACAAAAAATATCCTTTTCACACATTCATAGGGTTTATCAGACAAAGGCTTCCCCACCCTGAGAATCACCATTATATATTTATGCAATTAGTTATAGGTAGGATATTTTGTTTGGAAGTAGAGAAATGACATTTGAATGCAATGGATATTTGCCCTCTTTGAGCACGTGTCTTTGATGAAAAAGAAGATAAATTCACTCTGTAAATAAAGTACTCTTAAAAACTAGAAGAATCCTTTGTGGCTAGCAGTGTAACTTGACAGAATTGTTTTGAGCAAACGTTACAGAGACTTTAGCGTGAGCCAAGGTTTCTTTCTTTCAAAAATACCTCCATAGATGCATCTGAAAACCAATCTGTGGAAACCCTACAATTTGACAAATTAGCCATTCTCCCCCCCAAGTTCTATTAAAACCAAATGCATCCTTTCAAATGGCTGCAAAATTTAAAAAGACGTCACACCAAATTTCCCATTCACGCAGCAATGGGGACTCACATTGATACTCTGAATTCATACTGCATAGTTAATGCAGCCCTCAGAGGAAAAATCGGCATGTTAGCAGGAGATGCCATATGGACAGGCAGACTTCCCACTTTGCTACTAATTCATAAATCAGAAGAAAATGCAAGTTAATTTGTCTTCAATATAAATTTAAATTCAGTAAACTCCCAACATCTGTTAGTTAATTTCACAAATAAAGGCACACTTCAGTTATTGAAACAAAGCTGTTGGAATGAGAATTGTATGAGAGGACTTAATATTCTGTTGATCTACTCCGAAAGGAATATCAACCATCAAAAATGTAGAACATTTACAGGACCACAGCTACTTGACAGTATATGATCTTTAGTGGGCCTGCTGTGCCTCTGAGACAACCTTCATCAAGAGAATAGTGATGGATGCTATTATGATCAATATGATTGATCAATATGATTCTATGTATACAACTGAACCATGTCAATGTTCAACTAAGTAGTGAGACAGAAATTCCAGATTGGTCCATGTTATGGAAATATTTGTTGCTAATAGGTTTATCTGATATTTACTTTAATGCTCAGCTCCTTGGTGACAAGCAGAATCAACCATATATTTTGGGACAATTGTGGTTAGACTAGACATGTGGCACAGCTGGTTGATTCACCTAATGTTTTTCTGGAAGTAACGTCCAAGTTGCGATTTTTATTGAACCCAGTTCACAAGTTTTTTATGGCATAATGACCTCTGCACTAAACTAGTGGACCACCAAATCATTTTGAAATACTGGAGAAGTCTGTAAAGTGGCACATCTGCATAGCAAGTTTCATTTTCTGACTGTTCAAGGAGAAGCTTCAAATGAATCTTAGCAGGTCAGGCAACATCTATAGAGGGAAATAAACAGTCAACGTTTTGAGC
>JARFYF010000001.1:125070539-125081456 GCA_030265395.1 Rhina ancylostomus
AACTGTCACAATTTCTGTCAATCAGTTACACAGCAGACACTAAAACCAAAAGGTTTTTTTGATGTCTCCTAACAGAAGTAATTAATATCTCAGCCTGGCCTCAACATTTTTGAAACTTGTATGGAAATAAATGATTTTGGGTGATAGTAGTTAATATTGTAAACACAGTGGACTTCCTGGACTAACACATGGAGCAACAGGGTGATTTTTACTGGTGTTAGATGAGGGTGGAATATTGGCCAGGACATCAGTAGAAATTCCTGCTCTTATTTGAACAATATCACAAGATCTTTACAATCAGCACCTCATTTAAAGGGCAGTAAACCTCATTGTACCTGAGCATTGATTTCTATGGTTTAAATTAGTAACTTTCCAACCTTGAGCAAGCTGACACTGGTAAAAATACTTAACTAGAATTTAGACTAGGATGTGATTATGGTGACTGTCCTGGTTTTTCAAAACATTAACCAATGCTGACATTAAATCATCAAGGCCCTTTTTATTCCTGTATTGACATGAAATATTATTCATTAAGCTGAACTGGTCTGTTATACATTCAGAGATAAAGTGACATTAGGCTGACATTTTCTGTCCCAGCAATGAGAAACTCAATCTCATCACACCATTTATAAACATCTGGCAAAAGGGTACAATCGTGACTAACTGGGATCTTGATGTTATTACAATCTGGTTTGTTCAAAAGTTGAATATTACACACTGTCACAAACCTTGTTGGAGAGGCAGATGGTGACCTCAGAATGAACCATACACTACTGAGATTGAGAAGCATCAAATGACAGAGTGTTCCAAGAAAAATAACAAGGCAGAATTTTCACTGTTTTACTGTTGATTCATTCAATGAAACTTACTGATGAATGTTAAGTCAGCAACTTGTTGGGCCTGAATTTAATGAAGATTTCCACCCTGGTAATAGTGCACCTATGGCACATGCCATTGTTATATATTCATTCAGCTTCTTCAGGGGACATGATTGAAATCTTAAACCTCAATTATATAATGAAGTGGTTTGAGAGCCAGATTGGATTTTGCCCAGAGTGACACACACGAGGTCAATGCTTCCCACCCAACTGGGCAGAGGATGCTAGCATGAATAGTTTTTTATTGTTCTACAGTGAAATCAGGAAAAGCTTCTCTGGACTCCACTGCCATCTTTCCCCCATATACCTGTGTTGATAGGCAGATATCGGCTGTTCCATTTTCCAGTATGATTTGAAGAGCTGGAGTTAAAATAGTACTTGATTCATGCTTTCACCAGGCAGGTCTGAAGTACATTGACTCCCATTGTTCTCTTCGAGATAGCAAAAACTTGAAATCCAATAGATATGTACTGCACAAATATCCTCCCCTTCAATAGCATGCATTTTCTGGAAATTCCCACCCTTTGCTGATAAAGCTCCATTTTGTACATTAGGGCAATTTCACATTCACAGATGGCTTTAATCCAAGATGTAGTTGGCTTCCATCATCAACATACACAGCACATCCAGAATGGGCAAGTTGCCTCATGAGGAAAACTGCACAGGCTATTTTCGCATCCATTGGAGTTTAGAAGAGTGAGAGGGGACTTGAATGGAGTATTAAGGTCTTGAGCAACCTTAACAGGAATGAGGTGAAGATGATGTTTCCCCTTGTGAAAGGATCTAGAACTAAGGGTCACAGTTTAAAAATAAGGCATCACCCATTTTAAGTCAGATGGGGTGAAATATTTTACTCTTAACCAAAACTGACTACTGCAAGGCAATATTAGGGCAGAAGACTGAAAGCTGGGTTAAAGGAGTTCAATTTCAGGAGCATCTTAAAAGAGGAAAGGAGGAAGAAGAGGCTTGGGGAGAAAATGAGATCTTTGGGCCTTGGAAACTGAAGTCAAGGTTACCCAAGAAGCAGTAATAAAATTTGGAAATGAGTAAGACCATTGAATTAAAGAGGAGTAAAAGCAAAGTAATAAACCAGAGAATCACTAGCAATTTCTGGTCTTCTCACACCTACACAGTTACCAAGGGAAACCAAGCACCTAGCCTTGGACCTCATTTCTCATTTAGTTGCACCACTTGACAACATCACCTGATTTGTCATTTCAACATGTACACTGATGACACCCATCTCTTCTTCAGCAGTCCCTCAGAATCAAGGATGACTTGCGTTCAGTCTGGTTTTGCAGGTTCTGAGGTGGTTGATGAGGGGGGAAGCTGCAGATTTTCCCCTGGATGGGGCAAGAAGTGACTGTTAGGATGGGGAATTTGTTACATAGTATACTCCTTCTGCCACTTACACTGGTCTTCAGTGTGGTCCTAATGCATGGTTTTTAAGTTCTCAATACTACCTCGAATGCTCCTTCTCCAGGAAGGAGGTTTCCTGGGACATGGCCCATGTGCAGGCAGAAAGGATTAGATGTCATTAGCTTAATTAGTTCGGCACAACATCAGGGGTCAAAGGGTCTGTTCCTGAACTCTATGCTCTAAGAAATAAATAGACACTGAGTTAAAGTTCTGTAAAAGCTTTTTCTCCGTAAAACTAATGCATTAGGTTGTCTTTGACTTCTGACATAATGCAAAGTTGCTCATGGTTTTGCCACGACAAAAAACCAATTGTTAATGTAAGAGAGAAACATAACTGGTTTAGTTCAAAGTCCTATCTGCTCTCTTTTCCTATGGGAAAAGTAAACCTTGTAGTTTACTAAAATAATCAAACAGATTTCCCCTCACCATTTTTCAATATTAAGTTTTCCTGGATTGAAAATAAAAGAACCCACAGGTGCCAGAAATCTGAAATAAAATCAGAAACATTAACTTTCTTTTTCTACTGATGCTGTGCTGCTGAGTTTTCCCCACCATGTTTATTTTTATTTGCTGCTTTAATATTAAGATGTAGATGTGCTAATTTATTTTATTTCTCCTTTTTAAGGAAAAGTATGTTCAGTCTGGATTTTAATCACAGTACTCATTGTCCTGTAGACCTTGGAATACATCCATAACAATGAAACAGAAAATCAGTAGAGGGATAGTACATGCTAAATCCATTAAGCCACAAACTAGATAAGGCAGGCTCAGTGACTTTACGTTCACTGTACTTGTTCCTATTGTTGGCTGGTTTTATTAGCTGTAACCTAGGGACTTGGATCATTGGCAGTGTTAAAAGGCAGGTGGGACATCAGGTACATTAGAAGATATAGGGAATGGGCTATGCCATCCAACTGTAGGACAACAACATGTAATGTAATTATCAATTAGATTTCCTAAACTGCTTGTTTTAGTCTCAGTCACATTTGCCTGTTACCAATATGGAGTCAGCTTCAAATCATTAATCATCAAGTGCTTTGTGACTGGAAGGCTGTTTCTAGAGACAGAGACTTGTATTTCATGGTAAGTGTGAGAGACATGACTAAGAAGTTTGTAGATGTAATAATTGACTTTGTGGTTGGTAACATGGAAGCAGGCTGAAGGTTTCAGGAAGGTTTTGATGGAGTCACTTGTCAGGCAGCTGGAAAAGTGGCAAATGGAATTTGTTTCAGAGTAGTGTGAGGTAAAGTGTTGAGAAGAACAAATATGGCAAAGGAATATACAATAATAGTCAGACATTGAATAGTGTAAAGAAACAGGTGGATTTTAGAGTATAAGTACATAAATTCCTGAATGTAGCAGGACAGATAAATAATGTGGTAAAAAATGTATATGAGTAAAACCTAATTGAGTCATAGCATATCATACTGGTCACTAATTATAAGAATATGACAGTACCAGAGAGGGTGCAGAAGAGATTCAAAGATTTATTATTTTATGATTCCAGATTAAGTTGTCATGATTATAGTTTAATCATAGGTCCCAAGTTGCTATTTGTTCAATCTGGCTCAGTATTGCAGAATATTAGGAAATACCTTTAACAAAAGCAGGCTAGAAATCCACTACAGATCAGTCAATGTTAAAAAAGAAAAACAAAGTTAGTGTTTTGCTTTCATTGGGAACTAGCTATAGGTTGCAATTTGGGGGTAATCCAAGTGTTATTATTGGATCTCCATTTTCAAATTCTCACAATATGCCCTAGAATAAATGGACAATGACATGCAGGAATTTATGGAAGATGTAACTAAAGAACTTCCATTTATGTCACACTTTGTGTGAACTTGGAATGACCCAAAGTAACAACAATTACATAGTTCAGAATCCTCTGTCACTTAGGCAACTATCATTTCTAAGTTGTGTTGCAATGGCCCACAAATAACACTGAGATAATCTGATTATGTTTCATGACAACTAAAAATGCTAGAAATACTCAGCAGATCAGGCAATATTTGCAGAGAGAGAAAGTTAATTTTTCAGATTTTTAGTGAAGGTAATTGTTAGCCAGGACTTTGGTAAAATTCCTTGAATCCAGCTTAGAAAATAGTTGGGGAAATACGTAAGTTTCATGATAAAAGGCACCAAACTCAAGAGTGCAGCATTCCCTTAGCATTGTGTCAAAGCACAATGCAACTCAGTTTGAACCCACAATATTTGCCAAAGTGATTGAGCTATAATCACTGAATCTAAGCTGACATCTCAAAAGCCTCAGTATTGTTTCTATTTAAAACAGGTAAATCTAATGCTTCCTAGATACATTTATAAATGTTTTCCCCAAGTTGAAATCAGCCAATTCAAAAGGCTGGGTTTCAGGACCAGTGTTGTCACCACGGTAACAACTCTTCTCGTTTTTCTTTGTTAGTCGTCAACTGGAGGATGCTAGCATGATGTTGAAAGATGCTCATAGTGAAATGTGCACATCCATGCCAGTCCCATAGCAGTCTGGCTGCAATGAGCTTTGCAATAACAGCTTTAGATTTTTATATAAATTCTTAGACAGTCCTGTCATGCAGATATTTGAACAAGAGGGCACTGGAGCATGGTGACTTGTTGCAAGCTGCTCTCTGCAGATCTACTCATTACTTCTACTATAATCATTCTTCTCTTAAATTTAATTTCTATGTTTCTAAGAATTACTAATAATGTTCTTTTTAGTCTTCTTACAGGACTGTGGATCTTCCTTCCTCCAGGACCTGCACCTCCTCTGTAGCTATGACACTTTACTCTGTATTGTTATTGTTTTACCCTGTACTACATTAGTGCACTGTGTAATGGATTGATCTGTATGAACAGTATGGAAGAAAAGTTTTTCACTGTACCTTGGTACAAGTGACAATAATAAACCAATACCAATTGTATTGAATGTGCATAGTGGAACTGTGCTTATATTTGATTAACCACTTACAGGGCTCATGTTAGTGATGAGCCTTTCAACTGGTTCAAATTTATTCAGGCAGGGAGTAATCCCCGCTTTAAGTAGGTTTCAATCAACTTGATCCCTAAGACGATATGTAAACTTCAAGGAATTCAATAGGAAACCTGTATTTTAAAAAATGACCTTTGGCTTCAAAACTGGCACATCACTGGTTTCCAGCAATTAATCAAGTTTATATTTAGTGGTCCATAATCAGCAAAAGAAACCTGATGGTGAATTATAGCCCTCAATTCAGTACCATCTGTATTGAACAAGTAGGAGAAATGATGTCTGTTTGTAGCTGTTCTTCCTCTGATGAAAAGAGAAACAAAACAAATAATGACAAAAATGTGTAATGCTTCACATCTCCCATAACAATAGTTTCCTGCCTGCATCAGATTATTATTCAAGATACTATACTGTTTTAATATGCTTAAGATCCTATTTTAATGAGAATCCAAAATGGTACTGATCTCTCTTGGGTCCATTTACCTCAGTTTCAACACCTGTTGTTAATAATAAAATCATAATCAATGAGAGGGGTGACTGAGCTGCTCAGCAGCTGAAACACCAGTGCATCTGTGCTATTCTCTTCTTGGACATGGCCATTAACAATGTGACCTTTATTCTGTTTCAGTAGGTGGAATCTAACTTTAAACCTTTAGGGGACTGAGCCTATGCACATAAACAAGAGCAGTCACAACAAAACCTCCCAGTCTAGCTATAAGGATCAGAACCATATATGCATATTGCCATGTTCTTTGGTATATACTGAGGACTATGCTGGGAGTGCTTCCACAAATTTATCACATGCACCACAGTTCTGTTAATAAAATAGAGTTTTCATTTCAGAAAAAATATTGTTCCAAATTCCAATGATATTTATTCCGGTGCCAAAACAGAGCAAAAATGCAACTATTGACTGCCTTGATTGCCGTTGCCTGCAACATTTCAGACAGTCACTGTATTAGAAGATAAGTTTAAAAGCCTAGGCTGTGTAATGCAGCAGAGCCCCTCTGGGGGCCAATACACATTTTACAAGTTTGGAACACATTCTGGGTTCTGTCTTCTACACTCAATTATCTAAATGTATTCAGACAAGTCATTGAACAATCTGGTCCTTGAAGCCTTTGACATTTGTACCTTTGGGACAGCTGTTTAAATAGGGGGATATTAAATCAGTCTCCTGCTGCACATCTCTCCATTGAAGTCAATGGAAGTGAAAATCAAGGTGGATGAACTAATATCATCCTCTGACCCTTTTACCAAAGCGAAAACACACCAGTGCTGCACAAATCCTGATGTAGGGTCTTGACCTGATATATCGACCATCCCTCTGCCTCCACAGAAGCTGCTTGACTCAGAGTTCCTCCAGCAGTTTGTTTTTTGCTCCAGGTTCCAGCATCTATAGACTCTTGTGTCTCCACCTTTTCACCTAACAGGTGAACTGAGAAGTGGTAAATGTTATGTATGGATGAATTTACAGAATGCAGCCCAAGTCTCATCTGTCTGCTTTTAAGCAAGCATCTGGGGGATCAGCCCTGAGCTTGATATCCTGAGTTTGAAGGATTTGATACCCAGTAGCACTATTAAGTACCCCAGGACACGCGCAATGCAGAATTGCCTCCAAACAACCTCGTTCATTTTGTACTTTATTTGGAATTTTGCACTGGGAGCCTGGTTGGAAAGTGGCTGCACTTTTGTCAATCTCCTGATGATTCACCATAACACTATGATATTTCTCTGTGCTTTCCACAGATCTTCCCTGGAAGTTTCAGAAAAAAAATCATACATATGGACCATCAGCTGCATCACCAGACAGCTATTGCCCATTATCAATGGAGGCAAGTATTGCCATTGTTAGCACAAACCAGCACTGGCTCCCCTTGAAATTAAAATTTAGGGGGAAGTTTCAGTGAAGCAGGTTCCCCTGAACCTCTGATTAAATGTGCTTCTACAGCAACAGGAATTGCTGGAAACACTCAGGTCAAGCAGCATAACTAACTTATTCCCTCTGTCCCAGTTCTGACAAAGGGGCTTCAGCCTGAAAAGTTAACTCTGCTTCTCAGTTCCACAGATATTGACTGTCCTGCTGAATGTTTCCAGCATTTGTTTTATTTTAGATTTCCAACATCTGCAGTGTTTCTATTTTCATTTACTGTGTTTGTGCAGGCTTGACCAGTCAGATGCTGTCAGTAATATGGTGTGCTAATCAAAGACCCCACCCACCCGGGACATTCTCTCTTCTCTCCCCTTCCATCAGGTAGAAGATGCAGGAGCCTGAGGGCACATACCACCAGACTTAAGGACAGCTTCTACCCCACTGTGATAAGACAATGGAACAGTTCCCTAATGCAAGGAGATGGGCTATGACCTTACGATCTACCTTGTTGTGACTTTGCACCTTATTGCATTGCACTCTGTAGCTGTGACACTACTCTGTACTGTTATTGTTCTTACCTGTACTATATCAATGCACTTCGTACTAACTCAATGTAACTGCACTGTGTAATGAATTGACCTGTACGATCGGTTTGTTAGACAACCTTTCACTGTATCTCAGTAGAAGTGACAATAATAAGCCAATACCAATATTGAAATCCTCACAGATGAAAACAGTTATGATTAACATTTATAGAAAAGCATGAAAGGAAACAAAGGATACAGCTTAGGATAACATATTCACCTTGAAATCTTTTCTGACAGTGTTAGAAATCATTTTCTTGGAAATGCTCAAGATCAAATCACCCAAAGTTCAAAATTAAATCCTTGAGTCAGAAGCAGTATTGTGCTTCTAAATCATTTATGAACATCATGATGTTTCAACGAGGTAAAGGTGTAGGGAGTAACTTCCCCAAAAATAAAAATTTCATTCTGCTGGATAAGGTAACACTGATACAAATTGAAGAGCATCTTAGAACATACTAGAACAAGTGTGCTTAGTTGTATGATGCTGCATGACCAAATGTATTTTCTTGTTAAAACCTCATTAAACAAAGTACTAAATTCAAGCATATGATAACTGCAGCACATCACCACATTTCAAAATATTGGTATCATTCACTGTAAATCCAATCTCACATTTTCAGTCAAGACAGACACATTTGGAGCAGTTAAAATTTACCTTTAAATTTAACCTATTTATTTAGCTAAAGGCAGAATATTGAAAGCAATTAGCCAGTTTTAAGAATCCAAGATAAAGCAAATAAACCCTGAAAATAAACTAACTGAACTTTAATCTATAGACTTGTTAAATAGCCAACAAATATACTAAAAAAGATGCAGTGTACTTTTATATTTGAATTATACTTACAGAATTGGAAGTGTCATTATATTGTAAGTGTAATTGCAGTCCTATGTAATACATATACAGATAGGCATTCAAAGTTTCATGCATTTTGCACCTTGAACACCAGAACAAACCAACTATCTTCCACACAACATGTTTGGTTATTCACTGTAAATAGATCAAATCTACATTTCAAACAGAGTTGACAAATCAAGAACTCTTGGCAAGATGGTTTCAAAATAAAATAACCTCAGCCTTTGTACTTACAAAATATATGTTGGCTTTCCACACCAACAGCCTCATCATTGATTTTATTTTTAATACAGATTACCCTACACATGCAGAAAGCTGTAGTGTGGATGTGAATTTTTGGTCAAACCAATAAAGTTGAAGTGCAGTATCATCAAAACAATTGCCATCCCAACCCTATAATGGACAATAATAATAAATACATAGTTATTTGATCATATTATAAATGTATGTTGCTATGTTTAAATTGGTAAACTGAAATAATTTTAAAAGATGATGTTTTGCAGTACCAAATGTGCAAATACCTAAATGTGTAAGTAAATAAAGTAATTTATTTGTTAGCTTATAGTTGGAGACTCCACTTTTAAATTAAAAACAACTGTGATATTTATGTGCCACTGTAAAGAACTGATTTTGGTAACTCAATGTTTATGTTTCCTCTGATTTGAAAAGGAAATGTACTGCTTGTTCAACCAATACACACCTGGGGGTAGAAGACCCTGACTTTAACAAGAACTGACAGGATTTGGCACCAACGTCAGGCATTTCTAGGTTAAAAGCACAATGACGGCAGAATAAGCTTTGCTGAGGATTAGCCAGTTGTGGAATTCTTGTATCTTACAATTTCCATCAGAGCTGAATGTTTTTTCTTCTATGATCAATACAACTATTTTAGTTTTCTAGATTCCAAGCACTAGGATCACTTCCTAAATGTTTCTGTCTCCTTCTCTTTTAGTATGCTCCTTAAGACCTAGCTCTTGAGGAAGCTATTGGCACAATGAGCAGCCCAGGTCAAATTATGTTTGATAAATTCCTGCAAAACACCTACATAATTGCAAAGTTTTGTTGTAAATGAAAATCAAAATTTCAAATTCATAGATGAAATCAAATTGGGGTGAAGAGGGGCAGATAAATTTAATACAGCAGAGGATGATGATAAAATAAAAGATAATAATAAGCTTTCAGAATGTGTGTGCAATTAGCAAATTAGCAACCAGTGGTGCATTTTGACAGGATTAACAAGGGAGCTACAGATTCCTTGGAAAATGAGTGGGATACAGAAATAAAGGGCACAGATACAAAATCGCAAAAATATCACAAGAGCTTTTTGACAACTGAGAAAGCAGAGAGATTATATAAAACATGTGCAGACCTTGGTTATCACACAGTTCAATAACTAAACAGATTGGTGTCCTCTGGACAGGCACTGAAAAAGGTGTAGGAAAGAATGATACTGGAAGTTATATCTATCAGAACAGTCTGGATCCCTCTTCTCCAGAAAAGGGAAGTGATGATGAACTCCTAATATTATGAAAGCTTTAATAAGACAGATGTAGAAAAGGTATTTCCAACTGAGCAAGACCAAAACTATGGCCATATTTATGTGACAACCACTGACAAATGAAATAGTGCCCATGTCCTGGTCTGGAGCAACAGGTCACTTCATTAGAATATTTGAATTGGGATCCCTTATTGCACTTCAAAGTTTGGGATAAACTGGTGATTACTGGACATCACAAGCTCAGGAAACCCAGCTGTGAACCCCAGCAGTGAAAGGGAGGGCAGAATGTCTAGTTGCACAAGACCAGTGCAATTGGGGGCAGTGCTTCTGAGCCAGGGAGAATTCATGGCTGCCTCTGCCCCTGGACCAGTCACTTATAACATGCTTTTTGAGGTAGTTACAGACCCCTTACCCACCA
Source organism: Rhina ancylostomus (assembly GCA_030265395.1). Lineage (NCBI taxonomy): Eukaryota > Metazoa > Chordata > Chondrichthyes > Rhinopristiformes > Rhinidae > Rhina > Rhina ancylostomus. The sequence continues at coordinate 125,081,046 of JARFYF010000001.1, forward strand.
AGGTGACTAAACCAACCATGGATCTTTCTCTCTTCTATTTTCCAGGCTTTGATCCCTTGTCATCACTTTTAGCTCTCTCACTCTCCAGCTTGGCAAAATATTAAACTCCCCCTCTCATCCATCAATATTTCCCAAGTGTCCCTGGCTGCAGACTTCTGTTCCACCAAATGGACAACCTCATCAGTCCTGATGCAGGGTTTTGCCCCAAAATGTCAACAATTCCTTTCCCTGCACAGATGCTGCTTGGTTCACTGAGTTCTTTCAGCAGATTATTTGTTGAACAAGACAACCTACTGCTCTGGCCAACTGCCAGAAGAACATGGTATATGACAGTGAGAATCAGATCCTGCTCTTAATGTCACAATGTTCATCGAGAGCAAACTCACAGAGAACCCAAATGCAGCACACCAA
>JARFYF010000001.1:125166396-125176826 GCA_030265395.1 Rhina ancylostomus
TATGCCTCTTATCATCTTGTACACCTCTATCAAGTCACCTCTCATCCTCCTCCTCTCCAAAGAGAAAAGCCCTCGCTCACTCAACCCATCCTCATAAGACATGCTCTCCAATCCAGGCAGCATCCTATCACCCTTTCAATGATAATCCTTTTGTAATTTCCACCCATCCCTTTTCTCTGTAACATTTCTGATTTCTAATTTTCCTCAGTTCTTCTGAAAGGTACCATAGTCAGTTCTCGTTGTCTTTGTTGTATCCAGTATTCTGATGCAAAACAACCCAGAGCTCATGGGGGGAATGCGCTGCCTGCAGATGTGGTGCAGGTAGGTTCCAATTTGGTTTTCAAGAAGAAGTTGGATAAATATATGGTGAAGAAAAATTTGCGGGGCTACAGAGAAGGGGCCAGTGGGTGGAACTGGAGAGATGCTCTAGTAGAGACTTGCTGAATGGCCGCCTCCTTGCTGGAACCAATCTTTATTTCCATGAAAATGAATTACCACCTCAATTTTTCAGCATTTACCCAGGATATTTTAGTGGACAATTAAGGACAGAAAACAATTGCAAATGACTCAACAAACAATCAGCTGGACGAATTCAGAGGTCAAGCAGCATCTGTGGGAAGGAAGGAACTGTTGATGCTTCAGGTCAAAACCCTGCATCAGGACTGAGAGTGGAGAGGTGAGATAGCCTGTATAAAGAGGGAAGATGTTAAGCTTATGAAAGGTACTGTACAAATGCAAGCCTTACTTTTCATGAGTTGAGGTTTCAGGAGCTTCAGTGGAATGTTTCTTTTTGGAGTTTATGGAGTATCAGAATGCACACCAAATTACTCATAGTTGGCTTAACAAGTTGAGCTTTGGGACAACACGAGATGAAAAGCAGTGAGTTAAACCTCACAGGCAGTGGCCAACAGTCAGCCATTCAAAACAACTGGAGTCCAAGATGAACTGAAGATTCAAAGACTGAATTTGTCAGTTTCCCACACCATTGGTCACTCCACACAGTTCATCAGTGGGATCCTGTTGCACTGTTTTGGGGAAAATCACCTCTCACACCTTGTGCAGGATTGGAGATCTCATCAATTTAAATGGGGGTTCCAGGGCTGCAGATTAGGAAGCAAATGATATTTTTTAATGATGCTTAATGTATTTTAATTAACTCATTAATAAAACTTTAATGTTTATTTTCATTCATTTCAGTTTTAATGTTAGGGACATTCAAAAACTGTTAAAACAGTTTTACCTCTGTCACAGCCCATCAGTGGTCAGACCTCTGCACTGCAATCTGAGGACTAATGGTAACCCATCCTCACCAATTAACTACACATCGCAGGTGGTCCATGTGTTTGACCCTCCCCAGTTCCATGCTGATATGCACAGACTATAGGTAGTGATTCTGGATAGTGGCCCATTCTGGCCAATCTGCTTCTTTGTATAGAACTCTCAGACAAAAAGAATCTTTACATCACCTTTCACGGGGACTCTTAGTGCTCCAGACTGGCGAGGTATTTCTCCCTCCATGTCTGCTGCCTGACATGCTGAGTATTTCCAGAATCCTCTATTTTATTTGCACTCTTTCGCAACTTGGAAAAACTAAACTGGAAACATACATTTTTACCATAATGGCAACTGTAAAGAACAATTTTTTTTACATACAACAATCATAAACAAAAAGGATAAAATAGTTAGACTGATTCTTCTGTGAGTTAGTAAACTGTATTTCAGATATAAAGTAGAAATGAGAATAAGAGAGAAATAGGAGGAAGAATTTTAGGCAGCTCAATAACTGGGTTTAGAAATGAACAGCAACTTGACAGAGGGGCAGATAAAAGGTTGCACACTTTAAAGCAATAAGAGACAGACCATTCCAAATGTTGTCATTTATTTGTTTTTACTATTTTGGTGACAGTACAATCATGCACACAGTGAAAAGGAGCACAGTTAGATTCAAGGCACATGTGAGGGAATTGGTCAAACCCAACTGATTGCACTGCAAAGCAGAGGCAGATCTTCGGTCATTACAGACTTTACTACAACACAGACTTCACTTCAATACAGACTTCACTTCAATACAGATTTCAATACAGACTTCACTTCAGTACAGACTTCACTTCAGTCAGTTTCTTTCAAGCTTTTCAAACATCTCAGAATAAACCAGTTAATTAAAAAAAAGAAAGCCACTATTCACTAACACGCAAGTCACTGGGTATTTGCTATCTGCTGGAGCAAATAAGAGGTAGTGGATCCTGTTGACATGCATCCATGGTCAGTTACATATACAGTTCTAAAGGTTACACCAGACAGTGGCAACAGCAGCAGGCAAATTATACAGGCTGAGTAAAACATCAGGGATCATTTCAAAAATTATGCTTGAAACAGAAAATATTCAATAGAACAGGCGTAATGTACTGGCAACGATTAACAGATTGAGACAAAACAGTTTCTGGATATTGCAAGTATTGTTTGTAAGCCACACCTCATAAGTAATATACTACTACAAATAGAAAACATTTTACTGCAAGAGTGTGTCATTATGCTGAGACCTGACTGTGGTGAGTGTCAGTGGACATAATTTTTACTTCACCAATTTGAGATACAAAACAAAGGTCCATGACAATCCAGAACTGACATCTGCAAACATCAACCAAGACAGTGTCATTCCCCTTTGCCTGACATTTCCCCATTAAGAAATCCAAGTGTGAGCACATTTTAGTGCAGTGACTCATAGATTGCCCCCTACTCACACCTTTTGCAGCCCTGAATGCCTTTCAATCCCAATGTCGGATTTGATCTCAGGTTGAAGGGGTCTTTTTTCAATGCCCTTTGCTCTAAGCTATGAATCAAAATCTTTGAAATTGCAAACAATTTGTCAGCATGTACAGTTTTAGTGGAACAATTTTTATACCTGCTAAGCCACTCAGGTAACATACCACTCTAGGTGGAAAATCTGTACAAGAATTACTTACACCCTATACCTATTACTTCACACCAAGGATGCCCCTTCTCTCTTCTGAAGTGTGGCAACAGTGAAATTGGTCAGTGAGAACAGAGCTTTAAAGCCACCCCTAGAAATTTGACAGATTACTGTTTGCTTTACCTAATTGTGCTAATTTTATTAAGAGATTAGTCACAATCATATCTGGGTGAATTCACTCCCCTCACAAAACTGGACTTAGCTCACCTTGATGCAGCGTCAGATGTGCATGGAACGAGATCAGTGTGTCACTGCTGCACCACTGAGACTGGCTCCAATATTGGGAGAATAACCAATTTATGACGGTCATTTAAAAAAAAACAGGAACACAAAGGGCTGAAATCCAGGTGGTATTGAATTAAAGGCTGTCCATTCTGACTTTGAGCTTCTGATCCCAACATCTGAAAGGTTCATAGTCCACTGATCAAAATATTCCTACAATCATTTTCCATTGCTCCATCATTGTTTGTAGCCTTGTTATGATATATACCTCAGTACATCACACTGTGACCCTTGCCTCAGTGATCATCCTGCATATCATAATGGCATCCAGCCACTTACAGCATGGGTCTCCGTCAGGGCAGTATATTTCATAGGACTGGAGTTGGGAGGGATGTTAGCCACACAAACTGAAGGTTGCCTTGTTCCCCCATTTCCCACCTGCACGGCAGCCATTTGTACAGCTTGTTCCTGTGAACATGATGATGGTTTCTTTATGGCCTGGTGACTTTCTCTGTGCATAGTTCAGCAAAACCATGAAAATGGCAATGATTCTCTGAGGCTCCCATCAGGAAATGCATGGGTCTCTTTTCATTCCTCTTTCTTGGTATAAACCACACCAGCACTGCCTTAAACATCTGTTTGGCCTGTTCCATGATTTTCTGGAGGGGAAGCTGACTTGATGCTAAAGCCAAATGCAATGATGTTCTAGTGCACCAAAAATGGGTGAAGCTCAATTTCTAGGGAACAGTTATTTCAAGCCCACGACACCAAAAACACAATTCATTTACAAACTGCCTTTTAATCCAATCAACTAACCAATGATATCCAATGGAAACACAAGAGACTGCAGATGTTGGAATCTGGAGCAACCCAAAGGCAACTTGTGTCTTACTTAGTCTTTTGCCATCATAATATTCTAAGGAGTCAAACTGCATTATTGTCGGCACTGTGAAAGTTCACTAATAGTATCACTTAATCAGAACTTGCTGCCCTGCAGCTGCCTGCAGCCACAGCTCTGCTGGGTTATCCAAGTTGTGCACTGGTTTAGTATAGAAGTTCATGATCTGAAACAAGGGAATTTTGTGATTTCCAAATATATCTTCCTCTGAACAATTCCAGAGACATTCCTCCCACATAGAGAGAAAGCTGTTAAGTGTAAGGTGTGGACAATCGAGGATTGGTACAGCTACCATTATCGGGTTCAACTGTTTCTCATTCAGTTAATCTGGGCTCTAAAACCACCATATCAGAGTTGCAACTAAATCTTATTTTCCACTAAAATGATACTTTTCAATCAGGTCCACATAGAACTCCAAGATTTGCAGTCACAAAGGGGTGCACTTCTCATTACTTTGGCAATTTGAGAGATCAGGCACAACTCATTAGTGAATGTCCTGTAGGTTTTTAGAACTGAAAACTCCTCAGTTTGTAGAAAATATTTAAATATCAAGTAGTGATGTCCTTAGCTTTCCTTTTTCAACCATCACCATGCTGTTGTCTATATTTACCACAAAAGGAATCACTAACCACAAGATACGTGATGATTACTGGAATAAGGTGCAATCTAATCCGTTTTAATTACCAAATTCAGTCCATACTTCCCTGCTTCTTCTCAACCTTCTCCAAACCAGCACACTGCAAATGTATTCTCAAAACCCAGGTCACATTTGAGTCTCCAAGCTGTCGTCAAAAGTCAGCACAAACCACATTAAAACAGGTGCTATTCCTTGCAGCAATAATATTTCAAGGCATAACTTGGAATGAGTCAAATATCTAACTGCATTTTATGGAGTTAGTCTATAGATCTTTTTTAAAGTAGTTCCAAGAACCCAATTTGGAGCTTGTTTTAAAATAAACAATTCATTATCAAACACAAGAAAAAAAACAGAAAACATTAAATAGGGCAAAAACAAAGACAGGCTCAGTTTCTTCTATTCAAAGAATATTTTTCCCCTTATTATAACTGGGTGAAATTGAAAACTAAACTTAAAATCTATCGGTCAGAATAATTATGCTGTAAGAGGCATATCCCTCTTCTTCCCAAGTTCTCAATATATCATCACCCCATTTCCTGTTGGTTATACAGGAAGCACTTTGCATGGAAATCAATTCTTACTTTCTGGTTTTGCCTTGTTCAGTTTCTCAAATTTCCTTGGTCAATACTAGATGTTTATGTTCTGATATCAATTAAATACTAGGATTAGAGTCTTGTTCTTTTCTCTTCATTTTTGTTATCACATCTAATTTGTCTCTGTTCCATAGGCAAGATTGGTCGACTATCACTGTTCCAACCAGAAATGGTCACATTTATAACAGTGAGTATTTACTGATGTACTCTTGAATATTGTAACATTTACAAAAGAAAACAAGTTATAAAGCAAGGTTTAAGAGTCATGTCGTTTATACATTTTCTCTTGCAGTTAACTATATGAAACTGAAACAACTGCTTTTGGGTACAGTGCACAGGACAACCCCTACAGTAAAAAAAGATAAGTCAGAACTGAACTGTATACAAAGGCCCATTCCTTTTAAGAAATACACAAATTAAATAGCTTGTATACAATCCAAAAAGCAATGGACAAAATTGCAATACCTGAATTGGTCTACTCTTGGTCACTGAAACTTTCTGAATGGCTTATCAACATCCAGATCCAAAACTTTATACAAAAAAGTCTTTCAAAATGGACCAACCAAAGAATGTTCTGAAATTGACTCAGTTGTACAAGATATAGTTCTTCATGCAATAAAAATAGTAGAATAAACATCAAATATTTTTGGTTTTATATAAGCAGCAGTTAAGATTAGAATCAGATAAATTAAAATTCAATACATTCTGGTGTGTAGACTATGAAAATTGGTGCCACAATATAATATAATCATACTACATATGCACTCCACCAATCACTTAAGCACACATCTTAAAACATTGTGCAATATTACCAGAAAGCTTTAGATAATGTCACTGTGACAGTCGAATGGATGCAATGGATTAAATTTACTCCAATCCACCTAGCTTAATCCCAATCTGCTGAGTTTTTGGCAAGCCTACACTTTAAAGCCAGGACATTGTTAAAACAGAACAGCTGTATGTGTCTGCATGTGGAAGATATCAGCTTAGAACAATGCCTTTCGTGACAACTAAATGTATGAAGGGAGAAAAATCAGTTGTGCCAAATAGGACGGGTCTCATGACTTCCAGGCAAAAGTAGCTCTTTATAACTTAATTGAATGAGTTCAATGTTGCAGCATTCACATTCTTGAGTGACAAACATTATTCTCGCACAAACCCAGAACACTTAGGTGAAAATTCCATGGACTGCCTGCTATTACAGAGAAACAGCTGCTGAGCACAGATCACTGCACAAAGTACAAGGCTATAAATTTCCAGTTTCTACTCAACCTAGCAACTGGCTTAATTTTCTTAACATTTTGCCAGGTTCCTCCTCACTACCAACCCCTCCTATCCAAAAGGTGCTCAGCAACAGAACAATGAAACCTCTCCTCCTAAACTACCCTCCCCCACGTACTACCACAGATGAGCTGGCAAGGGAAGGAATCACAGACCTGGTACTGACCTTTCACAAGGTGGCACCAACTGGGAAACATGGAACTGGAAGGAAGGCGAGTAATTTATCTTACAAGAGTTTAGATTATTGAATGTGACCTTGCAATGAATCTGCCAGCAGTGGTGAATCCAGATGTAGGTCTACATATGGTACAATGAATTTGTTCTGTATCTATGCCCTCCTTATTTCCACACTGCCATTAAGTTAGTCTGACCATTAAACAGTGTATGTTAACTTACAGAGAACACAAACTCCCCTAGATTTTCTTCTTATAAAATTAATGAGGGAAATTTACTTTGTTCTGAATTCCATGAGTGGAGATTGGGCGGGGGGGGGGAGGGGGGGTGGGAAAGAGATCAAATGTTAAATTATCTGTTCATGACTTTGAGCTGCAGGTGCCTAAGCAGCTTATAGTCAAGGGCTATTAAGGTGATCTAACAGTGCCACCTCCTGGTAATATTGCACATGGACATGAAAATCGTGAAGCTCTAATTCAATTGGCAAATAAAATAAAAATTCCAATTTTTCATGTTTAAACTGCTAAATTACCTTTCAGTAGTTACATCAAAGAATGGACCAGTGAAACTGAGTCTTGCCAATGCTGGCAAGGTAGCAGGGCAGTCACTCAGCCACTCCTCACTAACTTTCATCCAACGACAAGAGAGGAAAAACACAAACATGCCAAAGTGGTTGTCTAATATCTAGTGCACTAAACTATTCACTGTAAACATATTTGGGCCTGGTTTCCATGGGAAGAAGGAACAAGTCCAAATTATTCCTAGGCCAGAGTTATATTTAAGAGCTGCAAGAAGATTAGGGCAGTGTAAAGGTGGACCTGTTTTAAGAATAATTGCAGTAAAATCTTCCTAAGATCCTATAGCGAATAAATCAAATGAAACTGGAGTGATTATTAAACCAAAACAAAAACAATGCAGATTTTATTCGGATGCATTGTCCTTTCAGCCTGCAATCTTCACACATAATGACTTTGGATTTGAATCAGAAAAATACAAGTTTTAGTTCTACGTAAAACAAGGCAGCTCGAGGAGCAGTGGGTGCAGGAAATCAAGGAATTAGTAAAATAAAAATACCCACTTTGGTTTTAAGAGGTTAACTTCTGCACCTTCTGTTTCTTTAACATAGCAAGTGCTCAGATAGTGACACAGTTGTGACACTTCCTTTCGTTATTTCATTCTAAAATTGTCCAAACACAGTTTCAATGCCGAGTGCCACTGAGACTCCAATATGCTGATTAAATATTGAAGTCCTCTCATTATGGGAAAGAACTTGAGACCTCACCTATCCACTGCTTGTAAATGACAAATCTGGGAAATGAGCAAAAACATCCTACAAATTCCTCAAAGTTGCTCTTCTTTTTCCTTCTGAGAGAGGGAACTAAAGGAAAAGTAATGACTGTTTGTAACATTGCAGTGTAAACATCACAATCTATGTACACAGTGGAAAACAGATGAAGCTTTACAGCTAAGTTTTGTTCACACCTTTGTTTCAAATCAAGAGATGTAGAGAAGCACATTGTTAATAACTATTAAATTTAACAATAATAAGACTATGTAGGATATTACATCATCATACCTCTGTTTTTGGAATCCATGTTGTGTATTTTCAGAAGTCACTTAGCTTACAAGCAAATATGCTGTTATTTGGACCCAACCCCCACTTTACCAAACTTCAACAATCACCTCAACTTTACCCTTTCTATTTTTATTTGAAGTACAGAGTTTTTATTTACTGAGAACTTCTTTTGTCGGGTAAAGCTTACAGCATGCCTTGTCCCAAAATTTAACCAGATCCTTGCAAATTGACAGAACAGATCTCATAGGGGTTTAACCAAACGTGAACTTCACAGAACTCTCACAATAGCTCGCAGCTCCTGAGAGCAAACTAATAAGTGATTTTAGAAAGGGCTCCTGTGTGCTGACTGAGGTGAAGTGTCACAGAGGAGAGAAATGAAGTGCCCAAATAGATGGGATGAAAGAAAGGATTCCTGATGAACCAAATTAGCCAATTATGGTTGATTCCTGTTGAGAGAATTAATAGTTCCAGTATGGTAAAAGCCTAACAAAGCAATTTTTGCTAATATCAATACTTAACAAGAACTAGATTGAGTATCCACACTTTATCAAAGGATCTGCAAACTGCTCCTCAAGGAACCTTTCGATACTGTGCTCCAGTCCCTTCACCACCCTGTGAAGTCATTCAAACAAAACATAAATTGGTCTATTGATTTAAGAAACTGGATCATGTTGATCCCCATTAATGATTTTTTTTCTTGGGTTTAGTCAGTAGTTATTGCGAGGAAGCTTTGGTTGCCATGGGGGCAACACAGTTCTGAAAGTTGGGCGGCAAAGCTGAATTGCAACTTAGCCGCTGGTGCTGCAGCCTCTTGCTGCTGGTCGGGTCATCTTCCATAAGCCATGCCTCCTTTGTCGCCATGGTCACAAAACCTGAGGCAGTAGGACAGGCCCGGTCCCCACAGATGCTTGCGGCCTGCTCAGGTGCGGTATTGTTCTGGCTGAACTGAGGCGACTCCGGGCTTTGATCTTGCAGAACAACTTGAATGTGGTTTATCAGCTCGGTGAAGAACTCTGGCACGCCTTCGTATCCTGCAACAAAATCAAGACAAACGGTTGTTTTCCTGTAAATGCACAGACACAAATTTTTTGGGGGAATATGAAGAACTGGTATTTATAAAGGATCACACCTTCTTGGAGAAACTCCCATTGACTGATTAGGATTGGCCTGATGGACGTAATGGAAATTCTTTTTCATACAAATGTTCAGTGGTGCAGCTGAGTGCCAGCCACCTTTTCAGACGAGGGCCCCACATTTTTGGATTCAAGGTCATAACTGAGATCACTTTGAGGTGTAGGAGTCAGGATAGCCAGCAAACATCACCCCAATCAGGGCCTATGTTGTAGCCAGACGTGTTGGGAGCAAAGAGCAAGCTTTGAATGTCAGTAGAAGTCTAGAGTGGGTGGCCAGTGTTCAGGAATGAGGTGCGCAGAGAAGGAAGAGTATTTCCAGCATTTTCTGTTTTCGTTGTAGATTTCCAGCATCTACAGTTTATTTGATTTCCAAGGAAGATCACAGACTGCGCTGTGGCGAGGGGTTAATCAGATGATCAGGGTCTGTTGGCCGGGAGGGGGATATGGAATGGCAAAGACGTAAGTGCCTGGGGTGGGTCAGGGGCAGCTGGAGACTAGAGACACCATGGAGCCTTAGGATCAATGGGTCAAGGCCCACATCATGGGTGGGGTCAGTAGAGTGTGGGAGAGTAAGTGGTATACAACGTGCCAGAGGATGAAAGCATGGGATTTGCCCAACAGGGATCCCATTCTAGCAATGCACTAGGAATATTTAGTTGATCCAAGATTGACAAACAATAGCTGTTTCCAGGAAAACTGTGCCCCAGTTTTCCCAAAATAGCCCGCAAGAAAATTGGAATTGGGTTATTATTATCACATGTACCGAAGTACAGTGAGAAACTTATCTGGTATACCATTTGTACAGATCAATTCTTTACCACAGTGCATTGAGGTAGTACAAGGTAAAACAATAACAGAATGTAGAATAAAGTGCAACAACTAGAGAGAAAGTGCAGTGCAGATAGACAATAAGGTGCAAGGTCATAATGAGGTAGACTGTGAGGT
>JARFYF010000001.1:125187467-125220683 GCA_030265395.1 Rhina ancylostomus
GGGGAGCCTACAAAATCCTTACAGACAGCGGCCAGAATTGAACCCAGGTCGCTGGCGCTGTAATAGCGTTACGCTAACCGCTACACTACTGTGTCTGCCCAAAGCAGACTATTTAAACTACTCAAGTCTGAACTGTCCCCTTTGCCATTTCTTAGATGAATCTCAAAAGGATCTCATTTTTGAGAAAGGAAGCACTTCTTACAAGCCTTATCTGTCCATAAATTTGTGCTAAATGTCAAGGTAGATTAAACAAACTAATCACCAGCCAACCCGGCAGAAGAATTCCCCTGGGAATATTCATCCCACCCAATCTCCAAATTGATCAACAGCAGGGTGTGGAGTTGGATGGAGGGTTGCTCCAGATTCAACCAATGGGTTTTTCTTCTTTTGTTTTTTTTAACCAAATGAGAAGTTTCAATGTTTTCACATGGTGTCTGGTACAGTTGGTTACCAAGCAGAGGCAGAAATATCCACCCACAGCCTGCTCCAACATCCTAGCACTAGGCAGAGGACACCAGTTCAGGTGACATCAGATTGGGAAAGATCTATCATCACATTAAAACACTCTCCCACTCTCCATACTTCAAGGTTACTCCTCTCACAAAATAATTTGCTGGTGCTGATATTCATTTAATTACAAGTTTGATTTTTCAAGGAACCTTTGCTGTAACTAATCAGCGTACTGGTTAGAGGGCTGGATCGTGCCCGACCCAGACAAATCCGCATGGTTACCCCTTCCCCTAACCCGCGCTAGCTCCATTGTTGCACTGTCTTTCCGCAGTGGCACAGTTTCCAATGCACCCTGTACTTTGAGCAGAAGGTCAGTTGCATCTACACTGAACTTCCAGCTCGCTTCATTCTTCTGGAAGCAATGAACAGGTGTGAGAGGCCCAGAATATACTGATGCTTGTGACGCATCTTGCATCGGGTTCTCCACAGAACCAGCGGCCAGCCGTGGGTATATTCCAGCACAGTGTGTGCTCACTCCCTGCAGTCCACTGTTTCTGGGATTCTGGTGCCATCTGGTGGCCTCTCCTAAAAGGTACAAGTGGAACACATCAGATGCCTCTTCCGCAAGGTTCATCCTGCTGCCAGGGGCACCATCGTGCCAAGTAGCATCCAAAAAAATACATTGATTGTATCATTTTCTCGAGGAAAGCTCACATTTCCATACTGACCACCTGTCAGCAACAGCTGCAAAATCCTTGCCCAATACACAGCAGGTCACATACAGAAGGTTGCGCCAGAAGCAAAAAATGACTTGAGCGGAGAAGCGAAGAGGAGTTTTAATCTGGAATACTGCGTCAGAGAATTCTACTGACCCAGCCTGAACTACAAAGACCAAAAAGAGGGATCTGCAATATACGAGAAGCAAGGCATAGCTTGTGGATGTCGACAACGAGTTCAGATCAAAGCTGCTGCATTAGGAAAAAGAGAAAATATAATTCCTGCTAACCTAATCCCTAATGTTTGAAGATTAATTGCTTAAGGGATGGCACAATGATGCAGCTCCAGTGACCTGGGTTTGATCCTGACCTTGGGTGCTGTCTGCGTGGAGTTTGCATGCGACCACGCAAGTTTCCTCTCAGTGCTCCAGTTTCCTTCCACATCCCAAAGGCGTGCAGATTGGAAGGTTAATTGACCACTGTAAATAAAGCCCCAGTGTTGGTAGGTGGCAGTAGAATCAGGGTGGAGATGATGGATATGCGAGAGAGAATAGGATAAATGGGAATAAGCGGAGAATAGGATAAATGGGAATAAGCGGAGAATAGGATAAATGGGAATAAGCGGAGAATAGGATAAATGGGATTGCTTTGTGAGCTGACATAGACTTGATGGGCAGAATACCCTCCTACACCGCAAGACTATTTTAGAAAAATATGAAACATAAAACTACAAGCTTTTGATTTTTGATCAGTTTGGAGTTTATTCTTGTTTTTATTATTTGGCAAAATGTGCATTATTAGAAACCTTAAATGAAGAAATGCATGAGCTTTCCATCTCTACAAAAAGAAACTAAACTGAAATTGGCAACGCCTGCACATATGGTGGTAAATTTTAATGCTAATGCCCTATTAACATTAAAATTTACCACCATATACAACTTCACCACTGTCACATCCATGACAATGCAATCACAGACATATGGGGTTGGTGAACATATATGTTTTAAAAGGCAAAAGCAGCATTCTAGAAGCAAAGTCTCAAAGTGTGTAAACTCTGCATGCTTGGCACCTATTGGTGGCAATGGTGTTNNNTGGGGATTTTATTTGCATTACATTAGGTTTTGAATCAACACAAAGGTTTTGCAGCTGTTGTTTAAAGACAAGGAGATATTAAAAAGCCACAGTTTACGCACTATATCTTATGGAACTCCTAAGTCAAAGGACAGGAGATACCAAGGCTGTAACAAAGGCGGCCAACTTCCACTGATCTGGAGAAAAGCAGCCTTCAGAAGGAATAGTGCTGGCTGCTCACAGTGTTTATTGAAACAGCAGAACTATTACGTAACCTTCACTTAATCGTTCCTTTTGTTGGAGATTGGTGTCTTTTGGAAGAGATGTTGAAAACTTTGTTGGCAAAAATATAAGAATGTAGATTAAAGAATTGGAAGAAAAAATACGCCAATAACCAAAATACAGACACCCACAAGGTAATGATTAAATTGGTAAAAGTAATAGATTCCACAAACAGAATATTGTGCAATGCAAGTTATTAGGTCCACAAAACAGCATGACTGGGAAAGAAACTGGTGTTAACTCCCTGTTAGATCACTTAGAAGCATAGCCAGTTCAAATCTGGTGCTATTTAGTAGAATTCCACTTAACACAAAACAATGCAACATTTCTTTGACTGATGTTTGTGAGTGGGTGCTTCAGGTTAACAGAATTCGTTGTTTTACCTCATATCTAGATTAACTAATATGGCCTTGAACCAACCAACAGGCTTATATGCCTCCTGTATGACACCTGCTCCAAAATGACCCTCAAGAACTGACAGTGCACTCACCCTACAATGCACTGGAGTGTCACCTGGGCTACCTGAAACTTCACAGAAAGGTACAGACAACAGCAAAAAAAAGTATTCTAAAAGCATCTGTGCTTTTGTTTCAGATGGTGAGAGAAAGCCTGACACAACAATCTTTACCACCTAATGTAAAGGCTGCTAGCACATCCTTATCAGTGAGACAGCCTACACAACAGCTAGATACACTAAAATGCAGAGAGTGCTTGGCACCATACCCCGCTGAACAAGATGACTGCCATACCGTCACTTGTGAGAGAGCAGATAAGGGGGAAAGCCATTCCTTCTATTAATGGGAAGCTCCCTGCTTTTGTGCTGGAAGTTTTCCTCCCGCTGTCACACAAATGAGAACCCTGTCAGCCTTCAACCCTCAGTTCAAGCTGGACAAGGAAAGCTGGAGACAATCTTTCTGGCCAAGACTATGATGTCTGGAGAAGCCAATCCACCAGACAGTTCCTGGCTGAAGAATGTTTGTACACTGATGTCCGAGCTGAAGCCCAATAACAATGGGCTCAGTCCAGGAGTTGGTGCTATCTGTAAAAACATGGTGAAATCTACACCAGGAGGCTCCCTTCTCCCAGGGAAGTCTGTGATGACAATGCTCTATGCTTTGTTGTACTCCCCACTGTCTGCCATCTCTCAGTATACAAGCTGCCCTTTCTTAATACAATGAGTTACATCTCTATTATTTTTTTAAAATATTGCTTTACAACTAACCACAATGAATCAGCTCCAAAGAACAACAGACATCCCACGCCAGTACGCGCCAAAACAGGGAACATCAGTCCTACTGCTAGAAACCCAAGCCCAGCTCGCTAACAACCACATTGTTAATTTTGATATTATCAGCAAAGCTTCTTAATGCATCACAAGGACCCTATACATAAGTCTTAAAAAAACGCAAAGAGCCTAGTACTGTTTAATACCACTGTAAAATATCACTGCGTACAGCCCATCCGTGTGACTGAAATTCCCATCAACTACAAAACACAGTGTTACCACAACGAAGAATGACACCTAGCTCTAGATTCTCCCACAAGAAGGATCATCCTCTCCATTTCCATTCTGTCAAGACCCCTCATGATCTCATGTTTCAATCAAGTTGCACTCCGGTGAATACAGGGCTAGTCAGTCAAACCTTCTGTCATAAGACAACCTAGTACTCCAGGTACTAGTCTCGGAAACCTCCTCTGTACAATTCCAAAACAGGAAGGTGAGCTTGAGGCACAGGATCGACCATGAGCTAATTGAATGTCAGGGCAGACTCAAGGGGCCAGAAGGCCTCCTCCTGCCTCTGTTTCTAACACATTTATCAGATTAATGATGCCACTAAAAGAGTACTTCTGTACCCTTTAGAGTATTCAGTTTCAAATGCTGCCTAGGCATTATTACTTATTAAGTTGGTTTTACTTATTAAGCTGGGTTCTCCAGCTTTGGGGCTGTGTATTCCCTGCTAACTTTATAAAGAGACCCATATTAAGAACTTCTGCAGCCAAATTAGTGGAAAGAGTGAGAATTAAACAAACACTGAGCCATAACCGGCTCCTCAGAGTCTGCTCCAAAACACTTTATCCAACTGTCCAGAAAATCTGCAGAACTGGCGTGCTTAGCCAACCTGAACAGCAGGACGTGTTCTTCACTGCTGACGAGGGAGACTGCAAAACGGGTGTCTGGGTACTTTATGCTTGACTGGAGCTGTTGTAGGAACTATCCACGAATTTCAACTGGACCTCATCCAATTAACTACAGATGGAGGCTGCTTTTTGGCCTGATCATACCCACGATCTCACTACTTCAACAACAGAATTAGCACCATTTTAAGAATAATTATCTCTGTGAAAGAGTCCCGAGCTCTGAAGTTCCCAGAGTCATGCCAAAAAAAAACAAAGGGCCACGGCCTTCAGTAACTCTGAGGAATTGTAGTTCTTGAAGGGCAAACTGCTTTGAAACAACCCCCACAACTCTAAAAACAGAATGCCAGTGGTGTAATAAAATGCATTTATACAGGAAACCTAACTGAGCAAGTGCATACCAAAGAGCACTTTGTCCTTTATAGCAAAAGGACTGAGTACAAGAGTAGAAACATCTTGTTCTTATTACATAGGATCCCATTGAGGTTGCATCTGGAATAATGTGCACTGATCTTGTCTCTCTTTCCAAGGAAGGGCACACTTATATTTGTGGGAGTGCAGTGAACGTTCACTAGACTAATTCCTGGGATAGTGGGATTGCTACATGAGGACAGACTAAGCCGACCGGGTCTAATACTCTCTAGAGCTTAATAGAATTAGATATGATCTCATTTCTTAGGCCACTTGAAAGGGTAGATATGGAGCTGATGCTTCCCCTGCCAGGTGTCTACCGTCAAGGATCAGAGGTTCAAAATAATGAGTCAGTCATCCAAGGGGGAGGAAAATAAATTTCTTCACCCAGAGGATAATGAATCTTAGGAATTCTCGACCCAGAAGGACTGAAAAGGCTTAGTTGATAACTATATTCATGGTAGCGATAGGCAGATTTTTAGATATTGAGGGAATGGTCAGTGCAGGAAAGTAGCACCAAGATAAAAGGTCAGCCACAATCTTACTGGGCATGCACAAAAGGCAGCAATGCCCACTGCTGCTTCTATTTCTTTTGCTCTAGTCATTGCTCACAAGCTGCAAGTTCTATCAGCTCTGTGCCACTTGGAGCTACTTTGAGCAGTAGTAATTTGTGGGCATTTCTGTCGGAAGATAACATGCCTGATGGCTTGGGCCAGTGACAGGGAAATTCTCCCTATGTTACAAGGTTAAGTGATTAACCAACAAATAAGTTGCACGCTGAGGACAATATCGTGAAACAGAACTACATCAGACCTGCTGCATGTTGCAAATCCCTCCCAATTTTCATTTCCATCGATTTCAATGACGAGACCTCTAACTGACTCATACAATAGCGGAAGAGTTATCTAGCTACTGAGATGAGGAAACCAAGGTTTGCTTGTTAATTTTAATGGTTAAATGTAAATTTCCAGTAGTCCATTTCTCTATGAACCAAAACTACCAATTTATCTCTTTTGTTTCTGCAAACTGGCCACCCCAGGACAAACGCTGAAAAATAATTCACTAGTGCAAAGTTCGTGGAGACAGTAGTGTGAAACATGAATACTAGTCTCTGAAGTCAGGGCTCGGGTGCTCAGTGGCTTGACACTGGGATGATGGATAACAGGAGGAAATATTGCTAACTTGACTTAGACCTGTGAAGTGCATTTAATGGTTACTGTCTCGAAACTTATGCAAGGCTAGCATGTAGATAATCTTGTATTAGGTTATGGCTTTGATCAAAATGGACAAGGGAAAGTTTCAATAAATATCTCAGTCCACTGGTACACAGATAGTCCTGCCCTTAGTGAAAATGTCCCTTGACAAATGGATACCATCAAATTTCTTCACTTCTTTTATACATCAAATCTCATTTAACACTGGGCTAGAAGAAATAAACTCTACAGTTTCATGTAAGAGGAAGACATGAAGCTAATCAAGATTCCTCTAAATATAAATAGCAACTTTCAGTTTTTTAAATGGTGCATTCATTTGAATGGGGATCTCTTCCAAATAAACTGGCTTTTCACTGTGGCTGACTCACTTCTTAAAAAGCCTTGTGTTATTACTCACCTCATGAGAGTTGGTGCCATGTGCCACTCTGGTTTTGCAAACTAAAAAGAGAAAGAAGAGCATTAAAATGCTTGCAGTGATCACAAGAACCCCCTGGCAACCTTTCCCAATCTTCCCAAGTGTGGAGCAGTACACCCCAGAAACAATAGTAGTGTACTGTACCAATGATTGAATATTGATCCAGTGTTGCTTCGCCAAGAAGAAATACTAATTGCAAGACAATGCAAATGAAAAAAAAATAAATGCAGAGGTGTGATCGAGAGGGGCAAGTGCAGGTATGAATGTGAAGGAGTTCTTCACGGTCCCTACCCAATCAGCCCAGGGCTTCCTGCTCTCTCAAACTTTCCTAAAGGTCAGGAGCACCTCACTGGGGGGAATAGAGCAGCTCTGTGCTGAACTAGTTACAAGCAGTACCACAACTGCCAAGAAATAAGTTGCCACAATACGCTACTGTGAAAGGGGATAGCGTCAGCGTCACGGTGAAATCGGGGACAGGCTGTGACCAGAAAAGGAGGATAAATATTCATTATTTTTAACAACTTAAGCATTTAAAATATCAGTTCACAGAGTCTTGGTGAGCTGTTACTGTACAGCTCTGGGAGGGTCTGGACACACCTTTCTGCCCTCTCCTCTCAGGAACCAATGGAACATACATCTCTGCACTGAGGAGGAGAGATTCAAATTTAAAATGGGGCAGCAAAAAGATAACACAAGAAGTGAGAAAGAATAAAATTCCAGAATCTGGTCTTCTTACCTCAGGTGCAACAGATTGGAAGGGAGACAATTTCTAAAGAGTAAAATGGTCAGTGGAGGAAGGGGAGAGGGTTAGGGGTATTTTGGCACTTTGGAGAGTGAGGCGGTGGGCACAGTGATGCAAGGTGGACTGTATCTGTGGCTCTCCATGACCAAATTATTGCTATGCTAATGGAATAGCTCTGCCAGGATGGTTTGCCAAGCTGGGTAATGAATTCTTAGAGGCAGAATCACCACATTTTTTCAACATAAAATCACAGTTCATGCTCTCCCTAGTACAAACTGCCATAAGAAATTTATTACAAACACTTAAGGTCAGTTTCAAAAGTGTTAAAGGAAAACTCTGAATATTAAACAGCAAGCGGGAACCACAAGAAGTCTGCATCTGTCCCAGGGTTTTGATTCGCTTTCTAAACACTTACTGAATGGGAATGTCAGCTTGTGCTTCTTCAGCTCTGTCATCATGTCTTCACTACACTGACTGGCGAGTTCCATAAATGGAGGTGAACAAATGCGGTCATCTGCAAGAGGAGGAGAATCCACCATTTTAGCAAGAGTTAGCTAACCCTGCGCAGAGCCAAAGATGGCAGAGCCTGCACTTCAATGAACAGTTCAGTAAAGACAGTCCTCCAGGTTAGCAAACAAGCCAGTGTTTGGAGAATGGAAGCTGTGGTAAGGCAACACATCACATGCATACTGTCACAAAGGAGATACCTGGCAATTCTCTCTCTTTAGAAGGGAACAATGCCTCCAAAACATTCTTCACAGTCACCAATTAGTATGCAGAAGATATATTTAGAAAATCTGAAGTTTATAATAATTCATTTCTCAATTATGCTTAATAAACATTCAGTGTTTTGCTTTTAACATCATTTCAGCAAGTGTGATTATGGTCTGATGGGCCAGAGCATTGATCACAAGACCCACCTGAACAGATCCTGCGTAAGATGCCCCTGACAGAAGAAATTCAGCTTTGGCTGAATGTGCTACATTGCCTTTGATGGCTATTGCTGAGCACTTGAGTGCCAAAGCCAACAGCTGCACTCGAAACCAAGCAATATGTTCCACTTAAGACATTGAACCCAAATTAACAGGTGTGAATATAGAAATTAGAACCAATATGAAAAGTTTATGATATGTAAAGGGAACAACAAAAGCACTTATGTATTTTTAAAAGTAAAATAATAGGCTAAAAATTTCTAGGGCACCAATGCTCAAGACAAGAGGGCACAGCTTTAAGGTTATGGGTGGGAAGTTCAGGGGAGATGTCAGAGGGAGGTTTTCCACCCAGAGAGTGGTTGGTGCATGGAATGCGCTGCCTGGGGTGGTGGTGGAGGCAGATACGTTGGACAGGTTCAAGAGATTGTTGGATAGGCACATGGAGGAATGTGGGATAGAGGGATATGCGGTTAGATAATGTGAGGTGTGGTTTGATGTGCAGCACAACATGGTGGGCCAAAGGGCCTGTAAGGGTTCTATGGTTCTAAGTGAGGAAGTGATGTACATCATACAAAAGCAACCTAGATTTCAGAAAGAGATATCATGATACGGGGCAGAATCGCACAGGGCTACAGAATTAATAGCGGAAGAGAAAACAGGACCTGAAGCGTGGCTCAGTTAACAGGCTGTCAACAAAGGTGTTCACTCTGGTTTGGTCTGGTGGCCAGTCAAGGACAGCGATTGCATGGGAGATTGAAGACAATGCCTGGCTTCTATGATAAGAATAACAGTGAGGCAATTGGTGCAAACATATTGAAGAGCAAACCAGATAGCAGTTTCTGGTTTTCATGCGTCCTGCTAAGCACAGAAATCAGGAAGAAGCTATTTGAACCACACAGCTCTTTCAGAGGCTTTGCTACAAACTATCCCTGTAAAGCATTCAGGATTCAAGTGCTTGCAACAACCAGAAGTCAAGATACTTGACTTGCAGAAACCCAATGAACAGATCAGAAAATCTTGCTCAATTGTTTGATTCTCATTTCTTCAGATTTTATTTATTGTTGAAAATTTTAAAAAGCTTAAATAACTCTATATTTTTCCTTGTAATCATTTTTACCTCTCAGTCAATCCCATCTTTTCCCCTCTTTAATCTGCGTTCAATACAGAATCTTACATTGAATTAACCATCCTAACCAGAAGATCCTAGTTCAGACTCTGCACCACTCAGTATAAATTCTGATTTACTCTTCAAAATGTTTGCACCAATGGTCTCACTGTTATTATTCAATCTGATTGGTTGAAGTGTCACAACGTTGCTTTATTTGCTCACTAGGTTGTGCGCTATTTTTTCATCTCTGATTAGCATAATTCCCCATGGATAATGTCTGCTAACAGCCTGTATATAAGTTCAAGCATAATGAAGGGCAAATGCTATTCATTAGCCACTAAATGCAAACCCCAGGCTACTGAATTTGGCTTCAACAACATACGTTATGAGAAATTTTGGTTTATCTAGTAATGGATACTGGACAAGCAGTAAAGGGATTGAGAGAGGTTAATGTGAGAAAGAGATGGGAGTGAATGTGGAACCTGACACTATTTACAGATGTCACTAAAGGGAAGGGAGAAACCATTTCCACTGGGGTTGAGAAGATACCCAATTGTTTTATCTAATAATAAGAAATATTTTGTTGTGGACAACAATAAAAAAAGAATATTTCCTTTGGCAAGTCAGTCATTGACAAGGCATTGTAAATTTAATATAGTCACCAACAGAATGAGATGATGGGGTCAGATAAAAGTTAATCAAAGTTGACAGTGCATTGGTATAGCAGAGATTGGAGGTACACGTGACAGTGTATCGATAGTGTTCAAAGTGGCCAAGAGATACTTATTTTCAAGATTTAAGCCACCCTAGATTTACCTTTGGAGGAAGGATAGGGTAGTTAAATTAGGCCCATAGTTCTTCCCTCCTCTCTCCAAGAGATAGAGGAGATTGCTAGAGCTCACTGAGCTTTGCAAATGATGGCACTGGTGACCTTGTGGCTGCATGGGACAAACCCATGGACCAGTTGATATTTTAAGTAGAGATAAGAATAGATTAAACATTTGAAGCAACAGAGGGTACAGACTGGTGGGAAAGAACAGGACAGTGAGTTTATTTGTGATTGGTCCAACAAAGGACCAGAACACATACAATGGGATGAATGGCCTCACTTGTACACTTTACAAGGAGTAAAATCATCCCCTCCTGCTTTCGTGAATCCGATGGCTCCATCACCCTGCATTAGCTTCGAAAAAGGCAACAATTATGGGAGGAGAGAAACCCGTTTTATTTCCATACTAGTCCTTTGGCTTGCTATACCAAAAGATGCAAGCGGCTTCAAGCTGATAAAAAGCATTCAGAAATGCACACTTATTGATGGCAAGCAGTCAGACAAGGTGGAAGCTGGCCAAAACACATCTGTTGCAACCTTTCTTTTACATCAGTTTCTCGACCTATTCCATTGGTGAGATTTTGAAATCTCAGTGAGTGAAGTACTGCACTTCAACTGGAACCCTGTTAGTGCCAAAATAATCAGGAGGAATTTTAGAGCAGCACCAACAACTTATACATACATTATTGTGGTTAGAATGAAGACTGCCCTTAACAACAATACATATCCAGAATTTGGTGTGACTGTATCTCCAGAGATTTATTGCACACATTGCAAGTCCTACATAAACATCACTACATTACAGGGTCTTGGCAAATGAAATAAAATGCCAGAAGATATATAGTTGAAAAGAGACAGGGCTGTAGCTATTCCAGTGGCAATGGAAATTACATGCATGTTTAGATGAGTTCAGATCATTGCTTCACTTTCCATCAACAATAGAAGTGCAATGTTCTTATCTGCAAACTTTAAATTTACTCAGAATATTCAATCATCATTAGCTGTTGGACCCAGATTCAAGTCAGTCCAGTTAGAGCTTGCATTCTCAATGGTTTTGGAACTCCCACTTTCTGCACTCGTTTCCCCATTTCTTTGCATTGATGTTCCCACTTCAAAGGTTGCTCACGCAATTTATTTAAGGAATGACAATAGCAAGCACCAAGCATCACAAGTCAAATGAATTATCCATGTGGCAAAGTCTACCATCAACAGACTAATCTCATCCATTTTCTCACTAAGAACTGGATAACGTGAAAGCTCTGTTGGTTCTGGTTCCTCTTTGAAAATAAAATCCTTCGTGCAGTAGTTGGTTCCATGTAATTACAATTACTTATTTCTAGTCGTAATGGCTAGTTGTGTGTGAACATATGGCTGCATAGATATGATGGAGTACAGAAAGTTTCTGTTTTCAGTGAGGAGGCTTAAAGTGGGATCTAACTAAAGCACTAAATATCACGAAAGGATTTCTTAAGATGAATAGTGAAATATTATTTCCACGGGTTGATTAATCAACGAGAAAACCACATGAATAGAGACATATGGGAGGTTAAAGAAATGGTCTAAAAGCCATTCAAATGCAGAATATTTCACTATAACAGGCAGGACTTTTACCTAAATTGGCTCTGTCTCACAGAGGCTGATCAACATTAATGGGAGAGCTGACAGCACGTGTCAATGGCACCGTAATTAAATAGGTGAGCTTAGTGAACAGGGTTTAGACAAGCCTTTGAGATTTTCTATGTGACTTAAAGGGTTGTTGCAATGAGGTTTTCAATGACACTACAGGTTCAAAATGCACCTTTAACATTGAGAATAATTCAAGCTGTGGCACGAAGGATTCTGGAAAAATAAACTTTAATGAAGAATAATTAATACTCAAAACTTTGTTTAAGAGAAACAGCACTGGCTACTTTAAGACACGGCAACACAGATATGTAGCCAAGCCGCAATTTTCCTGCTCACTCTTAATAAACTTGGCACCAGCAGAAATCAGCCAACTTTGCATGCAACAGGTTTAACATGTGGAACCTTTACACCAGGGGGATTTGAAGCACTGACGGAGGAATTGGGAAAAGATTAATTTTACAAAGGCATGGCAGACAGGTTTAACCTTTCTGTCAAAATCCTTTAAAAACTTGGCTCTATTAGTTTTGTTCTTCGTCTCAAATCTAAACCAAACCCTTGTATTTATCCAAAGGAAAGGAATTTAAAATCAAAATGATTTGGATTCATCTTATCAGTTATTTAGCAAGACTTTAGATATGAAATACAGAATAAAATCAAGAATGCACTCTTTATTTTGTTAATTGTTTAAACACATTTGAACGATGTTAAGTCTTTGACTTTCAGAGATACTTGAAAATAAAAGCTTTTGACAGCCATGAGCTCTCAAAGGCTGTCAGACTGTTGCAGATAGCTCCACACCTGAAGAAATAAAATCTGGTAGGTTGGAACTATGAGCAACAAGTCAGGGTACAGGATAGTCCAGCTCATTCTATTTCTTATTTGCACCCATCCCCCTCCATTTATCTCTATTGACACTCCATGACTGGTCAGAGGCAGGATGGAAAAAGTTGACAGCCATTAGCATCTCCCTGTTGCACCACATTATTTTAAGCAGCTTGCTAATAATTCCCAACTAGCATAAAACAAGCAGAGCAATCAACAAGGGGCCCTGAAGATTCAAGCAGAGGTTTACACTGTCGCATAAGCAATTGAGCAATCAAACTACCTAAAGTGTTTTTTTAAAAAAAATTATTAAACACATTTAACAAGAAGTTGGAGTCAAAATTCAGGCAGAGTAGTATAGAGTTCAACTCATCTGGGCAAGCATATGTGTCCTTAACTCAAACAGGCAAACATAAATGAAGGATACAAGAGAGACTGCAGATGCTGGAACCTGGAGCAGAAAACAAACTGCTGGAAAACGCAGCAAGTTAGGCAGCATTTGTGGAGAGAAATGGACCCTTTATCTAGACTGTAAGAATAGAGGGGAGATAGCCATGATGAAGGGAGTTTTGAAATGCAAAAGAAAACCTGCAGATGGTGGAAATCTGAAATAAAAACAGCAAATTCTGGAGATTCTCAACAGTTCTCAAGATATCGTTACTAGTCACATGTACATCGAAACACACAGTGAAACACATCTTTTGCGTAGAGTGTTCTGGGGGCAGCCCACAATGGACAATTTCCCTCAGCAAGGAAGTCAACAAAGTTCAGAAACTACAGGGTACAGATAAAGTATTTAGGAGGAGGATTAAGGAGAGTGGTGATTGATCTACTGGTCATAGCCTGAAAAGGCTAGTGGGGAGAGAAATCTTCACCACATTTAAAAAGTGCCGAACGGTCACTTAATGAGATCAGTACTTGGAGCAATACAGTAACACAGCCATTTGAGGTGCTGCTTCACAACTCCTGTGACTCAGACTCAATCCTGTCAGTGTGGGATTTGAATGTTCCCATTGGGTTTCCTCTGGATGCTCCAGTTTCCTCCCATGTCTCATTCTCCACAGTAAAGTTCGACAATAAAAATAATAAACCTGGGGGTAGAGCTTCACATGGCTTCAAGCACATGCACACTGAATTTTAAAAACAAAACCAGATACAGCTGGAAACACAGGTCAGGCAGCATCTGGGGTTTTTGTTTTGGGAGGGGGACATCAGTATTTCAGGTCAAAGACTCTGTCTGACCTGAGCCAGTGAGAAAACATGTTTTAGGTTGCAAACAGGGTGCGGACGGTTGAATAGTACAAAGGAAGTAACACTGATGGGGCGAGGTTGGGTAAAGAAAAACTGAATCAATATCACAGATGGATAGCCTTGTAGCCATACTGGCCTGACACAAACAGGAAAAGCAAGTTATCTGAAACTGGTGAACTGAGTATTGAGTCTCGAAGGCTGCACCCTGCCTAAATGGAAGAGGAGGTGCAGTTACTCAAGCTTACACTGGGCTTTGCTGGAGCAGTGTTGGAGGCACAGACAGATTGGTTAGATAGGTTACAGTAGGGATGGGATAGAGAATTAGAGTGACAGGCAACTGGAAACCCAGTCAGCCCTGCAGACAACAGCCACATCACATTTAACATTAAAGCTGGTTTACAGTGTATTGCAGCAAATTCTGAGCAAGTTTCCAAACATTTAACAAGCTCTCCGGGCAAAGGGGAGAGTTCCAGCCAGGCAGGAGCCAAACAGTGTAAACAGGGCTCTTCCCAACAGGAACTGAAACAGCTATCACCAATCTGAGACCAGGAACTGCCCAGTTAATGCAGCTGGGAAACAAACAAAATTAAAACTGCCCAATCACAATGTGCATTGACCAAGCACACGAGTCCAGTTAAGCTTCTTAACAGTTCTTCTGCAATTAACTCCTGGTCCAAGACACAACATGGGCGAGCCTAAAATGATGCCAGACATTTTATAGAAGGATTGTTGCTTTGTCAGAGCTAGAAAATTGAATCCATCCGCTTTTCATACAACACAAGACAAGGACATCAAGTGGACACATTAAAATGTTCTGTTCTGGAATGATTTAGGGCAGAAACTTATCCTTAATCACCTCCTTTAAATGTACAATATAGTTAGCAGCTTTGAGCAGCACTCAGCCTCTAAAATTCAGCTTTCTTGGCTTCACTGGAAGCAAATTTCAGAATTAACAAGAGCTGTTACTCCTATGTGGCGTGCAGAGTACACCTGACAAGAGCAAATTTCTATTTGCAAGTGTCATGTTAATCAAAATGACACTGCTGTATTAAGCAAAGCAATTGTTTGCTAATCATGACCACAAAGAGGATAACATCCTGCAATATGTTTCTACAGTACTGAATGGCTTTATAAGTGCAGGTGTATCCTTTTAAACCAACATAGGCACTTGTCGAGGTTTCATCCTTGCACTCTGTGTGTATTGTCCACAGACCAATAATAACCATCTGCACTTTTCAACTCACCCTGTGCAAGTTCTAGTTACCAACATCACAAATCTGGCACTCATGTACACTAATAACAATAAAAGAAACACAAAGTTAAAAGCTTATTTACTTCAGATTTTCACATCACAGATCGTGGA
This sequence comes from Rhina ancylostomus, assembly GCA_030265395.1. Taxonomy (NCBI): domain Eukaryota; kingdom Metazoa; phylum Chordata; class Chondrichthyes; order Rhinopristiformes; family Rhinidae; genus Rhina; species Rhina ancylostomus. The sequence goes on from JARFYF010000001.1 coordinate 125,202,836, forward strand.
CAGACTACGGCTCTGTTGCTGTATTTACAATAAATCTCATAGCCATATATTGAGTGTTTCCAGCCAACTCCCTCACCTCACATTGAGATAACCAGGCATTCCCAACTTCACAATGACTGAGACAGTACCACCTTGTCCACCCAATTTCAACCAGCTCCCTGGTAAGGGCACCCAGCTGAGCACATCCATAGCCTGGAAGAGTGGTTTAGCCCTCCCACCCATAGTAAAAGCAGATGCTTTAATATGTTGCAACGTAGAAGTCACTGTGCACTGCAAAAACAGCACTACTGGGGATGAGTTCATTTGATCCACGACCAAACATGGAAAGTGCATCAGATGTGTGAGGACTGCTTGGACCAGTAAGATCTGGATCAAATTTCTGGTGTGGTGTAAGATGCATTAGAGATGGTCTTTATTGGCTTCACTTCCAGAAAACAAAATCCTCTCTCAATTATAGAGCATGATTTATTTCAATGTAACATAAATTTTTGAACAGCCACATAGAACATTGGAAAGTACAGCACAGGAACAGGCCCTTCGGGCCATGGTTGTGCTGAACTCATTAAGCTAATAACATCTATTTAATCTAATCCCTTCTAGCTTCACATGGTCCATATCCCTCCACTCTCTGCATATTCACGTGCCTATCTAAGAGCCTCTTAAACACCACTCTATCGTGTCTGCCTCCACCGTCACCCCTGGCAGCGCATTCCAGGCACCTACCACTCTCGGTAAATAAAAACAACTTGGCCCACACATCTCTTTTGAACTTTCCCCCACTCACCTTAAATGCATGCCCTTTAGTATTAGGAACTTCAATCCTGGGAAAAAGATACCAGCTGTCAATCTATGCCTCGCATAATTGAAATAATCTTCTATCAGGTCTCCCCTCAGCCTCTGCTGCTCCAGACGAAAACAACCCAAGTTTGTCCAACCTCTCCTTATAAGCACATACCTTCTAATCCAGGCTGCATCCTGGTAAACCTCTTCTGCACCCTCTCCTAATCCTCCACATCCTTCCTCTAATTGGGCAACCAGAATTGAATGCAATACTTCAGATGCAGCCTAATCAGTGTTTTATAGAGCTACACTGTAACTTCCTGATTCTTGAACTCAGTGCCTCAACTAATAAAGGCCCGAGCTGTTCCCTGCCCCCCAGAGTCCAGGATCAACGTTCTCCTGCACTGGCTAGATCACAGGCCACAAGAATACTGATATGTTGGTGGAGGGGAATGATGATCATGTGGGGAAAACTGTTGGTGCACTGGGGATGCTGACAGGGGTGGTGCTGAAGGCAGAGTTGGCTTGTGGCATGAACATACCTTTAGTTTTAACCATGTGATTTAGAGCTGGTTTTCCCAGGGGCAATCAGTGCTTGCACTGGCTCCTTCACAGTGAACAAAGTTGCATCAGGGATCAACAGCAAGAGTCAGATACCCTGTCTGCAGACACAATGTTCCCTGGCCTGTTTGTGGCCTGGGCCATAGACACTCCATGTTTGTCCTTCAAGCAGAAATGTAGGGTTGCATAGTTCCCAAAAAGGAACTTGGCAAACTGCAAACATAAAATGCCATCAGCCCCAATTTTGTGGGTTAAAATTAGGTTTCTTCTATTCGAGGCAATGTGTGGAAGTCATGGAAAAAGCACACTATAACTGTTTGCTACCTTTTCATCACTGGCAGTATAATGCAAGCTCTAGCCAAGATGCTTAAAACATTGCAGCAACAGCGAAATGTCACCTGACACAACTACAGACCATGCGGTGACCAATCATCCCCTGTAGGTCCAACATCAATCAACAGCTGGTGATCTGTCCATCTCCTGGCTGATCCTCTTTAGCCAAGACAAATCAGGCTTCAACAGTTGCCCTGCCTGCTCTCAAATCCTCACACAAAGCCAGCTCAGGCATACAGACAGCAGTGGCAAGCAGACCAAGTCAGACTTTGGCCTTTCCAAACTGAATTCCTGGCAATAAAGAGAATGCATAACAAAAGAAATGCAACAAAATTAAATTAGCCTTAAGAGAATGAAGCAGCAGTATCTCATGAACTTTTTTCTGGTTTAGTATAGCACGAACAATAGGCTCATTGTGGCTCAGACAGAGTCAGCTGTGACATCATCTCTAGATGATCTTAAAAAAAGAGCTCTCTGGCAACTCAATTGCACTCCATCTGATAGGGCTGGGCTGTTTTATTTACCAAAGGCTGTGGCATTCTGCATAATAGCTCTGGTTATCATCCAGCACCACAGTGGACCACTCAAAAAAATAACTGAACAACAGGAACTGATGAAGTAATGCTCAATTGTCTTCATAAACCAGCAGGTGAGCAAAGACTCAACACAAATTATTATACTATACACTCAAACTGTTTATTGTGTCTCAGTCCAGGAGAAACACAAGCAAATACTGGACTCGTTGCACAGTTGTTGACCATATTGTGAACATGACGTAGGAAACAACAGATTCAGGGAGAAAATGTTCTGGGAAGGGATGCTACAGTTGGGGCAATATTTAATATTATAAAATATAAAATTTGCTTTATTGGAATTAATGCAAAAAAAAGAAAATAAATACATTTTTTCAACTTGCGTTTCTTGACACATACACAGATCACGTGGCTTCACAATATGGAAAATCGCAATGCGGACCGAGTTCTAGGAACACAACCTCCTGTAATGTTGGGTACACCAATATTTTTTTTAACAATATAGGAGGAGGAGGTCATTTGGCCGAACGAGTCCATGCCAGCTTTCTGAGCAATCCCATCCCCCAACAACCTATTCTCTCTCATTTTCCCATCAACTTCACCCTGATGATCTGATCATCCACTTACACTATTTATAGTGGCCAATTAATCCACCAATCAGTAGGTCTTGGAACTGAGAGAGCAAACTGGATCTCCTGGAGTAAATCTGCATGGGCACATGGAAAATGTGCACAGATAGCAACAGATGTCAGGATCAAACCCAGGTCACTGGACATTAGAGGCAGCAGCATTATCTGCTACACCACAGTGTTGCCCAGTTCTGCTCACGGAGATCACAAAGTTCAAGATTGCTGTTTTTTTGCCAAGGATGGAGATGACAGATTTAAAATAAGTTAGTGGGGGATGCCAAGGTTAGATAGAATGAAATGGAACATCACCTAAAGAAAAGGGCTGGTGAAGGAATGTGGATTATCAGAAATATAATGCTGATCCAGTGGGAAACAAAACAGATGTATCTGTGGCAACTGAAATCAGCTGATCTGCGGGAGGAACAGTGTCAACCTGGTATCATTCGGTAACCAGAACACAAACCATGCACCATAGAGAGCATCCTATCTGGATGTATCACAGCTTGGTGTGGCAATTGCTCTGCCCAGGACCTCAAGAAACTGCAGGGAGTTGTGGACTCAGCCCAGCACATCACGGACACCAGCCTCCCCTCCTTGGACTCTGTCTTTATCTCTCGCTGCTTTGGTGAAGCAGCCACCATAATCAAAGACCCCACCTACCCGGGTCATTCTCTCCTCTCCCATCAGGTGGGAAATATAGGAGCCTGGAGGGCACGTTACCACCAGACTTGAGAACAGCTTCTACCCCACGGTGATAAGACTATTAGACAGTTCCCTTATACGATGAGATGGACTCTGATCTCATAATCTACCTTGTTGTGACCTTGCACCTTATTGTCCACCTGCACTGCAGTTCCTCTGTAGCTGTGACACTTTACTCTGTACTGTTATTGTTTTTACCTGTTCTACCTCAATGTACTCTGTACTAACTCAATGTAACTGCACTGTGTAACGAATTGACCTGTACGGTTGGTATGCAAGACAAGTTTTTCACTGTACCTTGGTACAAGTGACAATAATAAACCAATACCAACCAGGGTAGCATAAGAGGGAAAACAGAAAAGGAAATACTCAAGGGGTTGGGTTGGTAGAAAGAGAAAGGCCAGGGATAGAAGAGGAGGCAGCTAAAAACTGGGGGAATATTCAGTTTGCTAACTGGTGGAAACAACATTGTGATTATTTCTTCCATTGTAAATAGACATCATGTATCCAATAATACATGCAAGAATCCCACCAAATGGGCATGTATAATTGCCTCAGTTGCTCAGTCCAGAAGTTTATCTGTTCAGGTTGAGACTAACATGCCCTTTAACTCCAAGGCACAACCTTCTCTGGAGGCTCTACAACAACTCTTCAGCCTGGTTATCCAAATGGATCAAGGAGGCAGGGAGCTTCCTGCCTGGGCCTCGGTTCCATGCCAATGAATGTGAATATTCTTCATCCAAGCTGCCTGCATCTCAGGCTCATATAATTAATTTTGCTGTGTAGTTTTCAAGGTGCAGAGTTCCTGTATCATGGATAAAAATGTCACTACTGTACAAATGCAAACCACATATATTGTGCAATCCCGGACTTGCAAGGATAGGGGTAACACGTAAAGCACCTTCTTCACAGTTAAAACAATGTGAAGGTATGACATGAGCAGCTGATTATAATTAGGTAGAGAGCTGGTGTCTTATGAAGCGGAAAGGGGACTTGAACCTAAAGACTGATTCTGCGTCTTAAATTCTGTCTGTTTCTCTGTGATAGTGAAGGGAGGGGCTTCCAATGTGCTGTCATTTAATGTAGCAGCTGTGAGAAGTTATTCGATTGAGAAAAGGCTCCTCTTATTTGGATGACTTTACCTGTGAGATTAACTTACATATATTAGCCATTGCATCCCATTATGTGCATGCTGTAATGAGACCCAAGATTTCACAGTCAATTCTAGCCACAGAAAAATAAAGAATTGGACTTGAAATGCTCCTTTCTTGGGTTTATTGGCATTATTAAAGCATGGGTACACTCACAAAGAAACACAAAGCTCAAGTGGGATTTCAAGCACTATTCTAGTTTGTTAAATGATGACAACTTGGTCTTGCTGAAGCAGCGTTATAAGAAGCCAACACAGCTCAACCACTGAAAGTCTGCAAAACAAGGCTGTTAATCTTGATAGAAACAGAGGTCCTACAATATTCCTGAGAGTGAAGGAATATCGTGGGTCAATTTCTGAGAGGGGAAAAGTAGTGTCTTTCCAAAAGGTCAGTATCAAATTATACACTGTTTCATTTTAAATTTACAAGGCCCCTTCCAGGGAAACCAAATATACTTTGAGAGAATTCTGTTTTTTTTTTCCTTGGAATAAAACAGGTTAATCACAATAACAGCACAGAAATCGGCCATTTGGCCCAAACGGTCTACACTGGCATTTATGATTCCCATGAGATTCCTCTCATTTCACATCAAGGATAGCTTTATATTTTTAACAGGTATAGATTTTTATTTAATTTTAAAAAAAGATAGCTGATATTTTTGAACAATTTACTGACATAATAAAATTTCCATCCCACAGAATATTATAACTGGATTTACTGGATTCAGTTTAAACTATGGGTCAATAGAAAAAGAAACTCTGGAATCACAGAGTCATATAGCATGGAAACAGGCCCTACGGCCCACCATGTTCATGCCAGCCATCAAGTACGCATCCAATCTATTACCATATTAGCTCTCTGCACAAAATGCTGTAGATTTGAAGCAAAAACAAAACATGCTGAAAACATTCAGCAGCATCTTAGAGAGAGAGAGAGAAACAGAGTTAACATTTCAGGTCAATGGTCTTCCCTTAGACTCAAAACATTAACCCTGTTTTTCTCTTCACAGATATCGCCCAACTCAAGTGTCTCCAGCAGTTTCAGTTTGTATTTCATTAGAAGCTGTTGGACTGTAACAAAAACTAAACAGGCTCACTATACATCTATCCCACACTCCAAGGTTGTGACTGACTTTTAATGTCCTCCCAGACAAACAGGTGAGGAGCTCACTTTATAACACAAACACGACATAGCAAAAAGCTCAGGGCATCATGGAATAAACCAAAATGCCATCCACATCTGGAGAACAAATGAGAAAACAAAAATAAAACTTGCAGCTGGAATTAACTAGAAGACATTCATTTCCTCAAACAATGTCTCTTTTTATGTAATGATGAGAATTTTTAAGACTGAGCCCTCATCAAGTTGCAATATTCTTTTTCAGTAAAGAGATCCTACCCTTGGAAGCTGGGAATTGCCACAAGTAGTAATTTAGCAGCTGAGCTATTCTGACCAGGAGGGTTCCAGGTTTGATCCACATTGATCGAACAGATCATAAGCACTTCTACAATTAACCCCTGCCCCGAGGGAGGGTAAGACCTCCTTGTGCCAGTCTGACAAGTATTGGTGAAAGCGTACACTGTCGACACTGAACAAGGACAGTACAATGTTCGGCTATCTTACTCCTTAGATCAAATAACATGCAGATAAGTCACACATAAGACACGGAGGGTGCCACAACGCACCATTCTCTTGAGGAATTAATACCGAGTAGGATAGTGGAATGCAGGAATTTTGTTAGAAAAGAAAGCAAGTAGAGATTCATTTTTGACGCACATGTATTGCATTTGTTCCTGAAATGTTATACTCATTAATTTAGGAGCCAGTTGTAGATATTTCACAAAATAAAACACCAAGATCAGGAGTCCTGAGACTGACCCAAGTTATAATAATTGGAGATCTCCTTACTCTCACAGTTTGTCCAGCATTGATTAGTTACAACCTATCCAAACCATGCCAGAGTTACACTGTGGATTTGAATCTAAATTTAAATGTATATTGTAATTCCCAGATCTTTTGAAATTTTCTCCCAATAGTCTGGGATGAATTCCAAGTCTGCAGGGTGAAAGGCCAATGTTCTAACTCAATGTGACATCTCGCTCCCTCAGGGAAAATGAATCAGAATTCCAGATAAATGCATACACATCTGTTGTATGAACTATCACAAAACACCATTCACAAGCACTCCGAGCACTGCTTCACTGAAGGGCCTGTTAGAATGGCCCGTTTCTTGCCTTCCATTCTATGCAGTTCCGTATTGGCACAGCAATATTCCAGCTTTGTTTTCTAAGTCAGCTTAGCACACGAAAGAATCCATTAGATTGCCAATCTGTTCTCTTCTTTCCCAAGAGCATTAACATTTTACTAAGGCTCAGATCCAAGGCCACCAGACAAACTCCTCTGGCTCATTTATGCAACCATTGCTCACATTGAACCTTTGTTGTGCGAGTTAACATGGATGAGCTGAAATTTGGCATTCGAAATGGGTTGGAAACAAGCTTTCCTTCCCAAATCAACATTCTCTCCTACCTGGTGAAAGATTGATCCTGGTGTAGGTCAGCTATCATTAGATAAGCACACTGGGCTTTCAGGACAGCCCAACTCAGTCTACGAAATAATGAAACAAATGTGTTGTATATTTAACTAATATGAAGGAGAGGGAGATCATGTCTTGCTCTTAATCTCTTTAAACTGTCTAGAATATTAAGATATTAGGGATCCATGGAGCCATAGTAGATCGGATTCAAAATTTGTTTGGTCATGTCAGACATGGATAATAGTTGATGGGTGTTATTCTGACTGAAGATCCGTGGCCAGTTGTATTTGGCAAGGATCATTGTTGTGACGTCTGTTGTTTGTGACATATGCAACTGATTTGGACAAAAATGGAAGTCGTAAGTGATTAGTAAGTTTGCAGATGACACAAAAATTGATGGAGTTGTGGATAGTGAAGAAGATTGCCTAAGGATTCAGCAGGACATAGACCTGTAGGAAATATAGTCACAAATGGCAGATGGGAGTTTAATCCACACTTTTGGAGGTCAAATGTAAGAGGAAAGTATACCATAAATGGCAGGACCCTTGTGATCATTGATGTGCCTAGGGATCTTGGGGTGAAAATCCATAGCTCCCTGAAAGTGGTAATACAGTAGATACGGTGGTAAAGAAAGCATCTGCATACTTGCCTTCATCGTTCAGGGTGTTGAGTATAAAAATAGGGAAGTCACATGTAAAACTTTGGTCAGGCCACATATCGAGTGTTGTGTGCATTTCTAGTCATCACAGATCATCACCATTCCAGGAAGGATACGGAGGCTTTGGAGAGGATGCAGAAGAGGTTCACTAGTATGTTGCCTGGATTAGAGGGTATTAGCAATAAGGAAGGTGGACAAACTTGGATTATTTTCTCTGGGGTGTCAGCGGCTGTAGGGTGACCTGAAAGAAGTTTATAAAATCGAGAGGCACTGATAGGGTAATCAGAGTCATTTTCCCAGGGTGGGAATATCAAATACTAAAGGCATAGCTTTAAGGCAAGAGGGGGAAAGTTTAAAGAAGATTTACAAGCCAAGATTTTCTTTATACAGAGAGAGGTAGTTACTTGAAACATGCTGCCAGGGGAAGTGGTGGAAACAGATATGATAGCAATGTTTATGAGGCAATTAGACAGACACATGAACAGGCAGAGTGTGGAGGGATATAGACCACGTGCAGGTAGATGTGCAGATTAATTTGGCATCATGGCTGACACAGACATTATGGGCTGAAGGGCCTATTCCTGTGTAGTACTCTTCAGTTCTATTTAATTGGATGCCTCTGGCGATCTTACCTCTCTTTCCCTGTAGGAGAGGTGTGCCTATTGCACCCAACTTTCTTTGGCCCATGGCCAACACTGACAGTCTAACCACGTGAGCACAGACATATATTAGTAATCACAGGTAGGGTCTGAAGAAATATTCCTTTCTGAATTGGCATCATGCAAAACATGTTTCAATATTTTGTTCTATTCACAGAACTTTCATCAGTTGTTGCCTTTTAGATCCATGATGAATGAAGTTTGCTACCAGTTCACACGATCACTTGTTTGGCACTCTGACGGAAAGGAACAGAAACATGAATTAACTGTAGCAAAAACAGACTCTCCAGAAAAGGAGTCAGCTGCTTAAGATGGAGAAGTTTCTTCCCTAAGTGATATGATTCTTTGTAATTTTACCAAAGGGAGCAGAGGATCCTAAGTCACTAATAATATTCAAAATGGAGACAGGTTGATCTTTGGTCTATGGGAATCTCAAGGTTGTAGGGAACAAATCGGAAAATGAAGTTGTGGTCTACAATCACATGATCTCAGAGAATTGGAGAACAGAGTCAGCCTTTATCATGCAGATGTCACATCCTCCAATATCAAAAAGTTGATGGTGAGTCACTCAGTTGTACAAGACATTGGTGAGGCTGCACCTGGAGTACTGTGTACAGTTTTTGTTCCCTGTTATAGGAAAGATATCATTAAGCTAGAAAGAGTGCAAAGAAGATTTACAAGAATGTTGCCAGAACTTGAGGACCTGAGATATAGGGAGAGGTTGGGCAAGCTAGGACTTTATTCCTTAGAGAGTAGGTGACTGAGGGGTGACCCTACAGAGGTGTACAAAATCATGACGGGGTTAGATAGGGAGAATGTGCAGTCTTTTTCTCATGGAAAGGGAATCAAAAACTAGAGGGCATATGTTTAAGGTGAGAGGGGAAATATTTAAAAGGGAGGAAACCTGATTCTGGACCTGAGGGGCAACTTCCTCATGCCAAGGGTGGTTGAGGCAGGTTCATTAACAAAATTTAAAAGACATTTTGACAGTCACATGGATAGGAAAGAGTTAGAGGGATGGGGCCAAACGTGGGCAAATGGGACTAGTTGAGATGGGCATGTTGGTTGGCATAGACAAGTTGTGCTGAAGGACCTGTTTCTATGCTGTATAACTTTATGACTCTATGAGTATATTCAAGGCCAAAGTACGATATTTTTGGACACAGGAGAATCAAATATTAGGGAGATTGGGTAAGAAAGTGGCCAAGGTCAGATCAGCCATGATCTCATGGAATGGCAAAGGAAACTCAAGAGGCCACATTGCTCCAATTTCTTTTAGTGTGCTCCAACACAGTTCAGAAAGCAAACTTTCCAAGAGTTGTACGTAGAAACTTAATGTACTAAAATCTCCAAAACAATGGAGCATACATTAAGAGTATCTACTATCCACTAAGAGTATCACATTCAATAGATTAACATGGCAAACAAGAATTCTTTGATAACACACTGAAACTATTTGGCCTTAAAAAACTGGTATGATCTGGAAATGAAATTAAAACATGAAAGTAGAGAAGAGAGTCAATGCTCAAGTTCACTGTATGAAGTTTAGCAGCTTATGGAATGAAAGCTGATAGATGAAAACATTATTTAATTAAAGCATTTAAACTAACCCAGTGATTAAATAACAGGTTAGAGTTACATCCTCATTTCCTGGCTTTTTATAGAATTGCATTTTGTTGAACAGAGAAAGGGATTACTTCAGTACAAAGCAGAACTGCTCAGAATCTGTTTTGTTCGGTTAAAACAATTTTGATTTGTAGAATGTGTTCTATTGAAGCTGGGAAGTTCAAGAGGGAAGGTAGCCCTGTGCCCCAAATACCAGGCCATTTGCCATGGTGTCTGGTGATATCTGCAGCCCATCTGGTCCAATTCAAGGCAAGGACATAATGCATAAACAAAATGATTGAAAATAAGCTGAAATGGGACAACTTTGAAGAAGAGCATCAAAACAGTTGCCTGTAGACATGAGTCTGCTGCATGCAAAATTTTCTGTAATTATTTCCTTGCAGCATAGTCAGGAGATCTGCTCTGTCTTAGCAGGTGGCCTCAAGCATATCCTCATCAGGACATGGTCTGTTTGGGCACAAATTTATTCTTAAATAAAGTTGTATTCATTCCTTCATCATAGAAGATTTATGACACAGAGGCCATTTTGACCCAGTACAGTGTGGCATGGTGAATTTGCAAACTAGTACTTCAAAGTTAGGCTATTTCTGTCAATTTCATATTTCCTTATGACATAGAAAAGGCCATTTGGCCCATTGTGTCTATGCCAGCTCTCACAGCATTGCAATAATCTCATTTCTCCACTTATTTCCTGTAACCTATTCTCACACATTCCCACTGAAGTCCTCTTGATTCTTCCCACAGTCACCAACACAGCAGCCAATTAGCCTACCAATGAGCACTTTCCTGGGACGTAGGTGAAAACGTTCCATCAGAATCACCCAATGGAAACTCATCCAGTCATGGAGAGAATGTGCAAACTCCACACAGACAACAATGGAGATCAGGAGTGAACCCAACTACTGGAGCTGTGAGGCAGCAGCACTACTGATAATACCACTGTGCTGTTCCTTTTTTCAATCAGATGTATTGTGCAGAAGATGAACAACATTGAATTAATACCTGAACTGAAAAATTTTACAACGAGGAATTTTCAAACATTATATAAAGAGTTCCTACTCAATCCGTACCTAGGTTGACAAGTATTTGAACACTCCAATTCTGTCAGCGTCATTTATCCAACAGCATCCAATCAACCAGCTTGGGTTCTCTGCTTTGTCCGATCTATATCCACTTAAAGTTGCAATGCCAGTAACAAGGCATCCAATTACAGCTAATATGTGCATACTAAGAGGATTGAAACATTGCCCTGGAAACTAAAACTAATCAAAGTCATCAAAAGGTAAAACATTCAAAAGGACAGGTTGTTGTGATTTAAAACAAATTGATGAAACAGATTCAATAATAAACCTCACAGAAGATTCAGATATTTTCTTAAAAAGGAGAACTATTTATTGGGTAGCACAGGTATATTGGCCCAATGGCCTTGTATGCTATCATTCTATTATTCAATGTCAATGGCCTTTATTGCAGAATCTTGCTATAACTCTAATGAACTTTGATCAGATGGCTCCGATGTATAGATTTGGTGTCCTTATTTAAGGATATATTCCACTTGAGACAGTGCAGAGAATGTTCAGGAAAGTGATTGGGAAGGTTGTCTGCTGATCAAAAAGCTATCAGGATGGCCTATACTCTCTGGGGTTTAGAAGACTGAAAGGTAACGTAAATAAGTTTTTTGGGGGAATTTGATATGGTAGATACTGTGAGGATGTCTCTAGAACAAGAAGGCAGAGTCTCAGGACAGAATTAAGACTAACCCAAGGAAGAATTTCTTTGCTCAATAGGATGCAACTCCTCAGCTGGATCCACTTATCACTTGCCAGCTCCTGCCTCGCCCCTTCCGCTCACTTCTTTATCCTGGCTATCTCCCCTTTACACTTTCAGTCCTAATGCAGGGTTTCGACCCGAAACATCGACCTTTACTTCGACCCGAAACAACCCTTTACTTCCAAAGGTGCTCTCTGACCCACTGAATTCCCCAGAGCGCGCCATGGCTGTGAATTCATTAAGAATATTCAAGGCAAGGATGGACTTTGAGGGAATTGAGGTCTTAGGGACCAGGCTGGACAATGGAGTTGAGGCCAACGATTCGATAAGCTGTGATCCTATTGAATGGTGGAACAGGTTTGAGGGGCCATATGTCCTACTCCTGCTTCTTATATTCTTCAGCTGCTCTCATCATTGTAATGCCTTTCATAGATGTCACATTCACTGGGACCCAACAAAGGCAATTTACAAAAGAATCAGATGTGAACAGGAAAAGCCCTTTTACGTCATAGGTTGTTAATATTTGGAATATAGTCTTGTTTGGGAGGAGGTGGGGGGGTGGGATGGAGTAAGAGAGGAAGAAGCTGTAACAAAAGTTTTAAAAATAGGATTGCACCCATACTTTAAAGAGGCAGAAAGCTGAATAAGTGAATTGCTCCATGAAGAGCCACCACAGGCTGAATAGCCTCCTCCTGTGGTGTGCTTACAATGACTCTATCTAACAGTAATACACAAATGACCAGAGCCTGGTCTTGTACATAAGTGGATTAATCTGTTAAACAGAGTACAGGAAATCTTTTAAAGCTCGTGCAACAGATGGTCGTCTAGACACCACACATGGGGAAATTGTACAGCCAGAACCACAAACACACAATAGGTGCCACTGCAAAAAAAAAGCTTTTTTCACCTTTTGAAATAAACCCCCATTAAAAAAATTCCATATCCTTATTTTCAAGTTACATGATTATTTTGTTACTTGTTATTTTCTTGTTACGTGGTTAGCAAACAGACCAGGCTCCAGAGCGTGTGGATTGAAAGCCACTTTAACTCAGCCGCTTAAAAAAAACAAAGGAAAATAGATTAGAGTCAGAGCAGTATACCCTTTTCAGGAATTATTATTGAAATTCTGTGCAGCGTTTAAGGAAACAATCCCAGAAGGGAGCTCAAAGTTGGAAGTCAATCCACTTAGGGTGTAGAACATGCTCAGGAACTTTACTGAGGTGGGGGGGCATCGTTCTCTCCTGTTCTGCACAGCCCAACAGCACATATCCTGTGATGAGGGCTTCTGACCCTTCCTCCCTGTCAGGCATTAAGCTCATGGTCACAGCCACCAGAGGGGAAAACAAAAATTTGGAGACACAAGAGACTACAGATGCTGGGATCTTAGCAAAAAAAAAACAAACTACTGGAGGAACTACTGGTGGGTCAGGCAGCATCTGTGGAGGCAGAGGGATCGTTGACATTTTGGGTCGAAACCCTGTATCAGGACTGAGTGTAAATGGGAGCTAGCCACTGTAAAGAAATGAGGGGGAGAGGTGGGACAGGAGCTGGTAAGTGATAGGTGGATCCAGGTGAGGAAGGGTTGCTGGGGAAATGGGAGCCTGGTGGAAGAGGGAGGGGTGGAGATAGCGAGAGAGGCTGGGAGGTGATTGGTGTAGACCACAAAGAATCTGATAAGGAAGGAAGGTGGCGAAGAACTGAGTGGGTGATAGGCAGATGGAATCAGGTGGGGGAGGGGAAAGGAACTGGGAGATATGTGGATTACCTGAAATTGGAAAATTCAAATGTTCATGCCGTTGAGTTGTAGACTTCCCAGGTGGAATATGAGGTGCTGTTCCTCTAGTTTGCTTTTGCCTTCACTGTTGCAGTGGAGAAGGCAGAGGACAGATAGATCTGTGTAAGAGTGGGGAGGGGATTTGAAATGGCTTGCAGCTGGGAGCTCAAGATGGCCATTGCAGAAATAGCACAAGTGCTTCACAACAGCACTTGCCCAGTCTGCACCTGGTCTCGCCAATGTAGAGGAGGCCACATCAAGAGCACCAAGTGCAACAGAAAAGGTTGGAGGGCTTTTAGCACTTTGCTAAGGGAAATAGGCCCTTCCTATTTACTCTAGGTGAGCCGTTCATAATTTTATACTCCCCAATTAAGCCTTTCCTCAGCCTCCTCTATTACAAAGAAAGCAACCAGAGTTTATCCAAGGATTCAGAGCCAGCGGAAGCCCCTCAAGGTTTATTCTATTGGTTCCAGCCAACTTATAAAAGCTAATATTTCACCAAACCCCTGATGAACTGCCGATATTTCAATCAAACAAATGTGTCAACACACAAGATTGATTTTAGATTGGCCTTGATGGGATTGTTTATGGTTTCTCCCGTACAAGATACCCACAAAGAGCCGCAATAAGTATATCTTGTTTAACATTCTAACAGGATTACATGGACTGTATTTAGTCTATGACAGTTTAACTGGTTATACAATTCATCTTTTGGCATGCTTAAACACAAATCTTTTTTCAAAAGCGTTCAGTTAACTCTCAAATCATACTGGTCACAAGGGCAAAGCACCAACCTGCTGCTCTATTCAAGGCTATGAGTTTAAAGAGGTTGATTTCTCACCCAATGGACAACGCTAGACATTTTCTGATGTGTATTTAATGACAGATCACTCAAAATGATGGCAATTGCTTGGAACCAGAAGACAAAAAAAGGGTTTTCTTTGAAAGATACAACAAAAACATTTTGTCTTCCATCCATTACCACTGGCCTGTAGTGTTCTTTCTTGTCACATTTTATTTTAATCAATACCACCCTAGTCATTACTGTCAACTATGGGAATAATGTATTCATTCACAAGAGAATCAGACCATAGCCAACCTCTTCCACAAAGCACCAGGTTTGGGAACTATACAAAAGAATGACCAACTGGATGAGCTTTAAATTTTATCCATGGTGAGCAAGTGGTCCCAGAGAATATGACAGTCTAAAAGTAGATTGACATTGGGATTTACATAATGCCAGCAAGGTTGCAATTATTGTCAGTGCTGGGCTCTCCCAGCAAGGAAGGGGTTAACAGTGCCAGGTTCTCCCAGTTAATGTAGGTGGGGGTAATGATACTGAGGTCTCCCAATCAAGGAGGGGTTAAGTGTACTAGAGTCTCCCTCAGGTACTGTCTGTGTGTAGTTTGCACGTTCTCCCAGTGACAATGTCCATTTCCCCTGGATGCTCTGGTTTCTTCCCACATCTGTACAAGTAGGTTAACTGGCTGCTGTAAATTACCCTATCGGGTGAGTAAGTGGCAAAAGAATCAAAGGGAAATTGATTGGTCTGAGAGAGGAGATTGCAGGGAATACAGGGAAATAAAGAGAGAAGAACTGACTGATGGGATTGCTCTGCTGAGATGGACCCAATGGGCTGAATGGCCTCTTTTCTGATTATAACAAGTAAGGAAGACATTCCCAGTCAAGCAGCCAGTTAACAATGCTGGTCTCACTGAATCAGAGTGGGTGATTGGTGTCAGATTTTCTCTGTCAGAGTGCAGTTTATTGGTTGGTGGTGTCATAAATGGCACTCGTGATAACTCCTTCAATCACTCTCCTTCAAACCATCAGCAGCAAAGCTGAAAGCAGCTTCTGCTGTGTTACCATGCTGCCCCTTCATCCTTCCAATGGTTGCATGCAAAAAGTTCTCAGGGTGATGTTATGTGGACTTAGCCAATAGAGAATCCATTGAGTGTGGAGTAAAAGCTTTGAGAGGCCATACACGTGCACCAATAATTTCCCGGAACATCTATGCTGGGTTGAGCCTGTCAGAAGCCACTTCTTTTCATGATCACTTCGGTTTGACATGCCCTGCTCCTGAGATTTATAGTGTTTTCAGCTGATGTTTAAACATGGGTAGGGAAGCTGCTGCTTGTTAGCACTGCAGCATCATTCAATGTGGCAGGTTGTCCAAGTGCCTGACAAAATACATAACAGAAGAGTCGGACTTCAATCCAGAGAACTGAACATTACAGCTAAAAGGATCCAGTGCCCCCACAGAAGTGCTGCTAGGCCGCCTTTCTATTCCAGGTACTTCTACAATGTTGGGAACTAAGCAATACTGCGGCTCTTTCCTCAGCAAGTGTCAACCCACATTAAAGCAGGCCTCCTCCGGTCCAGCTGAGATTCTCTCTTGCACTGAACTATTATCCATTTCAACACAGTTCTGGTCCTGAAGTTGCTGCAGCACAATCCCAAAACCTACCACTATCATACGTGCAAGGCTAGAATGCTCTCCAAAGGCTCAGGACCAAGTAAGGTCTTTGCCACCAAGTCAGCAGGGGGAGCTATCACGTACTTCTGCGCAATGCACTTCAACTGGGGCCAGAACAACAGAACACGAGAATTAGGAACAGAAGTGTCCATCCAGCTCTTTGAATCTGCTCTGTCATTCATCAAGATCATAGCTGGTCTCCCCAATCGGTGCCGTTTTCCAGCACTATCCATTAACACCCAGAAATCTACTGATTTCTGCCTTGAACGAACACAATGACCGAGCTTCCACAACACCTCCAGAAAATTCCAGAGGTTCAC
The DNA here is from genome assembly GCA_030265395.1 of Rhina ancylostomus. Taxonomy (NCBI): domain Eukaryota; kingdom Metazoa; phylum Chordata; class Chondrichthyes; order Rhinopristiformes; family Rhinidae; genus Rhina; species Rhina ancylostomus. The sequence continues at coordinate 125,219,344 of JARFYF010000001.1, forward strand.
CATCTTCTCAGTGAAGGCATTTCTCCTTGGATACAGGCCAAATGCAGGCAAATGGAACTAGCTTAGGTGGGCACCTTGATTGGCATGGACAAACACTCACCCCCACCACCCCTCAGGCAGAGTGTTCCACATTCCAACCACATTCTGGGTAAAGAAAGTTCTTCCTCAGATTCACTCCAGACGTCTTACTCCTAAACCTATGCCCTGCGCCTGATAGTTTTAGATATCTTCCTACTCTCTGTTCCAAGGATAACAAACCCAGCAATCTAGTCTGTCCTCATAACTGGAATGCTCCTTTCCAGGGAACACCCTGATGAGTCTTCGCTGCTCCAATCATGTTCTTCCTGTAGTATGGTGTCTAGAATTGTCCTCAGTACTCCAACTATAGTCTAACCAATATTTTATGAAGTTGTATCATAACTTCCCTGCCCTTGTATTCTATGCATTGGCTGATCTTGCATACCTTCTTCACTACCTTATCTACCTATACTGGCACCTTCAAAAGGACCTTAGACTTGTACACCAAGTTCCCCATTCCTCAATACTACCTAGGACCATTCATGGTTTATGTCCTATCCTTATTAGGCCTCCCAAGATAGATCACCTTGCATTTATCAGGATTAAATTCAAACTGCCATTGCTCTGCCATCTCACCAATGCCACGGCAACTCTTCGGAGAAATTCTAAACAAAAAAGCTGCAGATGCTACAAATGTGAAAGCAAGAAAAAAAAACTAGAAATGCTTAATTAATCAGGCAGCATCCACAGAGAGAGAAATAGAATTAATGTTTCAGGCTAAAGACTTTATCAGAACACTTGCATCTTCAGAAAACATGCTCTCTCAAAAATCTCTTAGAATTCAGGTTTCAAGAATGCCTATAAAAGAGATAATTCGTAAATCTAAGCTCTATTTTGAGTTGTAGCAATACACTTTCACCACATACCTTGCATGTAGCCTTCAAGCCTGCGAATCAGCTCATAGGACCTGCATCTATCTAGGAGAGTCCTGATTGCAGGGAGAGGGTCCAGAATGATGGTCTCTGGGTGCGTGTCAATGTAATCCTGAGAATAAAGACACGGTACTTGAGCATACATTCTCTGGATATATTCCCACCTTCACATCTTCAGATATCGATTCCCTGGCATTTTTGCTTCTAGCCAATTTTTTATCCACCTCCTCCCCTAACAACCGCTCCTAGTTTGGTCAAATCATTAATCCTTGTGTGCCCAGAGAATGCTGGCAGGGAGTTGCTCCCTTGCTTCATCCTCACCAAAGGGTTACTCAACAGTGGGTAGAAACCAAACTTCTCTCTATTGTTACAAGCCGTACTATTGATCCA
>JARFYF010000001.1:125448534-125461650 GCA_030265395.1 Rhina ancylostomus
CTTGCATTCCTGTGCATTTGAATTGCCATACCAGACCACGATGCAACCAGTCGGGACACTTTCAACAGTACACCTGCTGAAGTTTTTTTTAAAAAGAGTGTTCGGTGACAAGCCAAACCTCCTCAGAAAGTAAAGACACTGGCTAAAGTATGACCATACATTAAGCTTTCTCTTATTTACCAGCCTACTTCCTAAGTGGCGAGCCACCTTCTTGAATCAATCTCATCCTTTTAACGCTCCACAGTACTGTTGGACTGCAAATTCCAGGATTTGGATAACAGCACTGAAGAAATGGTGGTTTTTAAGTCAGGATGGCAAGAAATTTTGAGAAGTTCTGAGTGTTGATGGAGCTGCAGTCATCCAGAAAATTGGAGTATTCAGTAATGTGGGGGGGGCCAGGAATTTGGCATAGAATGCCCAGTTTCTGACCTTTCTTGTAACAAGATTTCTGTGGCTGGTCCAAGTCAGTTTCTGGTCCATGGTGACATGCAGGATGGTGATGGTGGGGTACTCAACAAAAGAAATGTCTGAAATATCAAAGTTAGCTGGCTAGATTCTTGGAGATGGTCATTACATGGCATTTGTGAGACATGCATGTTGCTTGCCACTTACCAACCCAAAAGTCACCCGAATGCTGCTCCATTTCCTGACAAGTGCAAACAGGACTGGACATTGCGCAGTGAACACCCCCACTTCAGATCTTCTAATGGAAGGTAGCAATTGATGAAGCATCTGAATTCTGCCCCAAGGAATTCCTGTAGCAACGTTCCTGGGTTGAGATGTTTGATTGCCAACAATCACAACCATCTTCCTTTGCGCAAAGTAGGACTCTGGCCACAGGAAATTTTCCCTTACTTCCCTTTATCAGATTTGCAGAAAGGCACACTTTTTGTCTTGTACTGAACTAAAGTTGCATTCAGGTCTGGAACCTAGTAGTCGTGGCAAAATCCAAGGCATCAGCCAACAGGATCTTGGCAATGCTGCACCATCAAGAACATTTTCCATCACATCAGTGATGAATCAGAGTAAATTTATTGAGCAGCATTTTGCCTGATTTAGTTAGTCCTGCCTTCTGGAGATAGGTCGTACTTGGGAAACTTTTCACATTTTCGGGTAGATGCCAGTGCTGTAATTTTACTGGAACAGTTCAGTTAGAACTGTACTTGGCTCGGATGGTGTTTCTGTCACTATCATCAGGGTGCCCTCTGGTCTCATTGTCTTTGTTATATTCAGTGCGCTCATTCATGACTTGATATCATGTCATCTCAGGGACCACAGAGAAGTAAAGATGGGTTATTCGCTTGGCACCTCTGACTAAAAGGAGATTTGCAAATTCTTCAGCCTTATTTTTGGGACTTGCATGCTAAATTCCACCTTTGTTGAGGACGGGATCTTCTTAGCTCCTCTTCATCCCATTAACTGCTCATCCTCCAGCACCTGGGTATCAGAGAACTGCAGAATTTTGATTGGATCTGTCTGTGGTATTATATTGTTCTATAGACTGCATGTTGTTTTATATGTTGAACACTTCAGTCCTGTGTTGCAGCTTTGCTAGGTTGGCAACTCATTTTTAGGTACATCTGATTTGTTCATTGCATGCTCTTTACCTGCTAAACCACAGATGGTCCCCTGGCCTAGCAGACCAAAGTTTACAGACTACGTGAAGTTCCTTTTTACTGCTGCTGATAACCCACAGTGCCTCAGTTGTCCAATTTGTAATTGCTATATTTGCTCTCAATTTCACTTAGCACAATGGTACTGCCACACAACATAATGGGAGGATGAGTGTGAAGACAGGACTTTGTCTCTTACAATACTGTTATGGATAGATGCATCTCTGACTGACAGCTTATCAAGGATGAGTTCCAGTAGGTTTATCTCATGCATTGGTTCCCTCATCACCTGCCATAGGCTCAATCCGGTAGATGTCCCCTACGAGATATGACTTAACCACTCTTAATTACGGACATCCAGAGTATATTCAATGTCCTTAATGCTCTTCGTGATGCTCATAAGAGTACTGATTCATCAGCTGGAGGGTGGTGGGTGGTAATTAGCAGGCGGCTTCCTTTTACAATATTTGATCTGATACCAGATTTCATATAATCTGTAGTCAACACTGACAACTCCAATATCACTTCTACCTAACTGTATACTAATGCAGCACTACCTGTGGTGACTCTGTCCCATCACTAAAACAGGAAATACATAAAGCCAAATTTAGAATACCAAGTTCCAAGCCTCATTTATTTTTCAAACTCCCGTTGCATCTTGCCTAATCCCTTCTCTGTGATCATCTGGTCCGCAACACCACGGGTCCTGGTTCTTTGGAACTGCTTCAAATATACTGCAAACCACACATCTCTCCAAGGCATACACCAAAATCAGATACAGGGGTGCACCAGTTAGTGCAGCTGCCCTACAAACCCAGAGACCCAAATTCGATCCCAACTTCAGGCACTGTCAGTGTGGAGTTTGCATATTCTCCTTATGACCACATTGGTTTCCACCAAATGCTCTGGTTTCTTCCCAGAGGCCAAAGTAGTACTGGTAGGTTAAAAAGGGCTACTTTAAGTTACCTCTTACTCTGGATAAGCAGCAAAAGAATCAAAAGGAAAATTGCTGGGGACGTGAGAGAGACCAAGTTGCTGTGTTACATGCAACTAAAGAGTAATGGGACTGACAGGATGGTGCTTTTTAGAGATGGGTCAATTGCAGCTTTATATCATAATAAAAAAGTTCTCTCTTCTCAGATGAACCCCACCCCTTATGTTCAAAGCCAGTTACAACAAAAAAAAATCTTTGTCCTCTGTTATTGTAAACTACTGCTCCATCTCTAAACCCTCTTCCCACATCCACCTTTTCTGCAGCACTATGTCAAACTCAACAATCAGCTTGCTGTTCTGTCACAGCACTTGGATGACTCCAACCAAATTGTAAGTGTCGTTTTCTTTGATGGATCATCACCAGCAGATTCCTCACCTACCAGGAGAGTCTGGGCAGTACAATTGCAGAGTTAACTGAGCTGCGGCTGCAGTCTCACAGCTCCAGCTAACCGGGTTCAATCCTGACCCCTGGTGCTCTTTGCATGGAGTTTGCACGTTTGCCATGTGACCGTGAGGGTTTCTTCTGAGCACTCTGACTGCCTCCCATTAACAAAGATGTCCATGTTGATTGGTTAAATGGCAACAGCAAGTTGCCCCTAATGTGTAGGTGAGTGAGAGTCTGGGCAAGTTGATGGGGATGTGGAAGAATAAAATGGGATTAGTGTAGAATTAGTATAGAGATTGATTAATGTTCAGCAGACTCATTGGATTTAAGAGCCTATTTCCATGCTGTATGACTCAGTGAACAACCATCAATATACTTGTAACTCTCAGCAATACAAGTTGTCTTGACCCCTTCACATTACACTTACTGTGACAGATTGTCATGAATATCCAAGTTTCTTCCAGACAGCACTGCTTTCCGCACTACTCCAGCTATTGGCTCACACTGAATCAGATTATTTGGAGCCTCAACCCTTATTAAAATGAAACAAGTTTGACCCAAATATCCTTCATAAACAGAAATTCTCATATCCAGTACAACCTTGCCAATCTGTTTTATCTAAACCAAACAACTACTCAAACCACTAAGTGCAGTTTCGACATGCAAATTCTTCAGTCCCTCATAACCCCCCCTCCTTTCTGTTATTCACATCTTTCTAGCCATATCCTATAGTACATTAAATTCTGTTCAGCCTTTAACACCCATAGTACACAACATACCAAATCTGGCCTGGGGTAACCCTGGTAATCAGCAAACCAAGCATGTTCGTCACTCCCATCCCTGCATTTACCTGCAGCACGTTCTGGATGGGCATGTGGATGCGTTGGCTTATCTTCATGACAAAGACTACCTCCAATATACTAGCCAAGTCCCTGAAGCTGGGTCCTAATCAGTGAAGCCCAGCCAAGTTTTGACAGTTGGTTAATCTACACCCCCCGGCAGAATTGGCTGTCAGGACTCAATGCATGAATGTTGCTGACATTTCACACATTCAAATACAGAAGTTAAATCACTCAAAAATGAGAAAGTTAAAATTGTTAATAAATTAAACCACTAGAAAACACTTGAAAACCAAATACATTTAAATGCATTTGTCCACTAAATTAAAAGTAAATGATTCAACATCTGTCTCTCGGTGCTTTCACTAGACTCCATGAGGAAATCAATGGTGAAGCATAGACAGAACAGCCAGCGCAAGGACCATAAGAAATCTGCGACTTCCATGTATGCATAGTGGTGTTCAGATTAATTATAAACCATGGACATGTATTGGCTTCCAGTTTACTAATATCTCAATTTCAAAATTCTCAGTGTTCAAATCTCTCCTCCCCAACCATCTCGCCATAAAATAAACTGCCTAGTTATCAACTAATCTACTATGTTTACCTCTAATCAAATCCATATCCTCACAGCACTCAAAAATATTGCCCAGGCTCTCATCATTCATGTTCCTCTTCAGCAATCTCGAAGTCATTACAATAATGAACCTATATTTTACTAACTTCAATAATAGCTATTGAATATTAGATATACCTATAGCCAATGTTACGATAAACCCGTCTCCCCGCACTCAACTCATTATGTGTATCTATATTCAGAGCTGTTCAGCTTTTTTCAGTTTACATCAGCTTTTTGGTCTCTCTCCTAACTTCACAACTTCTAGGTTGACAGTAAACAAATATCATTCATGCCAATAAATAGAAGTGCATGTAGCTAAAACCATTTGTGGAAATAAAATCAAGAGTGTGCTCGGTTTACAGACATTTAAGTTAAAATGTGGATGCTTCCAGCTTACAGAAATTTTCCTTTAAAAGAAAAATAAGAGCAGAATTGTGTACTACAGTCTCTATTCTAAGAGAATCCAGGATTTACTATAGGTTGTTCTTTTACTCAGGCACTAGCTCAGAATGAAAGAATGACTTACTCTGGTTTTGTGGATTGTGGTAATTGATTGATGCCCAGGAAGGAAATCACCATACAGGGCAAGAGGTTGCTGATGGAGTAGGCAGATAGGTGGTTAGTGATGTGGTGTGCTCTTTCCACGATTTATACAGAGCTTCTCAGTCATGCAGCACAGAAACATATCCATACCCATCCTAATCACCAGCAGCTAGTCCATGACCTTCTATACCTTGGTGATGCAATTGTGCATCGAGATACTTCCTAAATGATTTCAGACTACCTGTCTTCACCTTTGACTCAGGAATGCTTTCCAGATTCTACCCACCTTCTGGATGAAAAAAGTCTTCCTCCGATCCCCTTTAAACCCCTTACCCTTTATCCTAAACCTCTACCTTTAGACACCTTGGCAATAGGGAAAATTTTCCTATTATTTATCCCATCTATGTTCCTCATAATTTTATATACCTCATCAGGTCATCACTCAACCTCCTCCATTCTGAGCAGAACAAAGCCAATCTATCCAGACTCTCCTCATAAATGAAGTGCACCATCCCAGGCAACATCCTAGCAAATCTTTCCTGCACCCTTCCCAGTGTAATCACCTCCTTCCTATAGTTTTGCAATCAGAACAGTGCAGAGAACTCCAGCTTCGCCTAACTAATGTTATATTATTTTGTACCTTAATCCCCCTGCTCTTGTATTCTAAGCACTGGCTAGAAGGTATCCTGTACGCCTTCATCACATTATCTATCCACGTTGCTGCCTCTAAGGATCCTTGGACTTGTACACAGAGGTCCCTCTGTTCCTCAATATTCCTTAGGACCCTACCATTCATTGTTTGTCTCACCCTTATTGATCCTTCCAAAGTGCATCAAGTTTCGCTGTTCAAAATTAAATTCCATCTGCCATTGATGCATTACCCTGCAATTTTAGCACCATCTGCAAACTTACCAGGGTCAGAATTGTACAGCAGGGAAACGGGCCCTTAAACCCATCTTGTCCATGCTGACCATAATGCTAATCCCATGTGTCTGCATTAGGCCCATATCCCTGTCCAAATGCCAGCTAAGTATAGTAATTGTATCTAACTCTACCACTTCTTCTGGAAGCTTCTTCCATATAACCAGCACCCTGTGCTTGGAAAAACTTGTCCCTCAGATCTCCTTTAAATTTTTCCTCTCTCACTTTAAACCAATTCACTCCACCCCACACTAGGAAAAAGACTATCTACCCCATCTATGCCCCTCAATTATATAAAACTCAATAAGGTCACCCCTCAGTCTCCTACATTTCAGTGAGAATAAACCCAGCCTATCCAATCTGTCCTTAAGTCAAGCCCTCCAAACCAGGTAACATTTTGGTTAATCTCTTCTGCACTCTTTCCAATGCGTCCACATCCTTCCTGTGGAGTGATGACCAGAACTGTACACAATATTCCCAGTGCAGCCTGACCAATGTTTTGTACATCTCCAATGCAACATCCCAACTCGTATACTCATTGCCTTGGCCTGTGAAGGCAAATATGCCAAATGCCTTCTTTACTACCCAATCCGCCTGTGTCACTATTTTCAGGGAGCTATGAACATAACTCAAGGTCCCTCAGTACATCAACATTCCTGAAATCCCTGTCTTTTACTGTATATATCCTGCTACTAACCATATCTCCTACATTCATATCCAAATAGTTAACGTTTCTAACAAACAGTACAGGTCCTAGCACCAATCCATGTGGTCCACCAGTGGTCACAGACATCCAATCACAACAGCAACTCTTCACCGTCACCCTCTGCCTCATTAACAGGCCAATTCCTGATCCTCTGGCCCATTCACAGATTACCATTCAGTTGCTAATGAGCACACTTATCCCCTGGTTACCCTCTTGTCCATAATATACTTATAAAATGCATGGTATTTTCCTTAATCTTGCTCACCAGTGGTATTTTATGATTTTTTTCCTCCTAATTTCTTTTCAAGTATCCCACTACACTTTCTATACTCTGATGAGCCTCCACGTTTTCAATTCTCTCTATGCGCTTTTCTTTTAATCTCACCTTCAATAACTCCTGACAATCCAGGGTTCTTTGGACTTGCTGTCTTGTACCCTTCACTCTTAGGAGAACACATTGGTTCTTGTGTTTCATTATTTTACTTTTGACTGACTCACTTGTCTGATGTAAACCTGCCTGTATCACAGGAAAAAGATTTTGACTATCTACCCTATCTCCACCTCTCATAATCTTAACCATAAAAACTCCAATACCCTGGTTATTTTCAATAATTTGTAACTTGGGCAACAAAAAGGAAAAATAAACACTAAATTAAATATGTTAATCTGTTTGTACAGCTGCCAAGTGGAATGCATATATATCATTGCAGTTCTGAATAGTTTTTAGTCCTAATAAGAGAACAAATTTAACATGTTTTTCCCCTTAATGAACAGAATTAATTTTAATATTATTCAATCCACATAAAAACCAAGCCACTGCACAGTTTGCCAAAACAAAAGGCCTTTAAGAATACTAGCTGGCTTAAAATTCTTATTTTCCAAAAGACCACTTCCCTAACTTTTTTTTCTACCATTCATGGATCAGAAGAAGTTGTTATAAAATCATCAAGAGAATCCAAGAAGATATCAAACAACGAGAGCAAAGCTGTACTTTGCCACTGGAACAAAATGGTATTGCTGCCTTGAGACACATCCTGAAAATTATTGGAACTATGCGTCTCCTAATAACATCGGGAAAAATCCAGCTGAGTGCAGCAATATCTATCTTGATAATGTTTAATAAAGAAGAATGAATCTTGTATCATTTTCCCCCCATCTACAAAGTTTTGCTGAGCTTCAAGACAAACAGCATTGTCAGCCACCTGACTACTCTGGGAATTAGAGATGTAGTGCAGAAAGTAGGCAGCCAAAGGACAGCTGGAATATCTAGCTTTATTTTGTAGACAGATAGGATCAGATTCTCACACCAAGAATAGAATGCTGTAGAAGCTATGGTTACCCGACTCAAATGAAATTTAAAAAAAAGATTTACATTTTGTCTCTACGTAAGTTGTTTAATCAAATTCACAAGATGCACATACCGTATATTGCTCTCAGGCATATTATTTTGATCATTCTCTAGGCACTCAAGAGTAAACATCTCCAAATACAAGTTCAAATCATCCACTCTTAGATGAAACTTCACATTACTATGTTACAGCTATGGAGGAGCAGCAAAACACTTCTAAGCAACAGGAATTTTACTTCCTCTGTACTTATTTTGGTCAAAACATTTTGATAAGTTGACCTTGCAGGTGAACCTTTAACTGCGAAATTTTACAAATGATTACTGCAAATGACTAGATTTCAGTATAGTCACTTAAACAGTTGCTAAAGTACTGGACCAGGTTTTGTGCATTCCAAAGTCAATTATCTTGCCATTTTGTTGATTTCTTTGTCTTCACCCAAGGGTCCCAAAAGATTTACATGGTGAAGAGCCTGTCAACATAACTTATTATTATAATTGCAAAATTGAAATTCTTTCAAGTCTTTGTGGTGACTCTCAAACAAAAACTTAGTGAGATTACTCAGAAAACTAGTTGGATATTGTTCACTAAAATACGATAGCCAGTTTACTCAGTCACAATAATGATATTGATCAACAATAAAGGGAGCAGTTAATCCCATTTAATCCTTCAACTCACCACCGGAAACAGAGCATAAAAATGAAACAATGAATTTTGATCTGAAGTATTCAACAGGCCAATCAAACAGGCCACGGACTTCCCAAAACGTGTTCAGGAGAGCTTCCCTGAACAGTTACGTTTTCAACCCAATGATAGAAGGGTATTGTTAGATCTCGTTTTGGGGAATGAGGCGAGGCAACTGTCAGTGGGTGAATAGTTGAACAGTGATCATGGGATCTTAAGATTCAGATTATTAATAGAGAGGAAACCCAAAACAGAATTTCTAAATTGGAGGAATACCAACTTAAGTGGGCCGAGAAGAGATCTAGTCTTTTGTTCTACTGTATCATGGCAAGTAAAGCTGTCATGGAACAATAGGTGATCTTTACATTTCAGGTACTAGCTAGGTACATTCCTACTTGGGGGTGGGGAAGAAGGCAAGGATATCAAAGCCAGAGCTCCCAATGACCAAGGAGATAGAGAAAATAATGAAACAGAAAATAAAAATTGCTTACAATGTACAGCAAGCCAAAAATTTCCAATGCCTTGGCAGAGTATGGTAATGTTAAATGGGAGCTGAAAAAGAAAATAAGGTTGTCAAAAATGAGTGCGAGGGTACGTTAACATAACAAAGCCCATTAGTCTTCTATGGATTTATGAAAGGTAAACACGCATTAGGTGGAGGGTCAAGGCTGAATATGGATTTAAAAAATTATCATCAATGCAGACAGTATAGTTGGAATCGTAACTTTCTATTAATCTTCACCAAGGAAGAGGATACTGCCAAAAACTGAAATACAAGGGGAAGCAAATGAGATAATAGACAAGGTGAAAATTGATCAGCACAAGCGACTTGAAAAGCCGGTCTGGATGAGATGCATCCGAGGAGGTGGAAACGCTTGCCATAAAACTTGCAAACCACCTTAGACATAGGGAAAGCTTGAGAAATGGCAAATTTAACACTATTGTTCATAAAGGGGTGCAAAGACATGCCTTACAGGTCAGCCGTATTAGCCTCACTTATGGGGAAGGTTTTAGAAACAATAATCAGGAAAAAAAAAAGGCAGTCAAACTCATTTCAGCTAATAAAGAGAGACAAATCTACTGAAGGCAAGGAATGTGACCAACCAGACAGATTTTTGATGAGAATCAGAAAAGGCTGAAAGAAATGCAACAGAGTTTTGTATGGATTATTAGAAAATGCTTGATAAAGTCCCCCAATGGCTGGTTAGCAAAATTAAAGCTCACGAATAGGTCAGTAGTGGTATGATTCAGAAATTGGCTTAAAAAGGCAGAAAAACAAGCATCACATACCACCAAGGATCGAAATGTGGTAAACAGGTGAATAGTAATAGAATGTAAAGGGACGAGAGGCTGGCAGAATGGACAGACAAGTGGCAGATGGTGCTTATCACAAGTGGTCAATAATGCACTTTGACAGAAAAAAAACAATTTAGATTAAATGGTACAGTTCCAAAGGGGCATACAGAAACAGATATATACATCTATTATTTCTTTTGAAGTGGCAAGGCATGAGAAAGATTAATAAACCTTATGGGATACTGGGATTATGAGTAGAAACAAGGAGTCCGATAAAAACATTAATATAGGCTGCAAGACCAACCCATTCATTCAAAACAAAGCATTTTGAACTATGATTAATTATACTTTGTTTCCTTTCTCTTCTATCCTTGACCACCAATTAAAATCTTCCAAGTTTCCATCTAGTCATCTGACAGCTCTAGCCACAGGTGCTATAGTTCTTAAAATGGCACTGTGTCTTAGGAACCAAAGTCAAATGTGATAGATATTTCATCCAAAATGGCCTTTACTAGTCAAGAGTTTCAACAAAGAACATGTCCAATGAACTATTTTTGATGAACATTAAACATTTGGGGGTCAAGTCATGTAAAATTTGCAGTTTTTCCATTTTTATTTTTGAGTCTCTCCACAGAGAGGGGGTCAGACAGCCAACCATCATTGTCAACAGGTGATTAAGACAGCTGCTCTGAAATATGCAGCACCAGATAAAGGCTTTGAGTTTTCAACAATGAAAAGGAAGAAGTCAGAGATGACTGTGATGCACCACTGTACTTGAATATTACTATCCTAGCCTTATCTTAACCATAAACAAATTCTGACTTTTGTTGAATAAATGCTCCTTCGGTAAAACAAAGTCAGCTAACTAATCACAGCAGTAAATTCCAACCACTGTTCAGAATACAAGGTTGATAACTTCAGTGCGAGACCAAATACACAGGGCTGTTTGCTGATTTTATGATAATGAGCCACAACCTCAGTTTAAAATGTACATACTAGCCAGCTTTGCTCAATTGCTGATTTTAATTTCACCCCAAGACTAGAGCACATCAAGAAATCATTGCAGCACAGAGGATTACCTCATTTTCTGAAGGTGTAGTATTTCTAACTAGATACCAAATCAAGGTCCAATCCTACTGGTATTATTTGAAGTTACCTTAGTATCCTGTCAAACATTCATCCTTCAACACAATCAACATATTAATTGATCACTTATCTAATTTGGTACCTCAAGAACCTGGTGCATGACAACTCTGAACCTCATTTGATCAAAGCCAAAGATCCAGTTCTGAGGCCACTCAAAAGCAAGAAAAAAAGTTGACACTGAATCCTCCACCAAACCTGGAAAACATCTCATTCTTTATGCTAACCATGTGTCAATTTCCAAGCTTTCTCCAAACAACACATGAAACAGATTCAAACAAATGGGATCATATGGGCACTTCTATGAAATGTTAAAAACAGCTGAGTGTACAAATAAAATTTAGTAAACATTATTTTATACTTGCCAGATGCTGCATGGGAATTGACTACCTTATTAATTACAAATAATTTCAATATGAATTGTGCTTTTTAAACTTTGTGATTTTCACCCAAGGTCTGACATTCTTTATTGGGAAAAGGGGAAGATAAAGGGTGAGTGGAAGAAATTGAGAAAGAGCTTTTTGCCATTATATTGCATGCCAAATGTCAGTCTATACAATAGTGAGGAGACGAGATGAGATTCAGAATTTGATCTCCACATCTAGTTATCATTAACCAATACAAATATATTAAAAAAAACAGTGAAGGACATAGCTGTACAGTAATAGTAGAAGATATCCAAAACTCATTTAGGGTTGGGGGTAGAAATGATTTATTGCATCCTTTCCTTTCCCCCATAAAACAAAGTATCTTCTGGAATAATGTGTCAGCATAAAATTACTTCAAATGATTCCCACTGTTTTAATACTATGCATTCTATTTACAATACTATGCACTGACAAAACAGAACATTTTAATCCTGCATCGGAATCACAACATAATGATGTTTCAAAAAAAGCAATTACTATCGATGGTTTCAAATAAATTACAAAGATGAATACAAGGAAAGATTTAATCAAAAAAAACATCCTCCGCTAGAAATTGGCACAAACTGAAAATATGAAATTGACATTTACAGATAACATTAATCTGAAATTTGTTGTATAAAGAAAATGATAGAAAATTCTAGGAATAATATGCATGGCACTAACACATATGCATCATCAGTTGAACACTTTTTAAAAGCAGGAAACCTGTGTAAAGGCATCTAGAGCATCATGCAGAAACAGCTCCAAGAATGTTGTTGTCATAAATCAAAAAGCACTCTTTTCATAAATCAAGCTTCTTAATGGCCACGTCTGCAATACCTAGGGAATGTTTTACTGCAACGTATTGTTTAAAGAGACACAGTATACTTTCATAACATTAGGTCTTTGAAGAAAAATGAGAAGAGCTGCTGACCTCTATACCATGTCTCACAACTTCATTAAGTTGGGATCTAACTATTAAGGCTTTTCAGTTCAGGTATAACTGATTCTACAAAACTGGTTATAATCTAGTTATAAAAAGCTTGGGGAAATTGGGTGGGAAATCAAATGACAAACTCTTGCAAACATTTTCATTAGTTAAAACTTAGAATCAATAAAAAAAAGATAAACAATAATTGCCTCCCGCATTTGCGCAAATCAGCTTTGCATTGGGCACATTAAATGATAACCAAGTGGCAACAAATAGCATTTCCATTATAATTAAGCGACTTGCTTTGCCCAAGGTATACCATGCAAGCAGTGAAACTGGGAGAAAAGACATGATGGTGAAATTCTTAAAAACTGGAATCCAACAGTAGAAAACATGCTTACTTCAAATTTAACCAGTACTATCTTAGGTGGAGAACTGACAGGCTATCAATGGGGTAGGAGAGTAAATATTTAAATGATGTTGTATACCTCAGATTTTATCATTATTAGATTTAACTTCTTCAGGCCAGATTTCAGGGCACTCAGGAAATGTAACTAAACAGAGGTGAGAACTGCTAACTGCTTATAAACCAGGAAGAGACAGATTCACACTCCAGATCCGCAAGCAAATCCGACGATCACATAGGGACCACGCAATATCCAAACCCATTACAGTGCCAACCCCAGTCAT
>JARFYF010000001.1:125502895-125514629 GCA_030265395.1 Rhina ancylostomus
TTATTCAAACGAAAATGAACAAAAGTAGATTTTATAGATATAGTGATCAAATGAGAATACAAAAATGATGCCTATTGTTGGAAAAGTCTTGGAGGTAAATGACAGATTTGATGTTAAATTAGATTGAAAATATTAATTTGAGAATATATACAATACCTCAAAGTTAATCCTTACTCAATGTGAAAAGCATCAAATGATCCTAATCCTGCAAAAACAATGTAAGCAAAATAAAGTTAGAATACAAGTTAATTATTCCAATTACAAACCTTCATAAATATTGTTTTCAATAAACCATTGTATTCTATATGTTGTCAATTTTTTGAACCATGGCCAAACTACTTACGTAGTTTATACCATATAGTGAGTTTAAACAAACCTGAAAACTAGGGTTACATAAAATTGACAAAGGAACAGATGTTGTAAATTTAGGGTCTTTTGAATCATTGGTGTGACAGTTTAATATTGCATACCCCCCAAAACACAATCAATTATTATATTAGTAACGTGTGCCCATTGAATTGTAGTGCACATGAAAGTGGGATGACTCCCAAAAGAGTCGAATTAGCAACCAATAATTTTACAGAGTATTAAATAACAGCCTGTGAAAGGTTATTTGTATTAAAGTCCACTAATAATTCCTCAATTTTGCACCCATTGGACTATGCATATTTATTCTGAAAATGAAAACACAGGACATGAACTCTTTCTAGTTGGCCAAAGTTTGAAAGTCCTGAGATCTGCAAATCATTCCTTTTCCAGGTGAAGCATTGATTGCATTATATCAACCCTTGATACAGAATTATTTGCATTTAGGTAATGTGTATAGAAAGAATTATCTAAAAAAATCAAAAATATTTAAAAACTTCCAATCAGCTTTCCTGTCCATTAAAGATTCCCTTTTTTGCAATTAATTATGATTTAGCATTAAAATTTATATTTAATATAATTAAATCTTGTTTCAGATGCTCATTATTTTAATGAATCATATTGAAATAGGAATTTAAAAGATTTGGTCCTATAGAGATAATGAGACTGGCTTATATCAAGGGTTTAATTTAACAAGTACATTCATTAAATGACTCTACAGTGCTTGAAAAATAGAAATGTTTATTATCTAATATTACTGTTTTAAAACATATGAGGGCAAAAGGTTGTGCATTATCTTTTAAGTATCGGATTTCCTTTATTAAGATATATTTTCACAAATACAGGCTTAGGTACTTACTGATATTATTATTTTCAGTCATGCATGCAAGTCCATCATTAATGAATGACTTGAAGCCCTGGTAAATTTGTAAAATGTTCGTAGGATAATTTGTCCGTGAAAAACAGGATGGGCAAAGTAACTGATGAATATTGGACCAATAGTTTTAATTGGGTACTTTCATAACTGATGCAAAATATGACCAATAAGATAGCAAAACCAGATATGCATAGTTTAATTCCACATTTTTCTTACGTTAGTAAAATCTGCCATCTGATTGTATGTTTTAACAAGTGTTAGTTCAATTAAAAAGTGCTGTATTTTTCAAATTGAAAATAATTTAGAAATCTTTACTGGAGAGAAACACGTTGCTGCACTGGAAGGCATTATTCGCAGGATTTTCCGACTCAAATATGATATGAAAATTCTTATAATTGCCAATATGCGATTTTGACTTTTCCCACTGCAAAGAATTTGCTGAGAGTTTTGAGTGTCCTGCAATTCTGATGTTCATCACTTTTTTTAAATCAGTAGCATTTAATAGCCAAATATGCACAACTTTTTGCCTTATTACGATTGCATTTAGATAATACTGCCTTACTTAGCGAGAACAAAATAGTGTTTGTATTACAGAAAATTAAAAAAACTTTTTATTTCAGTAAATCTTATGGAACAATGAATAGCATACATAAATACCATTACCATTAGTTCATAAACATATGCTATCAGTCATTGATCTTTAGCATATATTCTTTTATGATTCCTACAAATGTAGCTTAATTACATCTTGGAATTCTATATTTTTTTTACTAAATCATATGCCTGTTAAAATTCATTACCCTTAATGATACTGTCATAGTATCATAATTTACATACAGACATTATTTTGGCGTGATAAACATGTGCTGTTTACAGACTTGTATATCAAACACACATGTTTATTCTTCTCCTTAAACATGTTTCATATGTGCCACCCCCATGTGAATAAATTATTCTAATGAAGGCTTTTGTATTACTTAGTGTAGATTTAGTGAGGGTAAAAGTTTGATTAATCAAGTTTATATATTAATGCTTTTTATGTGCTCCCTTTACAATTGAAATAATTAGAAACATACTTATTGCGACATTAATCTTTTTTTTATTCTTTCACTTTTATTTTCTCCCTGGGTTGTCTTAATGGCTGGGTAAACTAGTCTCAGGTGTTTCACAATACTGTTTTTGATTCAAAGACTAGGGGAACACCTGCAGGTGATTTGCCTACTGACTTACTTTTCCTTCTCTGTGTGCACTGTTGCAAGCTGTAGATTTTTGAGTTTTCTTTATATTGTACACTTTGAGGATTTTATTACCATAAATGATGGGTGTACAGAAGAATGTTATTTGTTTTGCAGCACCTGTTTAATCCTAGATAATACTTGCTGAGTTGAAGATGCACAGATTACATAGAATGAATCTTCCAAAAATGTGTAGTTGTAGCTTACGTACAAGGTTATGGAGTCAAAGAATCCGGAAGAGATACCAAGCCACCCTCAATTCCCATTGTAACAGCAGTAGGTGGGGGTCATCAGCAAGCTTTTTTATAATTAGAGATTGATCATTTAATGCAATGAGGTAGCTGGCCTTCATTTCAGCAATCATTGTATTTTAAATACAGGCATCTAGGTTGGAAAATTTAGGTAGTAAGGGCTGAATCCATGAGATAAGTGCCATTAAAAGTTCTGCTTCTAGGCCTGGAGGAAAAGGAATGTTTACTGCTGACCCAGCAAGCTCTTTGTCAAAAAAAAACACCCTACTGGACTGTCTACTTTGCCACGCTCTCAATCTCTCAAACATTATTGGATTCTCTGACCTCTACTCTCCCAACACCATCAAAATCTTCAACCACTGTCATCTCTCTCAAATAATAATACATCTGTTGTCATGCTTTGACTTGGTGAAGTCTTTCGCTTGCTGTTAGACTTCCATTTTTTCACCAACACTACTCGTGGGTGGGAACCCCACCTGAGAATTTGATGGACTGTTGCTGTTCATTTAAGCACTTTGCAGTTGAGAAGGTGGCTTTCCAGGAGTGAATCACGATAACATTTTGTCTCTTCATTTCACTTTGAAGTTTGACTTCTGTATCTCCTGTATCTGATGCCATTCCCTGTATCAGCTATGCATCAAATGGTGTTATTTTCTATTGCTAGAGAAATTGATCTATCTTTTACCAGGAGCACCAGACTCTGGGCATTCCTAGCATAACCAGATGTTAAGGGTGCTACACTAGATCATACTTATTTTCTATCCTTTGGGCATTCCTCTTGCACAATCTCTTACTAGAACTGCTAGGATAAATTGATATTTTTTCTTTTTTCTTCAACCAGCTTAAAATGCAGCAATCCATCCCGTCCCACTGCACCACCCTGGCATCTGACCTCAATCTTGGATGACATATTTTCATAGGGAATAGTACAGCACATGAACAGGCCTTTATGTCCCAGTCATTCCAGACATAATGCCTCTCTTTGCTAATCCCACTTGCCTGCATTAAGCCCCTATCCCTCTATGCCTTTCCTAAGTAATTTTATAAATCTCTATAGATTCCCTCAACCTCCTACATTTCAGTGAGAATAAATGCAGCCAATCCAATCTCTCCTGTAAAATACAGCCCTCCCTTCCAGGCAACATTTTCTGTCTATTGCTACCATAGCCATACCATGTGCTACCACATGTACTTTTGCATTCTGCAGTTAAGGAAAATGTGTAAGGGCTGTTTACTAGCACCTAAAACTCAACAATCAACCTTTGACATCCATGGATTCAGACTGGACTGAAGTTTGTAGTAGTTACCTGATGACTGAAATAGTTGTTGCCATGATGTATAATGACCAAAAAGCATGGCTTTCAAGACACACTTCAATTTCAAGACCATAGTGATTGGAGTTGAGTTACATTTCAAAAGAAAAGCAGGGAACGTTGATGCAAAGATTACTATAATGCCACTCCTATGCACATTCTGGTTCTGAGAAGCAGAAGCCTAGAAGCTTGCTTTTTGTTTGCTTTATTTCATGAGAAGAGAAATGGACTGGATAACCAAAGGAATAGGGAGAAGTCACAGAAAGGACCTTTGGTTTATCAGGAATAGTAAAGCACTTTATGATAGTGGCAGTACTGTAATTATTATTATTTTGTACCTTATCAATTAATGCAGATAAAAATAGCATAATTTGGTTTTGGAGAATTTGATTTTTGTCATTCCATTTAAGGATTAAAATCATAACCAAATCAATGTTTTTTTTTGGGTGGGGCAAGTGTGTGATAAATCTTCCCTGAAAATGTAGTGGAATAAATTTAATGAAAACATTTGCATCAGAGTGAACCTGCAGGAATTAGTTAATGTCGAATTAAAATATTGGTTTATCTTACCCTAATTATCTAGAGTGCCCCTTTAAAACCTAATCCTAGTTACTGCTCTATAAATGGCTGTTCCCAAGCACAATACCACCTGCATTGTTCAGGGGAATTATATTGCTTTTTATTTGAAAGCCATAAAAGAAACTTTACATGGAGGTGGCACCTAGAACATGTCATTATATTTATTTGCTCCTTTTTACCAGATAGCACATAGGATGCAATAATTAAGTAATTTTGATTTCATTCCAAATATGCATATCAGAAAGCTACTGTGGTATATTCATAACATAATTGATTTTATTCTTTTGGGGTTGGATCCTATGTGCTCTTTTGATCTGGTATTTTATTATGTTGTCTGTAGTGTCATTTTAATGTAATGTGCTGTTCTTTGTGTCTTTGTTGTCTCTTTTTTTTCTTTGTTCCAAAACAGCATTTTGTCCCGCATAGGGAGGAAGGACAACCAGGATGGCTCCAATTTGACAGTGCCCATGACTATGTGTCTTTTTCCTGTGCCATTCCCACTCACCCCATCCCTAAGACCACAAGTCAGTTCCATCAACCCTACTGTTACTCGCTCCCTCCTTTACAGCGTCCTCCGTGATGCTCCCTCTGAGCGTAATCAGCAAAGTCGTGATGCACAGCTTTCAGAATACCCTTCACTGGACTATCAAGGTCTCTATGTGACACTGGTGACTCTACTTGACCTGGTTCCTTTGCTACAACATGGCCAACATGGTAAGTATGGTGGTGAAACTGCCTCTTACGAAAATAGAAGTTTCTGTTTCCAGTTGTGAGATTTAGGATTTTACAGTATTTTTATAGATTTATTTTAAGCATGTCCAGATAGATTTGGTTATTACATTGGATAAGTTGATTTCATATAGCCTGGGCACTTTGTAGCTTGCCCTTTCTCTTTCTCTTCATCTTCCTCCTGTTCCTCAACAGCTTGTCATGTAGCAAGTGGCAAGGAGCAACATTCTTATAACCTGCTTTAGGATAAGCTTAAAGTTAAGAAATTCCCCATCTTTAACTGGTCTGGTGTTATAGTGATTCTAGACCCATAGCTTTGTGGTTTCCTCTTAAATGTGTTTTAAAATGATCTAAGAAGCCACCTAGTTTAGAGACAATAATGGATGAACAAAAAATGTTAGCATATTCATGCATACCTACAGTTTATGAAGATATAAATTAAAATGATGAAAAGATTGTGCTATATATGGTAGACCACAGTGATTCACTAGTAGCTACAGATTGGTTTATCAAATGCCAGAAATACAAATGATAGCTGATTGTCACAGAATGCCAGAATGGCGAAGCTTCTAGGATACTGGCTATTAACCTGCCTGATGCATAGTTGCATACCAGCTGAATATTAGGGGAGTGCTATTTGTGTTATATCTCAGAGTCTGATGCCAGCAGTGTGAAGTATATGCAGTCAGTGCCATGTATCTGCTTGACTTGCTACTCTGTCAAGAGAAAGAAATGTATTCTGTTATCATGCCACAGAAACATCTTTTCTCTTCTCCTTCCTCCTCCTCTTCTTCCTCCAACTCTTCCAAGAACTGGTCTTGGTCTGCATGCCCATTACTCATTCACCACTGTGCTTTACTTGAAGGGCCACAGTTGGGAATAAATTATTATTGCAGAAGCCTTGAAGTAAGACAAGATCTTGCAATTACTGACATCTCATTCTCTGTAGATTTTGGCATCTTTAGAAATCTAGAATCATAAAGCATTAATTGATCGAAACAGTAGTCTATAAAATCAACTGGCCCCTGATCTGCAGGTTGTTTCTGGAAAATAATGCCCTCCCTCCTGTGGAATTATGTTGTCCTGTGGAAGATTTAACATGCATGCCTTTAGCTGGAGTGTTAGCTCCTGTTCATCGGTGCTAGTGTCAAAACACCATTGCATACTGATGGATGAAACAACCTCCCTGTGATACATCCAGCAGGCAGTTAGGTCTCACAGACTAACACTTCCCAATATGGCAGTTGGTGTGTTTTGCATTATAAATATATGTATGCATTGGTCACTAAGTTGGAGTCAATATGACACCCAAACAATGGATACGAAACAGCTAAATTTTGTGGCTGTTATGTTTAAGTTCATTTGATTAAATCAGTAGTTTGGCTTGGGTACTTACATTGTTCAGGTTTCTTTTGTTCATTAGAGTACTAGAGGTTTAGGCTCAATTGAACAAACTTTTAATATCAGTCCGTGAGTCAAAATATTAACTTGAGTGTTGAATACTTTTTAATCGACTGTCATTGAGAGTGAAATGCTGCTTAAGCATAGGTGATTGAGGATCATTATACCTCAAATGGTAATTTTGACTTTCAACCTTAACTATGCATCTCTGCTTGCTGTGCAATTTTCCTTTCATAATGTTAGGTGTTGTTAGCCTTGTAGTTACTTTTGCAGTATTATTTGCACCATTGCTTTTTTATGGAATTTTCATTTAACTCAAGTATAGAATTAAAATAAGCCAGATCCATTCATTTATCTTTCTACATGGAATTTTTTGATTTGTTCATGGGATGTAGATGTTGCTGACACTATTGTCTATTCCTAATTGCCCCTGACTTGAAAAGACAAAAGTCAACCACATTGGTAGGGTCATATATAGGCCAGATCAGGTATGGACTATAGTCCTCCTTTCCTGAAGTATATTACTGAACTAGATGGATTTTTAGGACAATCTAATAATTTCTTGATTGTCATTGCAAGCCACTGCCATAATACGAGAGGGTTTACATTCATAGAAAACAGTCGGTATCATGATTTTCTGTAATGTGAAGCCACATCATCTGCATATGAATGAAGAAATGAGAATTGAAAACAAAAATGTTGTGCTTATTTATTTATATTTTTTCACAAATTCCATGAGAACAAATTTAATTTCATATATTAAATTTTTGGGTAGTGATCTGTGAATTCTGTAAGCATGAATTTCTTTTACCCAAATGGCTGTAACGCAGGGGTCGCCTGTACTGAGACCATTTTTTTAACGATCTCAGATTTATATAAGCACTTGCATTTAAATTCCCCAGCTGCCAGTGAAATTCAAACTCGTGTTTCTGGACCAAATGTCTGGAACTCTGCCTGCCAGTCTAATAATCACAATGCTAAATTCCCTCAATTATTTATTTTATTATTTGGTACGTCAGTTGTTGGCAGTTTTGCGTGTTATTCAGCGTATACACATCTGCAAGGTCATTGCATCTGATTAATAAATTTGGAATCCCACTTCAAATGTATGTTTTCTCTCTGGAAAACGAGCCTGTTCATAAAGATTGCTTTGAACTTACTTTTCTTTCTTTCTTTCTTTTAAACAGACTTAGGACAGTCCATATTTTACACGACAACATGTCTGCTGCCATTTCTCAGTGATGACATCCTGAGTACCTTACCTTACACTATGATTTCCACTTTAGCAACATTTCCTCCATTTCTTCACAAGGATATTATTGAATATCTGAGCACATCTTTCCTTCCAATGGCAATATGTAAGTTTATTTTAACATAGCAAAATGTCCACTTGCAAATGTTATTCTTTCTCTTTCTTCCTCTCTCCCTCCCTCAATCACTCCCTCTCCCTCCCTCCCTCCCTCTTCAATTTTTTTTCTGTGTATCAGTGTGGTTTTCTTGGTTTAGCACATTAATTTTTCTTTGTGTCAGTTGCATAAATGGAAAGATGAGAGCCTGCTACAGTTGGATTAGATTAATTATTATGAATGTCTTTCTTTCTTTTCAGTGTTGCTGACTTTGAGTTTTCTTACCTAATTAGCTGATTTTCCATAACATGAATTGTGGGTGGGAATAGGAAGCTAGCTTTTGAAAAAGGGGACAGATAACAACCTTGGGTGAGAGAATGGGGTGAGTCATTGGGCTGAAATGGACTAGGGAAACCAGGGCTTGAATTAAAGAAACAGACAATGAAGAAAAAAGATTTATTTATTCAGCAAAGATTGAATCATGTACAGTGTGGTGATGTTAGACGGAAATCTTTTCTCCAAGTTAAATTTAATGTAAAATTATAGACATGCAACATGTAAGAAGCAGAGCAATCCAAGTGGAATAAATTCTCCAGGCAAGTTTAGACAAATTAACATTTCATGAAAGGGTATATACTGTTACTACATTCTTATAGGCTGTTGATGGGCATCCAGAACAAAAATCCAAAACAGTTTGTAATTTAGTCATTGTATTTACTGTCATTTAGCCAAATTACTTCAGTTTCCTGGTACCATTCCCAATTTAAGTACATTCATAAAGCTTGCTTAGCTGACTTGTATAATGATTCAGGACTGGATCCAATATTGAATTGCAGAATTGTGGCAAGGCCTTATCTGTGCTCCTTTTTGAGGTGTTTGAGTTGGAGTGGTAGACATATGGTTATTACATTTTGGATGCTACAGAGGCTGTGATAGGCATCAGATGAAAGAGGGCAACTTATTCCAGACATGAGTGAGAGTAGGGGCTGGAGCTATGAGGGAATTAAGTTGTGGAGTGTAGGGAACCGTTAGGGGCATCAGTAAATGGAGATCACCTGGACAATGATGGTGTGAAGATACTGGGTAGAACTGTAGAATGAGATTGACACTTGTGTTTTTTTTTAGAAATAAATACTCACATTATATGAAAACTTTTCAACTGAAAGTTTGTAATGCACCAATGCTTTCTCTAGTGGGATCATCTAAACGAGAAGGCGTTCCACCTTATGTGAATTATTCTGCATCTTCAATGCTAATGATTGCTATGCAGTACACAACAAATCCAGGTAGGCGCAAAACAATGTATAAGCTCTTGAGGATTTATAAAAACTAGAGGGTATATTGAATATCCAAATAATTTTGAATGTTTGAGAACTTTACTAGTATCGGAGCTAATGTATATTTGAAAATTAAATTACCTTTTTGGATTTTTTAAAATCCAATGTAGTTAATGGATTGGCCATTCAAAAACCTGCTAACAGTGTCTTGGTGCACCTGCAGTATTTTGACTGGAGCTTTTTGGTTTGCAACATTTTGCCAACTAAAGTTACTTGTTCGATATTTAAAGATGCATATCAAAAATAGCTCATAAAAATCTATTATAAACTGTAATTGCTGTGCTTTGGAATGGGAGCCAAAAGATAAATTGACATTTGTTTGGCCTCTTTTGATATGTGATATGAAAAAAATAATATTATAATTTATTCATTTAAATGTTAATATAGGTTTCGAGTTAGTCAAGAGTTAATGCACTTTTGTCACTGGCTGTGCAAACTGTATTAGATTGGGATTAGTATAAGCAGACCGGTAACTATTTTTGGGTTTTGCTGTTGTTTTCAGCCTTTGTACATTCCAGGTTGCTCCTAAAAAAGGATTGATATATAGATAGGACCAGAACTTTAAGAGCTACTGTAACTATTATATTTATCATTTATTGTTATCTTCTATTTACAATTATTACTACAGGAACAAACTCTGATTTTAAAGTTAAAATTTTAAAAGTAAAAGCTGATCTTTGGCAGTCAGCTACAGCTGTCTAGGCCATGAGTCCTGGAATTGCTTCCCTCACTTCTCTCTCCTCATGGTAATTCTCTAAAACATTTTTGTCACACTTGTAAAATCTTCTACTTTGGCTCATATTGTTCATTGCCTTTTGAGACATTTCTTGCCAAAACTTTGTATATTAAAGAACTTTAAATGCACGTTCTTATTAATTGCTGATGAAGATGGCCAAGTCTGATGATGCCCTTCTCATGCTAGCCTCTGAGTGCATTGGTTATTGGTACACTTGAAGATTGAGAAGTGCACAAACAGATACAGCAGAATCTTCAATCCTCTGTAGCATGTTTCAAGATTGAACACATTCGTGAAATTTTTATTGAAATTTTAAGTCAATATTTCATTCAGTAATTTCTTCATATGAAGTTATTAGTACAGTACCTCAATTGGTGTGGGCCACAGAACACAACTAGTAACAAACCAGCAAAGATTGAATGTCACCAAAAAAGTGAAAGAGGGTTAGATATTTTTCTTATAATTTCATCTGATGGAAATGCTCTTTGGAACAAAAGTCTTATCAAATTCTCAAGATTGCACAACAAACTTTTTCTAATTTTTCTTAAAACCTGAGCTGAAACGCTTTTGGTTATGGCTGTAGCTAAATACTTAAAAAGTTTGTATGATTCTTTTGACTTTTTCAGGAAGACTAAGTTGGATTGGGATGTTTGTCTTGAATTTCTTACTTTTTTTTAGTTTCTATCTTGTACATCTCTTTTTGGTAACAATATTTTCATATTATACTTTGGGTGAGAACAGCCATACAAGCTTTTACTTTTATACAGTACTTCATGGAAATCATAGAAAATTTATGATATACAAGGTCATTCAATCCATTAAGTCCATGCCAATTAAAAAAGAGGTACCCAGTTTAATTCCACATTCCAGCATTAGATCTGTAGACCTGCAGATCAAGTATACACCCAAGTATTTTTTTTAAGTGTAATGAGGGTCTTGCTTCTACTATTCCTTCTGACAGTGAATTCTAGACCCCCTAGACTCATTGGGTGAAAAATATTTTTCTTTTCTCCCTTCTAATCTATACCTTAAAGCAATGCCCAATGTGCTGATGTAAATAGGTCCTTCGTTTTTACTCAAAGTGGTTTTATATGTGACTTTATACACCCCCAATCAAGTTTCTCCTCAGCCTTTTCAGTTATAAAGAAAAACAATCATAATGTATCTAGTCTTACTTCATAGCTAATTTTTCCCAGTCTAGGTAAAGTCGTAGTAGATCTTCACTGCACCATCACAGTGCAGTTCCATCTTTCTGTTAATATGGTGATTGGACCTGCATACAATACTTGGGTTGTGGTTTAACTGGTGTTGCATACCATGGTGGTATAATTTCCCTGCTCATATATTCTGTGTATCAGCAGGGAAATATTCCTTTTAAAGTAGCTTACCTTACTGACCTGTCCTGCAATCTTTGAGGATCTATGAGCATATACTCCAAGGTCCCTTTGGTCCTCCACACCACTCAGTGTTCTCCCATTTACGTATTTCCTTGCATTTTTGCACCCTTCTTAGTGCATTACCTCACATTTCTACAGACTAAATTCCATTTGCTGCTTTTCTGTCT
>JARFYF010000001.1:125534608-125546557 GCA_030265395.1 Rhina ancylostomus
GTACACATCAAAATTTAGCTGCGGACTGGCATTTTTATGTAGGATGCTACACAGCCTGTTACCAAATGGATAGGAAAGATTAAAATGTTAATGATCTCCATTCAGTTTCTAGGAAAGGTGAAAAGGTTTCTTCTCTATGGAGATATCCCTTATTGTCTTACATGAAAGCTAATTTGAGTTTTGTGAAATAAGTAGTGAATTTGCATTAAATATTAAATATCCTTTAACATTTGTTAGCTTAGCAAGAAGAAAGGAAAATATCAGTAACTTGCTTTTAGAATTTATATTTTTAATGAAATTTTTAAATATGAACCTGACAAATATCTTAATTTTCTATTATTCAACTTTTAGTTCAGGGAGTGAGCTCTGAATTCAGTGTTAATTTGCATGTAGATCCCAAACCTGGCACCAAGTATTAAGGATTTCTCAATTTCACTTGGCACAGGGGTGAAGGACTGAGTTGGTAACTAATCTGATTCATCAAACACTTAACTTGGAAGCAGCATATCTCTGATTCTGGAAATCTGAAATAAAAACTGAAAATTCTGGAAAAAACCCTCAACGGATCAGGCTGAGGGAAGCAGAATCTTATCATTTCATGAATAAAATTGCAAATGTTCAGGAACAGGGTCCAAGTCTAACCTGGAAATGCCCTTCAGATTTTGACGTAGGCAGGATGTTATGTGGACAACTGTATCATTCAAGGGAAGCACATTTATTATTTAAATATTACAATATATAAACAAAGAGCCTGCTCCATTTTAAATGATTTTAAACATGGGGAGCAAGGTTTCCCAGACCTTGGGGGAAATATGGCAGCTGAAAGCAGGTGAGATGGCTGAATTCATGAGGTAGGTGACTGCTTGTGAGTCAAGAGTAGCAGGAATCTTACTTCACACTCTAAAGGAGTACCCATTCAATTCACCCACTCCTCCATGGTTTTTCCCCTTCATCTGATTCCCCAACTGCAGTGGCTGCCCCCCTCCACCAATGCCCTTTTATTCCTATCACTCCACAATACTGCATGCTCCTGCGTATCTGGCCTTAAATAAGCTGCAGCCCTGTGAAGCAGGCATTCTGCCTGTAAACGTGACCTGCACTTAAAAGAGTCCGAGAACTAAATTTACAAGGGCTTTCATAAATTAACATTTCCTAGGTTTTCTGGCACTGTAGTAGCCTCTCTTGCGTGGCATTCGACAGCAAGCTAAAAACTAGATCAGCACTTCAAGCCAGTGACCAAGAACATGTTTTAAAAAAATCAATTCTTTCTCCCTCCAGAGATACTGGATGAGCTGCTACTTATTTCCAGTTTTTTTTCTCTGCTTTCGTTGCATACAATAACTTGACTGAATGTTTGAATGGATTGCTTTCTGGCTGGATGTCTTGATCATCTAAGATCAAAAGTCAATTAACAATGAATAATCAAATATTAATTTTGGTAAGATTATCCATGGTGCTTTTTCAACAGCAAGAAAGAGATTAGAACTCAGCATTGTTGGTCACTGCATCATGATCTGGGTTGTTTGGCACTTGAACTGAGAAATGTTACATGCTAATAAGTGTAAGAGATTGTGGCTAATTTAATTAATATGAAGGTTTTGCTCCTCAATAGAATTGTAGCTCACATGTTAGGAGAGCCGTTGTGACCTGCTTCTCAGCAGGATGCTGTGGTCGTCATGGAAACAGGCCAGTGCGCTACTGCAAGAGATGTCACTACAACTATCATAGCAGTGAGGTTGGTGCTGGATCAGAGACTCACCTTTACCAGACTTCACCCCCTCCCATGAACACCAGAGAGTGTGGTGCAGAGGAACTAGTTTGTACTGTGGAATCAGTAGTCAGGTAAACAATAACTTCAGTCCTAAAATAGATTTTCCTGAAGATAGATTGCACTGGTTGTTTATAAACTGTTCCACATCTTCAGTGTATAATTTTGTCATAATGGGCATAACTCCTGTTGGAGACGTATTCCCTGCATAACAAAGAGTTTTTCTGTTAATATTTAATTTTTCTTATTTGGTTTGCTGCCCCTAGCTCTTATCTCTTGAATTCCTTCCCTAATCCTTGCTACGATTCTACTTTTCTTTCACACATTTCCCCCCTCCCCCATTCTAAGGTGTCTTTAAAACACCACTATGTCTAAGCTTTTGGCATGTGCCCTAAAGTGGCTTTGAATCAAATTTGTCTGATAATTCTCCTTTGAAGCTCTTGTTGGATATTTTGTTGAATTAAGAGCTCTATAAAAAGTTGATATTTGCCTGAATATTGCATTTTTTCCATTTGCAACATTTCTGACAGAAAATATAATGTGTCAGTGTCAAATTGCATCAGACTGTGATATTACTTTACATTATAGAGAATTCAGGGCAATCAATGGTTAATTATTTTGAATAAGATCCCAAAATATTGTTTAATTGCTGGTGTTCGGTTGTTAAGCTTATTGTTTATAAGCCATTGTTAATGCTCATTGGTATTTAACAATTGTTTGAAAGGTAGCCACTTCCGAATTTAATTAGCTCAAAATTGTATTACTTTCTTAGTTCTTAGAAATCCATCATTAAATCTTAAGCATTCATAAGATCAAATGTTAACTTCAAAATGGTGGGTTGTGTTGTGTCAGAGGTTAAAATCTTAGAAACTCTGGAAACCTGCCTTCAATCTGCCTGTTTCCTGTTTTGATGGAGGTGGGTGGCCAAGCACTCATGGGAGGCAGATTGATTATTTAAACATCACAATGAGGCTGTCTCCTTTATTTCAGCAGTCATTCTGTTTTTAACTAAAGGCAGCTAATTTTTCCAGGTTTTGGGAAACCTGGCAGCTGACACAAAGCGAGGTGGGATGAATCCATGAAGTAAGCAGTGCTTGTTGGCCAGCAAGAGAAGGAATGTTTCCTCCAGCCAGCAAACTATGCCACTAAGCTCCATCCCCTGGGATATGTCTACTTTTCCTTTCACCGTGCCCTAAGTGTCGTTGAATCCCTTGACCACCATTTCTTTCGCCCACCTTCACCCCCATCCCCTGACAACCATCAACTCTTTTTCCTCCGGCCACTATCTGCTCTTCCTGTTTGACATTTGAGCTTCCCTACAATTGTTTCTTCCTAGCACAATCCAAACTTCCAATCCTTTTGTTTTTATACCAAGATCCTGCTGGGAACTGTGCAGGAATCCTACTTGATAGAGCTTTGCTTTTAAATTTTGTAAGGCATTTTGGAAGCCCATTCTTCTGGAACTTGCAACCACGTATCTGTCTCCAGGCTAAAATCTTCTAATGCATAAAACTGGACCAGAGTTCTTGAGAATTTTTTTTTGGTGGCTTGTACATCAGTGGCATATGTTAGTTATTTTCTTTCTGTTAATGTTTACCAGCAACTGCTCAGTGCCTCCAGTTGATTCACTGGCCAGGAAAAGATACTTAAATTTTGTCATGAATTCTGAATGTAATAACCTTCTAGATCTTGGAAGATAGCCTTAATTCCTTTAATATTGATTTGAAGTTTAACCTTACAATCAAGACAATGTATTCTGGGATGATTGGATCAAGTTTTTTTGGGGGAGTATTCATTTTGAATTTGTGTTTATTTAGGTCTGGTTGTATTATTCTCAAAATTAGATTTTTCTTCAAACATTTTGATCTTTGCTTGTTTTTTCTTCAGTTTACTAAAGGAAGCTGAATATCATGCAGAGCAGAGGGAGTTTGAATTAAATCGAAGACGGCAAATGGGCCTATCCTTATCCCATCATTCATTGGACAATATGGAGTACGATAACAAGGATGATGATAAAAATGATCAGCGCTTGTTGAGCCAGTTTGGAATCTGGGTTTTGGTAAATAAATGATATGATGATTTTAATGTGAAGATTATGCCATTTATTAGGATCAAACAGGAGGATGGTAGGTAAGGATACCTGCCAGGTGGATTTGAAGGGCACTGCCTAGAAATTCATGCCTGGCTACTTGTATTAAATGCACTAATAAATTTCATTCCATTGAAGTATACTTTTGAGGCAGAGTACAATGTGCTAATGTGACTGTGTGGCCCATTTAGAACAATCATCTGGGAATTAATTTCTAGACAGGTGTTTTTCAGGAGTTTGGATAATTTGGATAACCACTTGTTTCTCTGAGTGTAAAGATCTTAATCCCAAAGTTATTATCCTGTTTTGAATGCTATCCCCAACCCCTCCTAAGTACTTTGTTTCTATGCAGTGTCATGCATTACAAATAGTTGACAAACAATGAGTTATTACAAAACCCAGTTTTCTTTTTCTCTCACTGTTCACCTAGAATATCTTTGCTTTTGAACTGTTATTTTGAGCACATTCTTGTCTTTATGTTGTAGTTGATAACCTAACAGAAAATAATGAAATAAAAAATGGTAAATTCTGTAGATGGTGGCCAATCTAATCACTAGATTATTGACCCTGCAGCAAAGATGAAAATTTGCTCAAATAAATCCCAGATTATTCATCCAAAATTTCTGTGCTTGTTTCTTTTACTGTGCAGGTCAGTCTTTGCACTCCAAGTGAAAATACACCCACAGAAAGTTTAGCCAGATTGGTTAGCATGATGTTTCAGTGGTTTCATTCCACTGCATACATGCTCGATGATGAAGTGGGAAGCTTGGTGGAAAAGCTCAAGCCTCAGTTTGTCACCAAATGGTTGAAGACTGTTTGTGATGTTCGATTTGATGTGATGGTCATGTGCCTTCTTCCCAAACCTATGGAGTTTGCAAGAGTAAGTTTTTTTAAAATATGGCAATTTGGAAAACTGCTTACTTACTTATTTCAACATAGTCATAAAATCTTCTTTCCCACCAGATCAAAAATATTCTATTTCATTTGTGATTCATCAGGTAATTGAGCAGCAAGATCTGGACAACTTCCAGGCTTGGCGTTTTAATTAATATTTGATGTTTGTGTCACATGATTGTCAGGTAATGTTACATTTCCAACACTGTAGAGTATAACCATCTATGAATAACTTTTCAATACTTAACCAACTGTTTTTACTCCATCTTCAATATACCATGGACCTTCTGAGTCACCATTCACAAGAAAATATATTGGACCAGCAATCTAAATGCTATAGCAATGGGTAAAAGTCATTTTCTGGGTATTCTACAGAGCTGAGTCCTCAAGTCACCTGCTGAGTCCTCAAGGCACATGTCAGGAGTAATAGTTAATTGCCCATTTGTTAGGTCAGCAACTATCCAAACAATGCTCAAGAAACTCAGCACTTTCAGGGGTAAAGCATTCTACTTGATTGGCATCCATTTCCTCCTGTACTCCCCCATTCCCTCCACTCCCTGGCTGCAGTGTATGTTGTCCACAGGATACACTGATACACTTTTGTTCACCAAAGTTTCTGTGGCCCCCATCATCTCAAAGGACAGAGAATTAGGTACCTGGCATCCCCTTCACCTGGAAGTTACCTTCCAGACACATTTCATGGTTCTGTTTTGTTATTGAGTGAAAAAACTGGAACCAACTCCATTTGCTGTATCCAGATGGAATGCAGCTGTTCAAAAGAAAGGCCCATCCTCAAATTTTTGAGGCACCCAAGGATAGGCAATAAATGCCAGTTTTCCCAGTGGGTTCACATTTTGAGAATGAGTAAAAGAAAATAATTGATACACATTATAAAAGGTTAATTTTTGCAATGTACAGTTTTTCTGAAATCAAAGCCAGTGAATGGTTATTATATTTTATTGAAATAACATTTAATTCTAATTATACCCATGCTATATTTAGTTGCGGTTTATTAAGCATGCTACATTGAAAGTAGCATTACACAAGCTTGTGCTAAATGTTTGCAGACTATGTGCAAGAAGTGGATGCTTACAGGGTCATTCCTTTTAACTCCATCATCAAAAGTCTACCATATACAACATACATTGTGTATTATAAAAACAGGAAGTGCTGGAAAAAATATTTAGCCGATCAGGCAGCAACTCTAGAAATGGTCAAAATCGGAAAAGAGGGAGATACAAGTTAGTTTTCAATACCAGAGAAGGTGGAGAGGGATGTGTAGAACAAAAGGAATGTCAGGGATAGGGGGAGTTGAAATAGTTTAATGATGAAAATTACCAGTACATTAAGCTTCTTGGTTTGTTTAATGTATTGTTGATGGTAAGGTGGTGGGACCTGCCCAGAAGGACAGACCTATTTGAGCTGGATATGAAAAATTGAGCCCACGTGATATGAAAATGGAAAATGCTGGAAAAACTCAGCAGGTCAGACAGCATCTGTGGAAAGAGAAACAGTTAACTCTTCGTCAGACCTGAGGAAAAGAGAAACAAGCAATAAAGGTGGGGGAAGGTGATGGAAAGGACAAAGGGAATTTCTCTGATAGAGTGAAATCATGTGTCAGACGGGGCAAGATTAAGCAACTGTGGCTGTAGTTTGTTGCTAATGTGGTTCTGGCCCACTGGGAGGAAATGGCAAAAATGATTCTTGCATAGACAGGAAGAAAGAGTGTGTTATCTCTTTCTTCTATTAAGTGTTACTTTGTTTGGTATTGTCACTCTGTAATATTATAACCAAGAGAATTGAGCAAGACAATTGGTTTATTAATATTATACAAATCATTGAAATTGATGTGATGGTCAGGTGAGAGGAATATAGATTATTGTTATGACTAACTATTCATAGATTTGTTTTCTAACTAGTTCTAAGATTGAAAGAAAATCTTATATGTGCACATGTATTGAGAGCTGGGTTGACTTGTTGCATTGTGAAACTGAGCCATTAGTGTTTGTCGAAGAATGTAAGTTAGTAGCAGCTAGTGTGTTTGTGCTTGAGCTCATGTCTCTGAAGTCAGTAAACTATATTCTAATTTAATGAAGTTTGTTCCATCAAATTCATTTAGATTTTAAAAATATGTAAAAATCTGTTCAGTTTCAAGATTTATGGGAAAGTAAACTTACTGTGCATTTTCGATTGTCTCAGTACAACTGCCCTGACTCCACTCAGCCCAAAATCTGAATGTGAACCAAATGTGCAGTTCTTTCACTTTGACTGTTAGTAGATAGTACACGTTTAAGTCTCAATTCTATTAACTAACCAGTTGTTCTACTTCTCTGGGGTCAGACTGAGATATTCTATTGTTGTCATTGACTGTACTCAAATTCTTAATCTGTGAGCAAAACAGTGCAAATTCTCCACTGAGAATAATTGAGAAACAGTTCAGAATATCCTATCAATTCAAGATTCAAATGTTGTTGGTTGCTTTCGGCAGATTAGATTTTCATGATCCTCACAGGATAGCAAAACTCTTAATCAAATCATAAATGTTTCAGGGAAAGCATGCCCATTAATTATAAATTATTTGATTCTAATTAACATTTACTAATTCTTTTATGAATTACAGTATATAATGTTTGAAGCAAACCTCCATCTCCCCCTCTAATCTGCCCTCCCCTACATTACAAGATGGAGAGCATCGGTTCACTTCCCCTTTATTCCTGTTCCCTTTGCCTCACCAACAATGGCCATATCTTCAGCTGTGTAGGCCTTATGCTTTTGAAATTCCTTCCAAAACACACATCTGTCGACCTCTGGCTGTTCCCTCGATCATTCTTAAAACTCAGCTTGGCAACAAACCTTTAGTTATCTCACCAATTGTTCTTCCCAAGACTTGTTGGTAATTTTGCTCGATTAGGCTTCTATGAAGATTGTTAGGATATTTCCTGTGTAAAAGGTACAACATGAATGCAAGTTTCTGTACTTTTTTTTTCAGGTTGGTGGTTATTGGGATAAGTGTTGCAGTACTGTGACACAACTAAAAGAAGGCTTGAACCGAATCCTGTGCCTCATTCCATACAACGTCATTAATCAGGCTGTGTGGGAAAGCATTATGCCAGAATGGTTGGAATCCATCCGAACTGAGGTGCCGGATAATCAATTAAAAGAGTTTAAGGAGGTCTTAAGGTATGTGCAGGTTGTGTGTCCAGCTGTTTCAATTGTATCATTTTCCCTCAGTAGGTTTTATTTTTATTCGCTGATAGGATATCAGTGCTGCTAGCAGGACTGCCTTTTGGGGATTTGAACGTATTTCTGGATCATTAGTCTAGGTTTCTTGCTTGAAATAGTAACTTGTAGAACTTCCTTATGGTGATAATAACATCTGATAAGTGAGAGGCATTTAAAAGTGAGATAGTAAGAGTTTAGAGTCAATGTGTCCCTGTCAAAACCAATCAAGTATATATGATTATACTGAACATGATACCAGTTTGCATATAGCATGGTGTCTCAAACAACATTTAGATTGTGATCATATAATCAATTTATTTTAGTGATCTTAGTTGAGGCACAGATATTGACCATGAAATAGGAGAGAGCTTCTTTGCTCTTTAGATTCGAATTCATATTCAGATTATTTATTGTCATATACACCAGTGTGCAATGAAATTCCTTGCTTATGTGAAGCTCACAGTGTAAACAGGGTACATGGTAACAATAAATACAGCAATGAGTGCAAAACGGCAGAATGGTGCAAAGATTGTAGTGCAAAAAGATTTGCTGAAGTGAAAATAATAATTAATAACTGAGGTAGAATTAAGATATTGTATTGAGGTAGCTATTGATTACTCTTGCCATTTTCCTTGGGAAAAGTTGTTAGTTTTATTAATTGTAGTTTGACTGGCCATGCTGTCTCATTAAGCATTTTTATTTGAAAATAAATCTCAAGGCCCCATCGCAGATCTTCACAAACTCTACGTTGTTTTGCCCTGTCCACAATAAGCAAGCATAGAACTCATTTGGTGCCATTTGAGCAAATTCCAGACAGTATCCATAAGTGATAATATAATCACACTCTTATATGTCTAATAAAATTCATTTGCTTACCTTTGTTAACATCTTGTGATTGCTTTAAGCTTTGATTATTATCAGTTTTCTCGTGGAAGTTATTAAAAATAATCTGAGGAAAACTTTATTTGAGTTTGAAATTTAAATTATTCTCTTTCTTCAGGCATGTTCCCCTTTATAAATGAAAAAGCAATAAAAATGTATGTGCTTTAAATACTTGATGTGCTTATATTTTTATTATGATTGGAAAATGATGATGATATTAATCTATTTCAGCAAAATGTTTGATATTGAACTTTGCCCTTTGCCATTTTCCTTGGAAGAAATGTTTGGTTTTATTAGCTGTAGATTCACTGGCTACCCTGCTTCAGTACAGGAACAAGCTTTACTTTGGCTTCATGTAAGTTTATTTTCTTATGGAAGATCTTTAATTTGAAGGCTTAGTTAGAATGCCAGTTGAAATTTTAGTTATGCTTGACTCGTCCTAGATATGTAAATTGTCATAACTGCATATTTTTGCTGTAAAAAAGGAAAATAATCTATTCTGTTCCAGGACTGCTGTGAAAGTCAAGTCGCACTGTAATAAAGCAGATAACGGCAAAATCAAGGACCGTACAAAAAGTTCTTTATTGTTTAACGCTAGTGGGAGTCGGGGTACAAGGAGGAGCAAACAGTCAGTGCTGCTCTTCCCTGCATGTGGCCCGACTCAAGGAATACAGGGTGCTAACAAACTTGTACATTGTTCTCCTGTGGGTGTCCACCTACTGCACAGACATACCCATATTTGGGTATGCATGACCAGCTCATGCTACCATCTGTCAAGCTGAGGCTGCTGTGTGCAGCCAGATAGGTTAACACATCTTTCACAGTTAGTCAGAAACAACCCTGTTTCCTTGTGGCCTTGAAGCTCAGCAACTCCTTACACGAGCAGGTGGCTCAAACTGTTTACCAGTAGAGAGAGAGAGAGAGAGAGAGAGTAACCTTTGTTCACCAGAGCTCCCTTCCCATTGTCTTCTACGTTACCAACCACTGAAGTCAGGCTAACTGGCCTATAATTTCCTGTCTTTCTTTTGCCTCCCTCCCTTTTTAAAGAATGAAGTGACATTTGCAATTTTCCATTTCCCCAGAACCGTTACTGACTCTAGTGATTCTTGAAAGATCGCTACTAATGCCTCCACAATCTCTTCAGCTACCTCTTTCAGAACCTTGGGGTGTAGTCCATCCGGTCCAGGTGACTTATCCACCATTTATCAGGCTGTCTGGGGTGGGGTCCTCCATGGATTGGTGCTTGGGCACCTTCTATATCAATGATTTGGCTGAGGGGACCATATGTCATATTTCTAATTTTGCTAGGTGGGATTGTGAGTATGGAGAGGGTATAAAGAGGCTTCATGGGGATAGAGACAAGCTGAGTGGGCAAGAACAAGGCGGATGTCAGATAATATGGAAAAGTGTGAAGTTATCCACTATTGTGTACAAAACAGAATAGCAGAGTATTTTTTAAATGGTGAATGATTGAATATCACTCATACCCAAAGAGACCAAGGTTCCTTGTACACAAGTCATTGAAAGCCAATGCATATGTGCAGCAAATTATTAGGAAGGCAAAATGTATGTTGGCATCAATTTTTACAGATACACCATAGAAAGCATCCTATCTGGATGCAACTATAGTACAGCAACTGCTCTTCCCAAGACTGCAAGAAACTGAGGAGAGTTGTGAACACAGTCCAGTCCATCACGCAAACCAGCCTCCCCTCCATTGATTCTGTCTACACTTCGCACTGCCTCAGGAAAGCAGCCAACATAATCAAAGACCCCTCCTACCCCAGTCATTCTCTCTTCTGCCCCCTTTCATTGGGCAGACGCAAAAGCTTGAGAACACACACCACCAGGCTCAAGGATAGTTCTATCCCGCCATTATAAGACTTTTGAACAGACCTCTTATATGATGAAGATGAACTTTTGATCTCTCAATCTACCTCAACATGGCCGTTGCACTTTATTAGTCTACCTGCACTGCACTTTCTCTATATTCTACATTGTTTTTTCCCTTTAGTACTACCTCGGTATACTTATGCACGGAATGATCTGTCCGGATGGCACGCACACAAAAGCTTTTCACTCTGTCTTGGTACATGTGACAATAATAAACCATTACCAATTACTGATCACCATGGTGGATGGTGTAAGCAAGTCCAAGCTGGTAAAAAGTTAAGATGGGTGCTGAAAGCCTCTCCAATTGCGATCAGTGTGTTGATCACATTCTGGATATGCAGATAAAAGCCTGTAGTTGTTCAGTAAAAAGTTGGTGAAGGAACTGCATTTTGTTCCCTCCTGAATGAATCAAGCTTCCCCCACCCCACTTGTTGGTGAATTTTGAGACTGTACTGTTGTTGAGTTAGTGATAGAGCCATAGATTCATTGAGTTATACAGCACGGAAACAGGCCCTTCAGCCCAACCCGTCCATGCTGACCAAGTTGTCAACTTGAGCTAATCCCGTTTGCCCGCGTTTGGCCCATATTCTGCTAAACCTTTCCTATCCACGTACCTGTCTAAATGCCTTGTAATTGTTGTAATTGTGCCCACCTCTACCACCCTCTGGCAGCTTGTTCCATATACCCACCACCCTCTGGGTGAAAAAGTTGTCCCTTCAGATCTCTTTTAAATATGTCCCCTCTCACCTTAAACCCAGGCCCTCTAGTTTTAGATGCCCCTATCCTGGGAGGCAGGCAGTGACTAATCTATGCCCCTCATGATTTTATAAACCTCCAAAAGGTCATCCCAGCCTTCTATGCCCAGAGAGAAAAACCAGCCGATCCAATCTCTCTCTCAAGGCCTTCAGTCCTGGTACCATCCTCTTGAATCTTTTCTGCAACCTTTTCAGCTTAATGAAGTCCTTCCTATAGCTGGGCAACCAGTACTGTGCACAATGCTCCGTGACTTGTAGACAATGTAACACAATGTCCCTGATCGATGATGGTCAGCGTGCCATACGCCCCCTCTTTACCACCCTGTCTACCTGTGTCACCCTTTTCAGGGTACTACAGCAGAAGAGAACGTAGCATCTAGAGCTAGAACTTAACCAGGAAAAAATCCAGTAAATAAAAATGGTGTTGTGAATAGGTTGCCAATTCT
>JARFYF010000001.1:125620812-125634768 GCA_030265395.1 Rhina ancylostomus
AATTATACCTGAGAAAGGAGGGGAGAGCCACTGCTTTGAAAAGCTGCAGTTAAATAAGGAGTTCTAGGACTTGACTTGGAAAGGAGCAAGCAGACAATGGCATTCCCAAAAGCATACCACCCTTGTTTTAGATGATTAAGGTTGTGTTATTGGGCAATGCCATTGAAGTTTTGGTGAAATGGTGCACACTGCAGTTACCATACTTGGTGTGTAGGGAGTAAATGTTCTGCAACCTCTAAAGGTTATTCCTGTTGATGAACACAATGCATTTACCTTTATGGCATATTTAGCGATCTCATCAATGTGTTTAATTATGAGTAAACTCTGAAGGCATCAAAACACGAGGGAGTAAAATCAATTATTTTGTGTTGATTTAATTAACATTGATCTATGAGTGTTGCTTGTGATTAGCTGCTGTTGAAGAAAGAATTTCTGCAAGGGATGTCTGCCTCCTTTACTGCTGTTCCAATTCTTCTTGATTATTGCAAAAGATTTGGAGGGCAAATAACATGTTGGTCTTTATTATGAAAGAGTTTGAATACAGGAGCAAAAGAGTATTACTGCAATTATATTCAGAATTTAGGAGAATGAGAAGAGATCTCATTTGCACTTACTAAAAGAGTTTGACAGGCTAGATGCAGGGAGGATGTTTCCTTTGATAGAGAAGTCCAAGACCAGGGAGCACAGTTTGAGAATGAGATGAATTATTCATTCAGTGTGATGAACCTTTGGAATTGTCTATCCAAATAGTCAAAACAGAGATCAATATAATTCTAGATATTCAGGAAATTGAGGGATGTGGAAGTGCTGGGAAATTCTGCTAAATTGGAAGATCAGCCATTATCTTGATGAATGGTGGAAAAGGCTTGAAGGGCCCATTTCTGCTCCTATTTCTTATGTTCTCATGCATCAACTTTCAGAGTCCAATACAAAGTGTTGATAAAAGTATTCCTCTAAATCATTGTTGTTTTGTATGGCCCTAGTAATGAATCAAATAACTTTAATGCCCAAGTATAAATGACAGTGAGTAGTCTGGATCATGAAAACTGTGTTTTAAATTTGCTCTCACTTTTTTTTTGTTGTAATTGAAATACTATGTCACGAAACTTGATTTGGTAACGGCATTTTTAAAATGCCACTTGTTTCAAATCAGATTCAAAATGATGTCAGTTGTGCAAAATTGATTTAATTCAGCATTTCCATTTGGGGTCTTAAAATTCTACCTCTCTTAATTTCACACCGTGCAAAGCAGCAGGAGGGACTCCCCTCCACTGACCTCAACTACCAGCTTCATTTCCCACAAACACTCCCAGCACTTGTCTGATTGAAAGGATCATAAACTTTCAGGTGACTTGCTGATTAATGTGAACTGCTTACTGCCTCAGTTCTACAAAGGTTTGGTACTTAAAGATTTTGCAAAAAAAACATATTGAAAAGTGAGTGGTAATGATCTGTCAATTAAGAATATTTGTGAATCTTCTGGTTCCACTTCATTCAACGTGACTTGAAGTGAAAATTGATGTCATAATAATTCACATAATCTGTCCTTGACTTTTTAATAAACTGTGAAACTTAAATCATTTTTAGATCTTTCATTATAAAGGTTTCATTTTCTTTCATTAGGAAATGATCACAGGCCACAACAAAAGTAAAATAGTGTTCATTATCCATAAATTAAATTGAATGCAAAGAACTTTTATTTTAATTATGGTGTACTTTTATTTGGACGAGGATGTCAGTTATAATCTGGTATAGCAGAATACACCTTGAGGCTACAGAAATAGTTGCTGATATAATCTCAATTGCCAGATTTGGGAGCAAATAAATGCAAACAATTTCTTATTGCTTAATTCATTTTCCATCAGTTTAGCAAATGATAATTGTTTATATGTAGAATTCAAGAAGGTGGAGCCCCAGTAAACCTCATTTTGTTTCGAAAGTACTCATGGAGAGGATAGGTAATTCATGCGGCGTTGCTGCTTCTGTTTCAAGTGGAAATTTTGGGATTACACATTCCACTTAGAGTATAGTTAAGCATACTGAAAAACAGGTGCTACCCTGGTGAATCTGCAACACTGGCCTCGTACATGTTGTACAACAGAAGCAGCATGCCTTAGATAAAACTAAGTGATTGCACAACCAATGGCCAGATGAAAACTATGAAGTTCTTTCACATTTATTCATAAAATGACAGTGAACAATTAAACAGTTTAATGGCTGGAGGAGGCTTCAAGAACATCCCCCATCCTCAGTGATGGCAGGGTCCAGCACCTGAGTGGTAAACCATTTGCAACCTTGTTCAGCCAAAAGTCTGCATGAATAATTCATCTTCTGAAATTCCTACTGTCACAGAAGCCATTGAATTCAATTCTAAACAGGCGATAGAAAGAAAAGGCTGAGGGCACTGAATAGAGCAAAATCTGTGTGACTAAACAACAGTTAGACTATAGTACTGAAGCTGGCATTCCAAAACTAGCTGCGTCTCAAGTCATGCTGTTCCAGTGCAGCTACAACTCTGGCATCTATTTGACAATGTGAAAGATTTCTCAGGCATTTCCTGCTCATAAAAAGCAGGAAAAATCCACTCTGGCTAATTACCAGCCATTCAATCTATTAACAATAGTCAGCAAATTAATGGAAGGTGTTGTCAACAGTGTTAACAAGCAGCACTCATTTTTTAATAAACTGCTCACTGCTACCCAGTTAGTGTTTCTTCTGGACCACTCTGCTCCAGATGTAATCACAACCTTGGTCCAGACATGTCAGTTGAGAATGATTGCTCTTGACTACAGAGCAGTATCTGATTAAATGTGGCATCAAGGTGCCCTGATAAAGCTGAAGTCAGTAGCTGTTAAGTGGAAAACAGTGTAATGGTTGGATTCATATTCTACACAAAGTAAGAGGTCATCATTGAGATCATTGAGGCTAACGTCCTCGGCCCAAACCATCTTCGGCTCCTTCATTAATGACCTTCCTTCCACCATGAGGTTCAATGCTGATTGTACAGTGTTCAGGTCCATTTGCAAATCTGCTGCAAATAAGCAGTCCACAATTGCATGCAATAAGAGCAAGAAAACATTCCAGTATGGGCTGATTTGTAATATTCATATCACAAATGTGCCAGGCAATTTCTCTCACTAAGAGGAGAGAATCTAATCATCAACTGTTAATACTCAATGATATTGCCATCACTGAGTCCCTCACCATGAATACTCTGGGGTATCATCATTGACCAGAAGCTTAACTGGCCAGCCATCTTGTTACTGTGGTAATTAGAGCAGGTAAACTTGTCTCCTGAAACTCCAAGCCTTTCTGCCAACTATAAGGCACAAGTCAGCAGCATAAAGAATATTCTCCACTTACCTAGATGAATGCAGCTCAGGCAGCTCCCAAGAAGCTGAATACCATCCAGGGTAAGGCAGCCCAATTAGTATCCTATCTATCACCCTATTCGTTCATTACCTCCATTACTAGTGCATCATGGCTGCAGTGTGTATCGTTGTCAAAATGCACTGCAGTTCCTCAGCAAGTCTACTCTGGAAGCATCTCCCAAACTTATATCCTCCACCACCAATAGGACAAAGGTAGCAGATGGATGGGAAAATCATCTGCATGTTTCCCTCCAAGTGCACACTGTCCTGACTAGGATCATTGCTGGGTCTCAATCCTGGAACTCAACCACATTGTGGTAGTACTTTCATCAGAAAGACTGCAGTTGTCAAAGACAGTGATTCAATGCCACTTTGGTGATGGGAAGCAAATGCTGGTCTTGCAGGTGGAAGCTGATCATAATGCATAGATGAATCCTTTGTTCCTCATGTAACTGTGGAAGTATGTGGAGTTTATCACAGCACCTTGATGCCACATTTGATAAGGTACTGCTTTGTAGTCAAGAACAATCATTCTCAGCTGACATACCATGGAAGTCCCTAAGTTCCTGTGATGCTGCTTCAGTTGCAGAATCCTAAGAACTTGCCTACATCCGTTCAATGTTGTTGAAGGTTTTAGAATAGAGTAGGATGTCCTCAGGCAGTAGCAAGTTCAAACAGAAAAATAGCTTTTATTTGTACCCTTACAAACATGTAACAGTGTATTCTGATAA
Organism: Rhina ancylostomus; assembly: GCA_030265395.1. Classification (NCBI taxonomy): domain Eukaryota; kingdom Metazoa; phylum Chordata; class Chondrichthyes; order Rhinopristiformes; family Rhinidae; genus Rhina; species Rhina ancylostomus. The sequence goes on from JARFYF010000001.1 coordinate 125,624,915, forward strand.
CTAACTGAAAGTTATGACAGTCATTTATTATGCCAAGTATTTCTGAAGATCTCCAATCCTTTTTATAGTTTTGTCAGCTTTTTGTAAAGAAAAATTTGTATGGGATTTGTAATCGGATAATAACCTGAGAGAATGGTAAAGAATTATGTCCTCTGACTTCCAGTATTGATCATCATTTTGCGACTGAAAGGGTAACTCTTCACAGATATTTGGTAGAGTAACTGTGGAGTAAAAACAAGCTGCTAGAGGAATTCAACAGGTTGAGCAGCATCTATGGAGGCAAAGCTTTACAGCTTTCCAGACTCAACAGTTTCAGGTCGAGACACTGCATCAGGACCTGAAGGGCCCTGTGGCCTATTCTTGCTCCTGTTTTCTTGTGTTCTTGAATATTTAAATTGAATAACTTTTATTTCATTTGATTTATATTTGTGTACATGCCATTAATTTTGAATACACCACAATAATATCAATTTATTTCTCTGAATTTTTATCAGGAACTGCATATCCTGTTGCAAATATAGTCAAGTAATTTAGTTCTCTATTAATTATTTCTATTTTATGCATACTTTCCCTGACATAAGATTCTCACATTTGGATATTTTCCTATTTGTGACTTATGATTCAGTAAACAATATTGAACTGACGAGCACCACATATACTTTTTTGTTCAATCAGAGCTTCAATTCTACTGCAAAATACTACAAATGCTGTAGTATCTTAAAAAAAATACTGTAAATACACAGCAGACCTGACTGCAATATAAAAAGTGAGAAAGGGTTAACACATGAGTTCAATGATCTTTCATCAGAACTAGGAATAGTTCTTTTACAATGCAGAAAAAAGGGGGAAGTAGAGAAGAGAACAAATGAGAGTTTCTGTGGTTAGATGGAAGGTTGGGAAAATCAAGTGTCAGATATGATGCTGGGGCATAAAAAGGGAGTGAAACTCTGGAGGAGGTGAAAATAGAGAATAATTATTTAAAATTTCTAACAGATACTGAAGTGGATGCTGGAAATCTGAAATGAAAATGCCAGAAATATTGATTATCTGTAATTATTGAATGCAATGTTGAGTCTAGACAGCTGTAAAGGGCCCAGTTTGAAAATAACTTGATGCAATTGTGTCAATGTCTTGGAGAGAAGTGGATAGACAGTAGGGTTACTATGAATATTGTGATAAAATGTGTTTAATAGATCTTATACTTCATTCTGAAGATTGTTCATGTTCAGCAGATACTCTAAACCAATTAGGTTTGTTTCTACATGTTGCAAGATTTTAACTGTATGAAAGAAGAGCTTGAGCAGATTATCAAATCATCATAAATCTCACCCTGTTGTAGATTCAAACATAATTGCAGTAGGTTGTAATTCTGCATGTATTATCACCTTTATTCATTTTAAATGTCAAAGAAAATGTATTTTGCACAACTAATAAACAATATGTTTTACTGTATTAAATACTGTATTGGCAAATAATTATTGAAAACTTTTAGTAATTTCTAATTTATTAATGGAAAGAGCAATTAGTATTTTAAAACAAGTTCAGTAACTGTTTACTTTGTGCTAAAATCTTCATATAAACGTGTGTTTCTTAACTCCAATCATTGACATTTATTTGAGGATAGAAACACTCATTGCAGAGCTTAGAGTAGCTGCACTGAACGACTCTTCTGCTGAATATATCAAACTGTCATCTGCTGTGCAGTGACCTTGGTGTTGGTTGAACAAAGTTATTGTAACTTGCTCCCACACATAAATTCAAGGATGCTGATGTGGCCTTGTAGCACTGTTGTGAAGGAGCAGAAAGAAAAATATTGCAAATACAACATACCTTTCAGGATATGTCATAGCAATTCACAGCAGATGAGGCACAGTTGCTGTTTATAATGTAACAAAATGTGATGCCAATTTGTATACTGCAAGGTTGCATAAACAATTAGGACTCAACATAATATTGCATTTTAGTAATATAGATTTTGGATAGACTTTGGCCAGGACACACTGGAAACTCATCTATTGCTCTTTGAATGATGACATAGTATTACAGTCACCTTAAAGAAAAGACAGGAACTCAGTTTAACATGCCTGAAAAATAGTACTTCAGGTAATGTAGTACTTGCCAATACAGTGACGAAATGTTAGGCTATTACATTCTAGAGTAGGGCTTTAATCCACAACCTTCTAATTCAGATAATAGATTGCCATCATTGAAATCACAAAATTGATGTCACAGATGCCTTGGCAGAGCTAAAATGTATTTCCATTGTCAGCACATATCTCACCTATTGAAGTGTTAAGTTGGAAAGTTGTTTTGAGTATTAAAACAATGGCCCATGCCCCTCTGCTTTTCTGGTGGCCACGCTTAATATTTGCCACTCTCTGATTACAATCAAACTGGAGGCTTGGCTGCCATAGCTGTGCTACATAGCCAAGTGCACCAGAAGTGTTAACAAGGCCTGAGGCAATAATCCTGAAGCCCTGCCTCCAGAACACTCAATGCCTTTTGACAGATGGCTGTTGGCAGAAAGTCTTTGAACTATTTTTAAATGTTTGAGGTAACCGGGGACATTTATAAACAGTTCAACTAAATCTAAATACTTCAAAAATAAAATTATTAAAAACAATATATGTACTTAAAATAGCGAGAATATGCTAGAAATTAATTAGAAGCAATAGATAAAGTAAAATGAAGAAAAATATGCTACTCACCCACCTGTACCTTTTTAATCAAGGTCAGTGACTACATTCAAATATATGTGGCCGAGCTTCTTTACCAGCCATCTCTGATGTATAGCTGAGCTTAGAATATTTGTGCCCCTTCCCTTCCCTGTTGAGTTCAGTGTTGGAACAGAACACCAGATGTGATAGCATCCAACCCTCACCTGAGCTCTGACTTTAATGTTGTAATATCGAGGTGTGGAAGTCAGAGATGAGCTGATGCATGAGGTGGATGTCCCCACTGTACTCTACAGAACTCTAACCAGATAACATTTTTGCCATTGTCATTGTTTTATAAAATATATCTTCTCTATTGTGTCTGGCAAATAATTTACCTCTGTAGTTGTTTGATTTGAATTAGATCTTAATTTATCTCACTGCCAATTAAATTAATAATTCTTAAAACTTCACCTTGAATGCTAATTAGTTCCTTACAGAGTTCCACATAAACATCTGTTTTACTACATATAAAGCCACGTGATCTTTACTGATGTTGTTCTCTTTTTCTTACAGTACCCAACTGCTGCAATGGAATGCATGCGGCAGTACATAGGTGAATTGCTGGACTTCATAGCTGATATGCACACACTGACCAAACTAAAGGTATGTGATCTCTAAAGCTTATGTTTAAATCCATATATTTAATGTTCTCTGTACAAATATTTGGTATGAGGAAATACGAAAATGAAAATGAAGGAACAGAAATTATTTTGTGCAGTGCAACATTTTCATGCACCGTGTGATCATTTTTAACCAGTAAATTGGAATGTACATGCAGGCTAACATACATTATATCTCAACTTTCATGCATGTGACACTCCTCCATGCAGAGGCTGTTGGCCACAGAGCAGTGTGCAATGCACAATTCATGCCATTGTTGTAATATGATAGTACACTTGTGTCCATAACAAATGGTATAGCCTTTGAATGCTGAAGCAGGCTTTCCTCCAGTTTAAGTTAGCAAACCTGTCCTTCCTTGAGCTGCTGCCAAGGATTCCATTGGTGCCACAAGTTCTAGAGTTGCTATGAACGTCTTGGTATATCTAAGGTCCTTTTTATTTTACTAGGACTGGTGTGGAGGGAGTTGGAGGTTCTGATCCATGATACCCATACCCACTTTTGATGGCACAATCATCAGTACACGTTGGTGCAAGCTCCTGTCTGTGATGAAGAAGCTCCTCTAATTCAGGCCCACTGCTTGAAGTGGCAGTTCTCAGCTTTAAGAGCTGCTGTCATGGTGGAGATCACATTCTAAAGAGTTTGCTTCCCATGCAACTTTTGAAGACCTGTCCTTCATTATACTTATCATGCACAATGCAGTTCAGAAAATCACTCCCCAACAGCCTCATCTGCCACTGACGTCGGCCACCTCTGTAGTGCAACTTTATTGCTTGTTTTAAAGGATGGATCAGTTGTTTCTGATTAGATCAGTAGCAGTTATGGACTGAAATGATTAAAAGCCTGAAAAAAATTGAATGGATTGAAGAGGCTAAGTTGAAGCAGATTGCTTCCAGTAATTGAAAAATCAAAAATTATGGCAATGGATGAAGGGTTAAACATGCAAGACTTTAAATATTGGGCAAAAGTCACTTCTTTAGACAGTGCTCTGAGGCTGTCAAATTAATCTCTAGTAGTATTGGTTGAGGTTACAATTGAATAAATTAATTAAGAAGAAGAGAATAAGAATGTTGGCTTGTGTGAAGGATAAATGGCAAAATGGACTCTTTTATCTCGTGCCTGTTTTTCATGTTTTAATTTCTTTGTATGATTATGCACAATTTAATTTTTAAAAATGTGATCTTTAGTGGGGAATATTATGTTACTTCATGACTGGCCTTTATTCAAATTACTTTCTGATAGATGTCCTTTGGGACCAGCTCTACAAAGTTCACAGTTGGAAATTTGCTATCCCATTTTAAACTAGAAAAAGCAGAGCTTTACTTTCACTGACCATTCTAAAGAAAAGAAGTGATATGTCTGAATAGGATCTTCAGTACTTTTGTACATAAAGTGTTAAATTTAGATCAGGGTGAGGGAGGATTAGATATGTGTGGGTTGGCTGGTTTAAGAAATGAATTGTTTGACTGGAAGAGAGAAATCTGCCTTATCTCAGGACATTGACATCAATGTATTCAAACATGGGCATTACCACAGCATTGTGGGCATACCCTCACCTCAAGGACTGTAGCGGTTCAGGAAGGCAGCTTACCACCACCTTCTCAAGGGTCATTTGGGTTGGCAATTAAATGTTGGCTTGGCCTGCAAAGCCAACATCCCTTGAATGACTGTATATATTTTAAAAATTACAATGTAAGCCACAAAACCATAATCAGGCTTAAGGAAGAAATGAACTTTGGCTGATTCACAACCAACTATGCCTTTACCACACCCTATTCATCAGCCTAGAAGCAATGAGAATGGTTGCTGTGTTTAAATATTTGTAATCTAGTATAATTTAATAAATTCTCCTTTGCAGAGTCACATGAAAACTTGTTCTCAGCCATTGCATGAAGATACATTTGGTGGCCATCTTAAAGTAGGATTAGCACAGATAGCAGCAATGGAGATTACCAAAGGAAATCATCGTGATAACAAAGCTGTTGTTCGCTATTTGCCATGGTTGTATCATCCTCCCTCTGCAATGCAACAAGGGTAACATGGTGAACTCCAACAGTGCTGTTGAATAAGTGTATACTTTATCTCTAGAAATCAAAGCTATATTTCTTTTTATATTTAAAATAACATTTATTCAAACTATTTTGATTAAGATTATATTTCTATTAACTGGACAGTTAAATTTAAGGAAGTGATAAAAGTCTAGAAAGTGTTGTGTGAATTTAATACTAAATGCATATCAGTCTGTGTAAATGTCTAATTGTGCAATTGTGATTAATTTTTTTCTTTTTTTCCTTCCAATTGTTATAGTCCAAAAGAATTTATTGAGTGTGTTTCCCATGTTCGTCTTTTGTCATGGCTGCTACTGGGGTCTCTTAGCCATAGTGTTGTGTGTTCAGGATCCACTTCATGCATGCCTATTCCTTTGGATGCTGGTTCACATGTTGCAGATCATCTTATAGTTATCTTGCTTGGATTTCCTGAGCAATCCAAGGTAATGTGAACATTTCACAAATTACAGTCTGAACCCTAAGTATTTAGAAAATGCAATTCAGTGGTTTTACAATTGCAAGCTCTGCACTGTCTGACAACGTAAAACTGAATGCTTTTAATTTTCATGTTCTTCTTGTACCCCAGAGAAATAATGCAAACCATTAACTAAAAGACTATATGATATTTATTCAGAATTTCTGACATTCCTCTGTCAACTGTATGGTAAGCAGTTAAGAGAACCTGTGGAAATTATCTTCCCAAGTATCTACAGCAAATTCTTCCATTGTATCTGGAACCTAATTATCTATGATGTTGCTGTTCCATTACGGCTGAATTCTAAGGTTCTGGAATACACCACTTGTGCCGTGTGTGTATGTGTGACCATGTATGCACATATGCTATTCAACATTTCATAAAATGATTTTATTCAAATGTCAGTTCATTTCATGTTCCCATTGGCTCTGGAATAATTATTGTCTGATATTAAATTATTGGTTATCTGTCCATCTATTTATCTAAAAATCATTTATAATTGGTTATATAATAATTCTGTAGCCTGTAAGTACCACAGAAAGTTTATCTTCAACAGTGTAAAGGCACTCACTGCAATTCTATACCTTATTGTTAGTTTCAATTGTCATACCTAGTCTTTCATTGGAACTTTGTCTGACCATTTTAGAATCCATCTGGAGTACATGTAAAATGTGAGAACAATTTTGGTATTTTACTGGCCAAGCAGTGATGATGAAAATTAACCCAAAGGGCTGTTTCAGTATATTTTGTAAGGCAGTAGACACTACAAAGAAGGAACATTTGGAAGATTGAGCTTTGGACAACATAAAATCCTTATGAGAAGGGTTTAGGGGGCTTCCATGTTTAAGATTTGAAAGCTGATAATAGATTGGATGTGAGGGTACATCCAAAAATAAGGTTTGATTGTTCTGCAATCCACAAAAATGGAGATGCTGAAAACCTAAAATAAGAATGTGAAATGATGGAAGCACTCAGCAGGTCAGACGGCATCTATGGAAAGAGAAACAGAGTTTAATGTTTTGGGTCCGAGGCCCTTCATCAGAACAAATGTTAACTCTGTTTCTCTCTCCACAGATGTTGCCTGACCTGCTAAGTGTTATCAGCATTTTCTGCTTTAATTGGTAGTTCCGCATTTCGCCACAAGTAGCAGCATAATGGTTGGGTCAAGAATTATACATTTGTTTTCTTAGACTTTAACATTTTAGCTCAAGTATTTGTCAAGAGCTAGAACAGGATGAGGCAAGAAGGTGTCAAAGACACGAACATGGAAAATGAATGTTTGCTTTTGTGTGCTAAAATGTGAAGCCTGGGCTGTGGATTTCTGCGTGATTTGTTATTAAAACATACGATCAATAACCAATGTATACTACCTACATTTTAATCTTTTATATATATCTTGCTGGAATATTTTAATTCAGCTTGATTTTTGTTCACTAGGAATTTCTTATGAAAGATACCTATTTAAAACCAAGAAAGTGAATTATCTTCATGTTGCCTCAGAAATGTATCAATCTACTTCACAAAGAAAGAATAGCAACTATTACATCGACACATTAGCCATTTACAAAATATCAGACTCCTGGAAATAGCAGTGAAATAAGTGACTACTAATTCCAACTTTGGCAATGTTAATTGTGGGGTTATTGTGGATTAGTGTTATGGAAAAAGATTTTTTTTGACAAGTGGCATGAGGTCTTTAATGAGTACATGGCTTTGCTATTAACAATGGACATATCATCTTCTCTGATTAGTCCTTTTTATTTTACTAAACAGTAGATTAATCATACAGAAAATTTCTGTCTTTAAAGCAATTAAGATTTTAATTTAATTTATTGTATATAAAATCAGATAATTTAAAATGCATGCCTACCACTGTCATGATAACGGGACTTTAGTCTCTGGAAGTGGTCCATTTTGATTATAGTTCTTGATTATAGATATCATCTCACTTGACATAGTTTTTTTGAACAAAGTGAGGAAAACACTATGAATTCCTTTCTGATGAATAGAAGTTAGAAAATAGAATAAATAAAGATGGATTGTTTCCAATTGCTTAAGGATGGTAATCAGCAGGAACATATTTAAGGTGATTGGTCAAAAGTAACGCAAGGAAAAACTTCTTTGAAGCAACTGGTGGTTAGAATTTGTAATGCCTTGTTTGATAGGGTGGACAAATATTCAGTAATAGCCTTCTATAAGTAAATGGGATAAATACTTGAAGGAAAACCAATTCTGATATGGGGTGCTAGAAATAACTGGATTGTTCCTTAGTGTATTTACAGGGTGGATTGGTCACTTTCAGTAGTGTATTTTTATCTGATTCTGTAATTCAATGTGCATCCTCCTATATCATACATTATCCATAGCACTAATCTCAAGACAAATACATTGACAAGCAAAAGCATTGAGATGAAATACCTCTCTTTGACTTCTTGATGCAGACACCTTTTGAACAACTATAGAATGGTTCTAGATTCAAATAATTCCTCATATTTTTGTGTCAATGTTGAAATATATATTACAGTGAATTTCTAATCTCAGAGTCAGTTATTTTTTCTAATGATGCAATCTTTCCATCAGTCTTTTGTGTTTGTGTAAATGTTCATAATTGCAGAATGCAACAAATGCACAGAACTATATTAACTATATTGGATTTCTATGCACTGCACTAATATGGTATTTAAAATAATAGTCCATTTGACGATGTCAAGATGTCGCTATCACAAGTTAATGAATGTTGCTTTCTGTTTTACAGACATCCGTATTGCACATGTGTTCTCTCTTCCATGCATTTATATTTGCGCAGCTTTGGACAGTCTACTGTGAACAAGCAGCTTCCACTCCACCTCCACAGAGCCAAAATGAATATGTTTCTACAGCCATTCTAACTGCCCTTGAATTCTGGAGTCGTGTGACACCTAGTATTTTACAACTGATGGTTCATAATAAAGTAGTGAGTGTCAATTAGACTATTTCCACGAATGTTTGATTCGATATTTATTGGAATATGACTAAAACTATATGATCTAAGTTGAACCAAATAAATTGAGTAAAAATGGAAAGTACTGGAAGTATTCAGCAACTGTGAAAAGTGAAACGAGTTAATAATTGAAGAATAAGAACAGAAAATACTGGAAATACTCAGCAGGTTAGGCAGCATTTGTGGAAAGGGGAATAGAGTTAGTGTTTCATGTCAAAGACCCTTCATCAGAATAATTCAAGCCTTTGCCCATTCATTGAAAGATTATCAAGCCAGAGTCAGTTATGATTTTCTGTCTATAGATTGTAACGCTAAGTATTTACAACTTCTTCTGTTTTAATTTCTGATTTCCAGCATCAGTGCTGTTTTGATTTGTACCAGTATGTTGGACAGTACTCCTAAACTAACTTCTCAAACATTTTTTGGTCAACCCTTTTGTTTCTGTTGCAGATGGTAGAAATGGTTTGCTTGCATGTTATCAACTTGATGGAAGCTCTACAGGAATGCAATTCAGCCATCTTTGTGAAGGTGATGATATTTCTGTTTTACTAACTATTATATCTATGGCTTTTATACAGAAATTTCATAATATCCATGCCAACTAGTTGGCACTCATTTCCCTTTTTAGGAAAGATAAAATAAATGCATTTACACAGTTGTAATGGAATCTGTTACATTGGAATACATATATTAAAGTTATCCTGAAATTCAAAACAGAAGCAAAATTTTTTTGATGTGTCTGAATCTCATGTACTAATAAAATGTTGTAAATGGAACAATTATAAGTCTAGTTGAATATAATCATTTCCATGCTTGAGTGAATATACAATTCATAGTCAATATAAATGTGAAAAATTAATACTACCAATGTATTATTTTCAAAAAATGAACATATTTTTAAATTAAAATGTAATTATTTTAATAATTTACTGTAATTGTTGAAATATTGAATATTGCAAATATTGTATATTGTATAAAATACTGAAAAATTGCAGTTTACACCACACAATATATTG
>JARFYF010000001.1:125649445-125663094 GCA_030265395.1 Rhina ancylostomus
ATGTTCTCACCGTGTCTGCATGGGTTTCCTCCAGGTGCTCCGGACTCCTCCCACGTCCCAAAGACGTACAGTTTAGGAAATTGTGGGCATGCTATGTTGGTGCCCAACACTTGGTGACACTTGCGGGCTGCCCCCGGAACACTCTATGCAAAAGATGCATTTCACTGTGTGTTTTGATGTATATGTGACTAATAAAGAAATCTTATCTTATCTTTAAGGTTGAATGATTTCTGATGAAGAGGCAACAACTGAAAATATTATCTCTGTTTTCCTGTTCACAGATGCTGCCTAACCTGAATATTTTCAGAATTTTCTTTATTTACTTCAGATTCCAGCATCTACACTTTGTTTTGCTTTTTGATAACTACACTAGAAGTACTTCAATGACAACATTTTATAAAGATGTAAAACCAAGAAAAACACATCATAAATACAGGAGTAAGTCAGACTTGCACAGATCTACTGAAAGTCCAGGATCTACAGTGCAATAGACGACATGCTCCACATGTCCACTCCATTGTTGGATTCACAACCTGACGCATGTACTCCCAAAACTCCTTCAGGACACAAACTCAGCACCTCCTTCTCTACAATACTTTGAAGGATATGCCACATTATTTGCATGTCAAACACTAGACTCCCAGAAGAAGCACTCCATTCCAACCTCCATCACAGCAAGAGATTATGATGAAGATAAAGACTTGCTTCAGGGTCGTCTTCAAAACCTCCGAAAAATGTAACATCCTCACCTACTCATGGGAACCCATGGCCTATGCCTTACTGAAATGCAGAGGAACATCCAGGATGGTACTGTAAACCTCCAGTCTCTTTTTCAGGAACAAGTGGAAATCTAGTGAAAATGGAGGAAGGAATGCTTCCATACCACCCACCTACCTGTCCACCAAGCTCCTCCTTCTTCATCTGTGGCAGATGTCTGCAGACCGCATGCTGGCCTCACCAGCTACCTCAGAAATGATAGAAGTGGAGTAAATCATCATCAAAGCAGAGAGGCATCACAAGAAGAGTGAAGACTTCTGGTGCCATGTTCTAGTGACTATACAAATAGGATGACTGTGCAAGTGAATGTGTGGCTGAAAAGATGACGCAATAGAGAGGGCTTTAGATACCTAGGGCAAAGGCAGGTGGGAAATATGTAAGCTGTTGGGCAGCAACTCGACTTGACTGGTTCCAATACATTTGCTCGTGCCATTGGAGAAGATATAGAGCAGCTTAGTAGTTTCAGAAGTGGGGGCAGAGCCAAAACTGAATGGAGAGAACAGAGGCTTATAAATCAGTCTGGAAAGCAGAGAAATGACAGTGGATAATTTAACAGCTAAATGGAAGGAGGCTATTCCAAGAACATCCCCATCCTCAGTGATCAGAAAGTCCAGAAATTAAGTATCCAATATAAGGATGAAGAATCTGTAAATATCTTCTATCAGAAGTACTGAGTTGATTATTCATCTTGCTTTCTGTCATCACAGGAGCTGGGTTTCAGCCAATTCTATTCACTCCACATGATATCAAGAATCAACGATGAGCACTTGATATGACAAAGATTTGAGAACCAGGCAACGTCAAGGCTGTAATGTTGAAAACTTGCACTCCAGAACCGTTTCAACTCTACCCAAATTGCTCCAATATGGATCAATCATAAGTGTCCAAGGCCAACCTTCTTCAGCTGCTTCACCAATGACCTTCTTTTCATCATAAGACAAGAAGCAGTCACTCATGATTGCACAATGTTCAATCTCACTTGCAACTTCTTAGAAATGAAACAGTTCATGGCTTCAATGCAGCAAAACCTAGACAATATTCAGTTATGGGCTGATGTTACCTGCTAACATACATGCATATTACCTGTCATTTAAGTGCCAAACAATGACCATTTCCAAGGCTAACAACCTACTCTTGACATCGAATGATATTAACTTTGCTGTATCCCTATTATTAACATCTGGGGTGGTTCAGAAATCATTGATCAGAAACTCAGACAGAATAGCTACTTAAATACTGTGACTGCAATAGAAGGTCAGAGACTGAGTATTCTGTCTGCAAAATGTACTGCAGTTACTCACCAAGGCTGCTCCGAGGGCATTTCCCAAGCCCACAACTGCTATCATCAAGAACAATAAGTGTGGCAAGTGCAGGAAGCACCAACACCTGCATGTTCGGCTCCAAGTTGCACAATATACTGACTTGGAGATATACCATGGTTCCTTTATTGTAGCTACACTTAAATTCTGGACTTCCGTACCCTATAGCATTGTGGAAATATCTTCACTTGGACTGCAGCATTTCAAGATGCTGGCTCACCACCACTTTCTCAAGGGCTATGAGGAATGCTACATAAATGTTGGCTTTGCCAGTGCAGCCTGTAGTTTGAAAAATGAATAAATCTATAAAAGGGGAAAGGAAACAAAAGCTGTTTTAAAAAAAGGAAACAAAGTTGTGTCTGTACTTAATTGTTAAAATTGTAATGCAATGAGTCTAAGCAGACAGATAGTGAATTTAGGATTGATAAAATGAATTTTCAGAACAAATATGTTCCCAATTAAAGAAAAGGATAATTCACAAATTTTGATATCCTCCATACCGTTGAGAAACACATAATGAGGATAAGGCTATAAAGGGAAGCTTATGACAAAAAGCAAAAACTCATTGTGCCAGGAGGGTTTTTAGAGAAATCTGCATGAATTTTAGAAAGACTTTTGAAAAGGTCCCAAATGGCAACTTGACAAGAAAGTAAAATTCTATAGAAATGTGGCAAATTATATTTAAAAACTAGTTTAGTGGGAGAGAAGGAAAGGGAATAATCAGTAGGAGTTTTATGAGTAGTGCTGTGAGATTTCACCAGGCTGAGAACCAGGACCCCTGCTTTTCTTAGTTTTGGCTGGCATACTCTCGACAGACTAAAAGGCTTCCTGTTTCAGTACAAAGACTAGGAGAAATTTATTTCCACAAATTTCTTTCTTTTCTTAAGCACAGATCTATTCACAATGTAAAGTGGAGGAGTCAAGAATTACTTGGTGTTTCTTGGAAAAAAAATATGAATATATAATAGATGAAAAACTATAAGGAGAGAGAAAGCTAATGAGTTAGTGTAAGAACTAATGTTGAGATGATAAGTCAAATGGCTTCCCTCTGTGCTGTAAAGTTTTATTGTTCTGCATAAGGTTTTGCAATTTAATTTAAATTTGCTTAAAAAATTTGCTGTAGTAGCTATGTTTTTACTTGTCAGGATCGGCATCAAATATTGGTGGACTAACCCTGATGTCCTTTGCAACCAGCCATGTGCATCTTATCTTCATCCAACATCCACACATGCTTTCCAGCAGAGGTCACTCAATAGCAGTCAGAGTCAAAGCAATGGCTAAATTTTTCCTTTCCCAGCCCAGGAGTACTGAAGTCAACAGTACAACCCAATTGCAAGCCCCAACTCTAATCATCTACCTTGGCACTGGCCAAATCTTGAATCCCATGGGTCCTATGGTTTAGTACCAAAGTTTTGCTCATTTAGCATCTGGAATTGATTTCAGATTTTGTAAAAAAATTATTTTCTCATCTCTTTTAGATGAGAAACTCAGCATTCCAAGACCTATGGCAACCACGAGATTTTCTTCTAGAATCCATCAATATTCCATTGTAAATAGTTGATCCAAACTGGATAAGAAAAAATGCAACTCTTCCTCACTATGCGTTTTTTGTTGAAGCACCTAGTCTCTTCTCAATGGTTCTCTCTCTTAACAGTAGATAGATAATAAGGCGAGTTGTGAAGATGTGTTATCTTACCAGGAAATTAACTTCCATGTTCTAGAAAAGCAAGGATGTAAAGCACACTTTCAACAAACACCATGGTAAACACACACAGATATAGGTTCAGTTCCAATCTTGTGCTATCTCCACATAACGAATCTCTCTAAGCACTCTGAGCTGAGAGAAAATTTAAGGAAAATTTCTTAAAATTCTTAGAAGATAATTTTAAGCAATACGGTAAAGTAAGTTGTTATGCTATTTTGTTGTATGATTTTAGTGGCAGTGTGATTTGAGTAAACAAAAAGAAAAGAGAAATTTCATAGTCTCAGAAATAAGCACTGAAAGAGTTTAAGTTAATGACCTAAATTACAACATGATACACAGATTATACAGCTTTTATTCACTTCTGAACCTGTTAATGAACATTAGCTTGTTCTTCTGCCATCAGAAGCATTACAATTATAATAATCCCTGTCCTAATCTGAAATTTATTTAGCATACTTCCAGCAGGAACTATTCATCAGATTGGTTTCCCCATTCTATCCCAAAAATACAAAACAATTTCACTTGCTTATTCACTATACCAATGGAAGAAACTGGCATGAAGTTCATCCTTGTTTGACAGTGCTGTACTTACTACATAATAACATAAACGTGTTGTGTACTGCCTCTGACAGTCAGTTCCACTTGGTCTTTGTGGCTCAGATATCCACTCGTTAAATTAAGTATGAAGCATTCTGATTATTTTTGAAGCAACTCAGCATTAAGCATGCAAAGAATAGTTATGAAGATTAGCCTAATCTGGTGATACTGTACTAAATTATTAAACTGACTCGTTACTGTGAAACTCAAATCACATCAGTATGGTCTGATTTTTTTCCCCAAGTGAGAAATATATTTCATTTTTGCAAATTTCTATTAATAAACAGATCAGCATGGATGAACATTAACATAATGAGAAAATACCAACCTTTATTCCACTCTGAACCTGCTTGTGAATGTCGAGGAATGATTCCTTCAGTAATTCTCCATCAGGAGTGTAAATCTTTACAAAACCTTCCTTTTCCAAGATGAAGAGTCTTTGCGATCCATCTCCACAATGCACTAATCCAGTAGGCTGCACAAGTCCACTGACCACTTCATGAAGGCAGTAACAGTTTTTTTTATATTTTCTAAAGGAAAAGTAAAATATTTCATTATCTCCGATAATGATCAGATTTATTTTATACAATGATAATTTGGCTATTTTGGTCACATTGCCAATATTACAAAAAGGAAAACAAATGAAATACTCAGCAAATTTTTGCAATTCAACAACAGGGCATCCTTTGTTTCTCTAACAGGGCATATAACCTTTTTTTTAATGTATTATGGTGTTCAAAATTCAAAGAGTGCACATATAAAAGTTATACTCAGCTTTGAACTGAACCCAATCTATTTGGACAGAAGGTTCTATTTATTTAATGGTTTTAAGGTCCCCAAATGGAATAAACTTAGTCATTTCCAACCCTTGACACTTCTGTCATAAAAATTACCCATTATTTATTGCTAGTTAACACTAATGGATTTATTGCATTACAGTTTATAGTGAAATTATGGCTATGATGGCATAAATTCAAATGAGTGCTACACATGCCCTGATGGCATTTTGTTTTGCTGGTTAGTGCAAAAGAACAAAAAAACTACTTCATTGGTAAAATATGCAGTACTTAATGTATGGTTATTAAAAATAAATCATCTGTAATAACAATCAAACTGCCGTAACTGTTCAGAGAATCAACACATTTTTGCATATAGCTAATGATATATAATCAAATTGTGATACATAGAGTTAAACTTTCAGGAATCTGGTTTCTGGAAACAAAAGCCAAATACTTCATGTTTCTTTGATTTAATCTCTGGCTGCAAAGAACCCAATGTGGCCCAGTAGACATCATACATTCATAGGTTGGTAAGTCATGAGTATTGTAATGAAATTTATTTTTTGTGTGATATTCCAACTATGCAATGAATAATGTTATTATGTACATTATCTATTTACAAAATCAATTTATATTTGTTCATATTATGAAGATTTTGACAGTGTATGTTAATTGGATATTTTCAGTAGTTTTTTTCAAATGCAAAATTCAAGCCAAATAATTTGACTGTTTAAGAATGCAAGAACCAGATAGATGCTAAAGATATATTTTAGATCAATTTAATTAAGAAAACTGCAAATACTTTAAATCTGAAATAAGAATAGAAAGGTAAGTTAATATAAGATCTTTTTTGACCCATCATGTTAACTTTGCTTTTTTAAAAATGGTATTGAATTTGCTGTGTATTTCAACATTTTCTTCTGTAGTTCATAAATGTGTTGATTTATCCAGGTGTAAAATGTATTTCAGGAGTGTAGAAAATTATCCTGAGGAGCTAAGATGGCTAATTTGCTAAAACCATCAAGAACTACTTTAAATATTGCATCTAGGTACATTGGTCATGCCATTTCCTAACCACCAAATTCATATTTGAATTCTTGGTGATTATTATGCTCATAAGGAACTGATCAACATAAACACACTGAGATTAAAGAAATTTATATCTCCAACACTGGTCAATGTAATTTGAATTAAGTGTCTGTGGCTTTAACAATCTGACATTACAGTCTATTCAACTTTCAACTAATTCATTAAAATCAATCCTTGATTATTAATGAATGTGGAGTTACTGGTGGATGCAAGGTTAAGAGAGGGTCTGGATTAATGAGGAACTAAACATGAGGAGTGTGTGCACTGACTGAATAAAGACCATAAGATATAGGAGCAGAATTAGGCTATTCGGACCTTCAAATATGCTTTGCCTTTTGAACATGACTGATTTATTTTTCCCTCTCAACCCCATTCTCTTGCCTTCTCCCCGTAACCTTTGCATGCCTTTACTAATCAAGAATTTCAACCTCCATTTTAAATATACCCAATGCCTCCACAACCATCTGCAGCAATGAATTCCACACATTCACCACCCTCTGGCTAAAGAAGTTCCTCTTTAGCTCCGTCCTAAAGGGACGTCCTTCTATTCTAAGGTTGTGCCCTCTAGTACTAGACTCTCAACATCCATTCTATCCAGGCCAACCAGACCAACCACATAAATACTATCAGTAACAAGAATAGGCTAAAGGCTGAGTACCACTTTGGATAATCAATCCAAAATGGATGGAATTAGTTCCTTCATCTATATCAGTCTGTAATTTGTAAAAACAAAAATGAGCTCAGAGAATATACATTGCTGGTGACAGAACAAGAATCTGCTATTATTTAACGTGGATGCTAGAGTTCACACATTTTGATGTGATGTAACTGAAATGCCCAGGAACATAGAAACTGTGATATAAAAGCATAAAATGCTGGAAATAGTCAGACACAGTATTTCCAGCATTTTCCATTTCCATTTTCCATTTTCAGCATCTGCAGTATTTTGCTTCTGGACTTGTGCAATGTTTGAGAAATAGCTCTGCCTCACACATGGGAGCACCATGAGAATCGTAACAAAGAGATCTTCCATCATCAGCAGTGCTCAGAGGTGCTTCTGTTCTCTGAGGAGGATTGTGCAAATGTAATATAATGGAGAGAAAATTATCACAGTTGGCATTTATGTGCACTGCACCAGAGGGTTTCATTGAAGTAAGGTGGATGAACAGTAGTGAGAGTGGTAATGAATGTAACAAAAAGCACTGTTGAAGAGGTAGTATTTGTAGAAACTAGTCATAACAGAGAGATGAAGTGCAAGATGGAGAGAGCGGGTGCAAGTAGTACGAGTGATAGTTGTGCTATAGGCCCATACCAACAAGATAGAGAGAACAAGTGTTAAGGTCCTACAGAGAGACTTCCAGGTGGAAGTTAAATTCTGAAATGTGTCATTGAGAACTTCCTTAGTCGGTATGTCCTTGGTCCATCCAGGAGGCATCGCTGGATCTGGTGCTGGAGAACGAGGTAGGCCAGGTAGACCCAGTGTTTGTGAGAAAATAAGAGTTTCTCTTTACTCTAACGTTATCCCAAAGAATATATGGATTTAATGTTTTGAGTAAGAAAACGAGGAGCTGGGGGGAAGAACTTCCTTGTGCAGCGAGTGGTAATGCCCTAGAAGTTGGATTGCTTTCTCTGGAGCATCGGAGCTGAGAAGCGACCTGACAGAAGTATATAAAACTATGAGAGGCATAGGCAGGGTAGATAGAGTCTTCTTCCCAGGGTGGAAATGTCAAATACTAGAGGGCACAGGTTTAAAGTGAGAGGGGGAAAGTTTAAAGGAGATTTACATGGCAAATCTTGTTTTACACAGAGTGTAGGTTCCTGGAACATGCTGCCAGGGGTAGTGGTGGTAGCAGATACTACATTAATGTTAACGAGTCATTTAGACAGGCACATGTAAAGGGAAGGAATGGAGGGATATAGACCATGTGCAGGCAGATGGGATTAGTTTAAATTGGCATCATGGTTGGCACAGACATCATGGGGTGAATGGCTTCTTTCTGTGCATTCCATGTTCAATGTTCTCGATCTCACTGTCCATGAGGATAAATCAGGAGAGTGGTTCTGACCAGTTTGCTCTGTAGAGAGCAGATATGGATATGATAGGTGGCAGTGATCGTATGAGGGGGGGATAAAAAGTATGGCATGAATAATGCACATCATTCAGGAGAGAGCAAAGTTAAAAGTTAAAATGTGTTAAAAGTTCTAATAAGTGGAAGGAAATTTTGATTAAGCATGTTCTTTATGCAGCAGATGCATTGTAAACGTTCCAGTTGGAATTTCTGGATTTATAAAAAAATTCCTAATTAGAGAATGAAGATAGCAGTAAAGTTTGACAAATTTTGATTGTCTTTTAAGAACATTGCATTCAAAATAAACTATTTTAGTGTGCCATATTTAAGTAAAGGTCAATCGCATATATTTCATAATGTAGCATATGATAGCTTGATTAAAAATCCTAGTGCATAGATTTTGTGGGCTTGCATTTTTAAACTGAATTTATGAACTTGGCAGAAACCTGTCTGGATATACAAATGTTTGTTTATTATGAGAAAAATTATGACACTGGAGCAAGGTGAGTTTATTGCAAACCCGTAGCCAATCTTTACCCAGATATTTCAGAACTAATGGTTAAATGTCCATCTTTTTCTACCAAAATAACATTTCAACACAGAATATTAGCCTGCTTTATATACAATGCAGATGTTTGTTGTGTGAGACACATGTATTAACAGTCTGTCAGCAGGCCCTAGTAGGTCAGCTGTGTAGGCAGTTTTGGCTAGTAATGCACCGATATTCCGCATAACAAATTCTCATCAAACTGACACGTCCTACTGTGTGGGCAAGAGAGAGGAAAAAAAGTGGCAAGACAGCTTGTGAGAGCCGGTCACACGTTATGACTGGTAACTCTGGAATAAATAAATATTACCATTCAGGTGCTTTAAGGCATTTCAAAAAGGACATAGAACCAAACTCAGAAAGAAGGAGGAATATTATTTTAAGGTGATCACTTAATTACATACATTGAGGAAGCACTGCGTGTGCATGGTATATATGTATAACAATATTCTAAACCTATGGAAGAAGAACAAGTTTAGGATTTCATTACATGGGAATAAGTGCATATTCAACTAAATTAATGTTTTCCTTCGTGTACTAAAATTTATCTCCAGAACACCCCCCATCTCCTCCCTGCTGAATTTCTTTCCTCCTTGTTACCTGATCATGCCCACCTTTTTTTTAAAAACAGCACCATTTGTCATCCTACAGAGCGATAGAGGCCATAGGTTGGGAAGCTTTTGTTATTCTGATTCACAGATACATCCTAATTAGCATTTCAGTGCTAATCAGTGTTATAAGGTGCTGCAGATCTAGAAATTGACTTTCTGGTGACATCTCGCTAAGCAAAAGACAAAGTGTACACGTAGTTAGTTGCTGCTGCTTACAGAAGCTGCTGAAATAAACTAAAGTTAGTAAATCAGTGCCACCAAAGGTTCATACCGAGGTTCTGGTTATTATCTTAACTCCTTGTTATACAGGTTGTCCCAGGGTTATGAATGCCTGACTCACCTACAGCCCATACATAAGGATGAACATTTGGGAGACCGGCAGGCTGGAGTTCCAAGCTGCTGCAGGAATGCAGGCAACTTCTGCCATGTGGGAGCTCAGTTCGCAGCAATATCTGAATGGTTGAGTTAAGTGCTATGGTTTAACTATATGTTGCCCTTGGTTGGCCTTGATTCTTATTCAAGTATATTGCCCAACTTGCAAACTGTTTGGATTATGAACAGTTCTCAGGAGTGGAGCCCTGTCGTAACCTGAATGCTGATGTGACATTAGTAGCATTGCAGACAGGCAAGTTCAGGATATCCTCTTAATTTTTTTATTTTTGGGGTGTTGGAGCTTCTACATAAATGCAGTCTTTTATCATTATTGATTGGGCTGCACTTGGTGAAACAGAATTCCACAATTGTTTTATAAATATAATTATATTTGAATTGTTTTAATTCATTCAAGGGATGTGGACTTTGCAGGCTGACCCAGTATTTAGTTGCCCATCCTAATTGCCATTGAGAAGGTGGTGGTGAGCTGCCTTCTTGAACCACTGCACTACTTGAGGTGTGGGTGTACCCACAATACTGTTAGAGAGAGAGTTGCAGGATTTTGACCCAGCAACAGTGAAGGAACGGCGATATATTTCCAAGTCAGGATGGGGTGTGGCTTGGAGGGCAACTTCCAGCCGGTGGTGTACCAACGCTTTTGCTGCCTTTGTCCTTCTAGCTGGTAGAGGCTGTGGGTTTGGAAGGTGCTGTACAAGGAGTCTTGGTGAGTTGCTGCAGGGCAACTGTAGATGGAACAAACTGCTGCTACTGTGCATTGGTGGTGGAGTGACTGGTTGTGGATAGGGTGCCTATCAAGTGGGCTGATATGGTGGCAAGCTTCTCGGGCACTGTTAAAGCTGCACCCATATTGACTCAAGAAGGCAACATCCATCAACAAAGATCGTCACCATCCGGGCTATGCCATCTTCTTGCAGCTACCATTGGGCAGAAGGTACAGAAGCCTGAAGTCTCACACCACCAGCTACCTCCCTTCAACCATTCAGTTCTTGAACCAACCGGCACAACCCTAATCATTACAGTATAGAAACACTATGGTTACTTTGCACTAAATAGACTTCTTTTTGTTCTAATTGCGTTCTTTCTCATAAAAATTGTGTATAATTTATGTTTAGTTTATGTTTCTCTTGTTCATGCTGCTTATATGATGCTACTGTATATGCCTGTAATGCTGCTGCAAGTAAGTTTTTCAATGCCCCTGTACATATATAAGATATATTTATTAGTCACATGTATATCGAAATACACAGTGAAATACATCTTTTGCTTAGAGTGTTCCGGGGCAGCCTGCAAGTGTCGCCATACTTCCAGCACCGACATAGCATGCCCACAACTTCCTAATCCATACGTCTTTGGAATGTGGGAAGAAACCGGAGCACCCAGAAGAAATTCACACAGACACAGGGAGAATGTACAAACTCCTTACAGACAGTGGCCGGAATTGAACCCGGTCTGCTGGCACTGTAATAGCATTATGCTAACCGCTACACTACCATATGTATATGGCAATAAACTTGAGTTTGACTTTGACATTCTTGCTCCTCAGTCAGATGGTTGTAGATTCAAATCCCACATCAATGAATTAAATGTAACAAATTTTGCGAGGCTGATGGAACCTGCATTGTTGGATGTGCCCTGGACAATATTCACTCTGAATATGCATCACCAAAAACTCGATTTGGTACTTATCATACATTGCTAACTGTGGGAGCTTGCTGCAAGTAAGTTGGATGCCAATGCACTGAAATTCCTGAATAAAGTGCATGTTAGAGAGGCATGACAATAAGAGGGTGTGTGGGGGACATTGGCTCCAGACATCACATTGTGGCTGGAATGTCTGACCTGCCATTGACTGTCTTTTTGCCTGATAATAATGACCTCAATATGTATCTCTTGCCAAATCCTCATACCAGTGAACTGTGTGCAACACTGGTCCCACTAGCAAATTGACCTACACGGGAGGTTCAGTGGCAAGTTGTCAAATGCACTGCCGACATCAGTTTCAAAGGCACACCTACCTACTTCTCGGGCAATCCCTGAGGTCTGAATTCCTGGTATTATTTTGCAATGTGGGTACAGAAAAATTACATTGTAGATTTTTAAATTGGATGGAGACTTGGAAACTGAATAACGTCCAATTACTTTGCAAAATCAGTTCAGGAATTTGAACTTTAGTCCAATTATTGGAAGGGAGCAATACATTACCTCTTTCAAAGTTATTGAATGTGACAATTATATATTTCTGTATGCACCAATACTGCAGAGTTAAAATCCCTACAGGGCATTATGGTACAGATAATTCTCCAAACAAACACACAGCCTCCTCTGTGGTGATGCTGGACAAAGAATGAACACATCCTTTCAGCCAATAACATCATATTTAGTATTTCTGGCATCAGTATTCAGAGGTGAGGTAGATTTTGATGCACAATGTCTGAAAGGGTTAGTGCTAACTGAGGGGTATATTAGTAATGAAGATGGAGAGGCCTGAGGCAAGGATTAATAGCTACTGTGTGATCATATCTTTCAAGGAATCAGATTTATTATCACTGACATCCCTCATGAAATTTGTTGTTTTATGGCAGCAGCACAATGCAAAGACATAAAATTACTATATATTACAAACTAAATAAATAATGCAATAAAAAAGGTATAATTAAGTAGTTATGGGTTCATGAGCTATTCAGAAATCTGAATCATTGAGTGTAGGTCTTCAGGGTCCTGTACCTCCTCCCCCATGGTAATATGAGAAGAGAGCATGTCCCATGTGGTGAGGGTCCTTAGTGATGGATGCCACCTTCTTGAGCCACTGCCTCTTGAAGACATCCTCAATGGTGGCAAGGGTTGTGCCCATGATGGACCCAGCTGAGTCTACAACCCTCTGCAGCCTCCAGTGATCCTGTGCATTGGAGCCTCCATACCAGGCTGTGATGCAACCAGTCAGAATGCTCTCCACTGTACATCTATAGACATTCGCAATAGTCTTTAGTGGCATACCAAATCTCCTCAAATCTCTAACGAAGTAGAGCTGGTGGCATGCCTTCTTTGCAATACCATCAATATGTTGGCCCAGAACAGATCGTCTGAGATGTTGACTCCCAGGAACTTGAAGCTGCTCACCCTCTCCACCACTTACCCCTCAATGAGGACTGGTGTGTGTTCTCCCGACTTCCCCTTCCTGAAGTCCACCATCAATTCCTTGGTCTTGCTGACGTTGAGTGCGAGGTTATTGTTGCGACACCACTCAATCAGCTCATCTATCTCACTCCTGTATGTCACCATCTGAGATTTTACCAACAACAGTGGCGCCATCCGTGAATTTGTCGATGGCATTTGAGCTGTGCTTAACCACACAGTCACAAGTGTAAATAGAAAGTTATTTATTCGTATCAGTTGCAAGTATTCTGGATCAGTAAACAGATGGAAAATACATCTGTATAGCATCTTTTTTGTTGAATAATTAGATATTACTAGTTTCAATAAATTCTTTCACATTCACCACAATTTCATAGACAAATCACAGGCATCTCAGGCTGCTTTGCTCCCCTACCTCCAACTGCGTCCATCCACCACCTGACTGTGATTCTCTCTCATCTGCCTGACCATCCCCTCATTGATCTGGCTGACTCCCTCATACCCCCATGCTCACTTGACCAACCACCTCCCCTGATTCTGTCACAATGTTGATCAGAGCAAACTCACAGAGAACCCAAATGCAGCACACCAATACAAGACTGGAGTCAGGATACTTCCTCAGGACAAACAC
>JARFYF010000001.1:125687494-125698732 GCA_030265395.1 Rhina ancylostomus
TCTTCCTGCAGGTTGTAATTCCTGGGTAGATTTACCCAAGATACAAGGTTAAGGTTATCGGGATGTATTGGTCAGTGGATGTAAGATTGATGCTTACTCCATTTCTATTTTGTAAGTCAGAAGCGATTGTGTCATCATATGTGTGGCTATGAGAAGGAAATTTAGGTCTGAGGATACTACCCTCTTCAATGCTTTCATGCCAACTGCTGGCCATGACATCAGTGCTTGCAGTTCCAAAAATGGCCAGCTACCACCCTGGTGTGGGGGGATGCAGATGTACCTTTCCTTTAGTGAATAGCCCCTGCTTCCTCTGGTTGAACCCCAGCCTCTCCTGCAAGAGAGAGGCAAGTACATCAAATAGTGTCATGTAATGTCAAGGTTGAATCGTTCAGTGGAATGTGGATGTAACCTTTCTCGTTATCTCTATCCAACTGCAGTTTGAGTCTTTAGCTTGTGCAGTGAATTCCTATTACTGGACAAGAACATTCCTCGCGGAAAAGGCACCATACTTACTAATGAACTGTGTATGAACTTGTATTTTGTGGATTTCCTATTGTCTATTTATACTCCCCAGCTGTCCTAACCCTATGTGGTTGTCAGCCTTTATCAATGTGAATTCCTTCATCTGACAGAAAGACAAGCCTTGTCTATGAAACAGCTGCATAAACCTTGACAGTTGACTAAGCTGAGCTCCCCGACTAAAATGGCTGTCAACTCTGCCAGTAACTTTGATTGTTTTGGAATTTCAGAACTATTCAAAAACAATAAAAATAAAAGCATTAAAATGAGTCAAGGAAAATTTTAAGAAACAAACTGAAACACTGAACATGTCTAAATAATTGAAGCACTTAACTAAAGAATCAATCAAACAAGTAACTGATACTTGCTCTCTCTCAGCTGTTCCTCCCCATCCATATAAATGGAGTATCTGTTTCTGCACCAAGATTAACCTGCTGGGGAGTTGTAGCAATTTTGTGCTCCACATGGAATGCAATGTTGAGGCTCATTTGGAAAATCATTGGGAATAAATGGTCAAGAAGCTAAGGATTTCGGAGTTGGCATGGGAATCTTAAACTTGCTAATGCTCTGAGAAATGACTACACTTTTGCACAGATTTGCTGACATTTCTTTGTGAGGTGTGGCCCATTATAATTTCCTTGCATGATATGGTGTTAGGAAGTTATGAATAACAAGAAGTTTAATGTCAATAATAGGGTGCTTTTCTTTCCTGAGAGCTATTATGAAACATAGTTTGTTCAGGACTTAATCTTATTCTTTAATTTTTTTGACATTCATAGCGAAGCATTACAACTTGCAATGCCTTGAGGCACTCTATTACAACAAACTATTTAATCTGAAATTCTATTTTGTTTCATTGAATACACACTAGATCCTTTCACTATATTTTCTTTGTATTTTTTTAATAATAATATGAAATTCAGACAACACATTAGCAAGAAAGTGGATCCTTGTACTTTGAGGACTGGAATGTATATTACAGCACCTCTCCTCACACTTATTAACTATGTTAAGGATGCACATATAAGTGTATAATGTGAGTGTATTTAATGTGTCCTTCCTAATGTGGTCATAGTTCAATTCCTGTACATACCCCCGAGTAGTAGTTATTGAGGTTAAGCAATAAACCTTTCACTTATTTGCACTTCAGTTTTCCTGGGACACAGAACAACATGGTGTCACATTGGACAAGAACCTAAAAGTGTATTAGAACAAAATGATTTCCCAGCAGCCTCACAACAAACTTATAAGGTTGGAAACCTAGGAAGTGTTTGCACTATAAATTGAAACTGATTTCTCGTGCAGTTGAGGGATTTATCAAAGACATTGAATAGCCTTCCTGCAAAAACATATTTTCACTATCAGTATCCACCAAAATCAAAGTAGGTAGAAAAAAATCAGTTTGATTCTTAACTGTTCTTTGTTCTAAGTTATGAATGCTTGAAAGAAAATGGTGTGGCCATGCTCCTAAAATTCTACTAATATTGAATGCAGGATACAGCTGTGATGATAATAGTTTAAATATTCACCACACAGCCAGCAAACGCATTTCCAAAAGAGCTAATTACTCTTCTCAGTGGCAAACCTCTGTATATTTTTGTGTGTGGCTCATTTGACACTAGGAGTCAATGAAAACTGAAATGGTAAAGGTTATAATTTTCATTAAAATGTGAAGTGACATAGGAGCTTGTGCTGTAAACAAATCAGCATACTTGCTTCCAGATTTTATCAATGTGCTGGAAAACTGGTACACAATTTTAGAAAGGTCAGTACCCGTTGAGATGAAAAGTAATAAAATTGTAAGCACAGCAGGAAGTTATTTACCCTTTCTTACCAGGGCTGCTTTACAGAGCTATCCACTTACTCCCATTTCCCAAAGCTTCAAAACATAAAGGCCAAGAAATGTAATCATGTGGAGGAGAAAGAACTGAGCAGTGATTTTTCAGGTCTCTAATACCCTTATCCTGCACATGGGAATGGATTAAAGTTGCCTCCAGTTAATAATGAATACTTTCTTCTCATTTATGTTGCATGATGTGTTGATGACCTGTGAAGACAGTATTTTAATGTTTTTTTTAAAAAAAGAAACATTTACTTTCTGACCCTCCCACTAAAAGGAACAGCCTTCCACTGCCCACTCTGTCCAGTCTCTACATTATTTTATAAACTTATCAAATCTCCCCTCAGTCTTCTCTTTTTAAAAATAAAATTGTCCCAGCCCCTCTAATCTATCCTTGTAACTAATCTCAAGAACACATTCTGAAGCCTATCTGACACCCACTCATTCCTCCTATAATGAGGTGGCCATGTATGCCCTTTCAATGAAAAATTTTCTGGATACCAATATATCCTGATGTATAAGGCAGTAGATCCACTGTTAATCTTTCCCATTCATTTAGTGTTTAATGACATGAATGCCCCATTTAGTTCTTCCTCTGGCATGATAAATGTCTTCTTTCTGTTTCCTGATAAGAAGCACAAAATTATACATTTAGAAATGTTCTTTATTTAGTTTAGGTTGGATGCTCTAATGTACTAACTTCTTTAGGGCAAATTATTTTTCTTTTTAGGAAAGTTCAGAGAACCCCTGAAGCTACCTAAAAGACTAATAATGGTAACTAGGAATCTATCTAACAAATTCAAGAAGTAACTTAATTAATTCTTCAACACATGTTTTAGTACCCTAGGGAGTACCTGATGGGTCAGAATCATGTGAAGAATAATTTTATGGTCTTTTGCACTACCATTAGGAACAAGTAAATGAAGAGTAGGTTATTTACTCTGGTACGTTACAGCACAATTCATTTAAAGACCATGAATAATATTCTACCAAGGTCCCAAATCAACATCATGTCAATTGGATCTCAACCCTAGTCAGAAGAATTTTGGCATACCTACCAAAATGTTTCTGAGAATCATTTATTACATTATAATCTGGTATTTTGCTTAATGTACAAGACATTTCCAGTAGCACTGTTAATCCAGCTATTCATAAATAATCAATGGAAGAACATTGATTAATGGCATAAAAATGTATTTTCTTTCTGGCTCTGACACAATGCCTTAAGTTATTGTTACATAACTATATGCAGCTTTACATTCAATGAAATTCTATGAGCTGAAACCCATCATCTGGCAAAGTGCCATCTCAGTGGCATTACTCTTAGAAGGATGGATCAGTGAAGTATAAGTTAATTAATAACCAATCCTATTTTGCCTTCCATGAGAACAAAGTTGTCCTTGGGTAACATCTCAAATTTCTGCTTAAAACACTGTCTGAAGATCACTTGTCACAAGACATTATAATCTCTTCCCTGCCAATGGCTCTGAGGTTTCATTGTACTGCTTCAGAGGTCTTTTACTTATTATTTAGTCATACTGAAGATGCCAATCAATGACGAGGGAAACCCTGGGGATACTTGAAAGATATTCAACTTCATTAATCTATTTAAAGAAAACATATTGCAGGCTTTACACATTAATCAAACATATTTATTTGGATGTGTTAAACATTATGAAAGGGTAAATTGGACAGCAACATCCACCAACTGCAAGCACTCAGTTAATGATGTCCTCAGTCAGAAATGCCTTTCATTTGAAGCTTTACTGTGATGATTTGATGCTGGAAGACTTGGCATTGAAAAGCTTGGAACAGCAAGAAGTTGTGCAGTTCATGCAATAGATATTAACTTGCCAGAAAATGGAGTTTGTTCATGGGTCAGCCTTAATCTCATTGAATGACAGAACAAGGGTGGTACTCTTCCTATGTTTCAAAAAGCATAGGGCATGTCCGTTTCAGTGTGAGAAAATACTTAATGGTGTGCTAAATCTTTAAATCTGCCAAAGGATCACTCTGACCTTGAAAGTTAACTTTTATAAAGAGTGCCATTTCATTGCTTCAAATTTTAATTATTGCACATTTAAAAAAAATTACCTTTTGTTTTCCTTTCCCTTCTATTTTCAGTTGGTTTTTCTTTCCTCCTTATTTAGCAGCCTGTTGCTGATTTGACATTGAACTAAATATTCCTCCTTCAGACAATTTGCTGTTGGTGCAATGTTATTTTAGTTTGGCTAAATATATACAAAGTTGTTTGCCCTTTCACATGGATCCAATATGATGTGTAGTGCAGTATTCTGACATTCTTTGAGTGTACGTTCAGGTGTAACATCAGAGAAAATGTGTGGCCAAGTTCATGTATAACGATTGTTCCTACTATATATCCACTCCTGGGAAGAGAATTTCGTCCAACATTTCTACACCATATTATTTAGAAAGTGGTAAATAAGCTGTAACGCTCTCTGTTCAATAGGATGGTGCAAGATGTTGATGTAAACCTAAGTCTGTTCACCTGTACCAGTACACAAAAACAAGAAATTCTGTAGATGCTGAAAAATCGAGCAATACACAAAGTGTTGGAGGCCAGGCAGCATCTATGGAGGGAAATAAACAGTCGACATCTTGGGTTGAGACCCTTCATCAGGACTGGAAAGGGAGAGGGCAGAAGCCAGAATAAGAAGGTGGGGGGAGGGGGTGTAGTTATAACTTAAAATATGACTGTTGCTTATGTTATATTCCAATATTGCAACAATTTAAAAATCAGGAGAAAAAGATTAAGTTTAAAAAAAAGAACATTAGGAGTGGGAGTAGGCAAGTTCTTCCCTCGAGCCTGCTCAGCCTTTCAATAAAGATGATGGCTGATCCAACCTTGGCAGCAAAACCACTTTCCTGCTCTCTGCCCATACGCATTGACTCCCTTGTAGTTTATGTCTATTGATCTGTCTTGAAAACGTTCAGTGACTGTCTCCACAGTTCACTGTGACAGAGAAGTCCAATGATCCATGGCTCTCTGAGAGAAGCAATTTCACCTGATCTTTGTATGAAGTGGGCAACTCCCTTAGACCAGGAGCACACTGTCACTCTTTCTCACTCTTCTTACAAGTCTCTGCTTGTCACAGGGAGAACTGTCTGGAGAGCTTCAGAATTGACTGCAGACTAGTTGATTATTAATAAAAACATTCTATTCAGTTTACTAAGGCTTTGCAATCTGCAATTTTCTGGTCAGTAGGTGCAGAATACCATACATCTCTAGCAAATTTGAAACTTAGTAAGTTGCCATTATACGCTGGTGTTAACTTCCTTAAATTAGCTGCTACCTGCCTTGTTGGCCTGCCTCGAATGTTGGAAGGATGTGATAATAAGAGCTGAAATGGGTATTAACAAAGAGAAGAACTATATCCAATCAGATGTAGAACCGTTAATGTTCCAGGGCAAATACCATTCAAGTTGGTTTTAAGCTGCAGGGAAGTTGGGGGGTGGAGGACGAGTGGAGTGGATAAAGGGAATCTCTCTAATAGGGAAAGCTTTGGATTGTCCAGGTCATTCTGCTGTGTATGGAGTTGCCTGGTTAATAGATCATTGATGACTGTTAGAGAACAAACAGAGAAAGGTGATCCAATGAAAAGCAGATCAGAACTGTAACCAAACAGAGAACGCTGGAAATGTACAGCACATCACGTGTGCATTTCCAGTGTCAGAGGAGAGAGCAAAATTGAGTTAACATGACAAATGTGTAACTTCGTAGCAGAACTGGCTAGTCTGACACAAACAGAATGAGCAAGTTACCTGAATTTGTTGAATTAGGCATTGAACCTCGAAGGCTGCAATGTGCCCAGATGAAAGATGAGATGCTGTTCCCCGAGCTTGAATCTGATATTGAACTGTTTTCAGATTTCCAGTATCTACAGTTTTTTAAAATTTTCATTTGACTGCATTCATCTGCCCTTAAGGGCTCCTCTTAATAACCCAGACCTTTTTATGAACTGGAAATGTGTAGCTTGTCGTGGATCACGAGAAAAATTTTCTGATGGTGAGATTTTTAGGAGTCTGCACCATTGGGTATTTTCAGTGGCCAGCACTGCTCAGAAGGATGAATCCAGGGGAGCCTAGGGCACTCTGTCTAAG
The DNA here is from genome assembly GCA_030265395.1 of Rhina ancylostomus. Lineage (NCBI taxonomy): Eukaryota > Metazoa > Chordata > Chondrichthyes > Rhinopristiformes > Rhinidae > Rhina > Rhina ancylostomus. Next base: position 125,693,976 of record JARFYF010000001.1, read on the forward strand.
GTTTTACTTCTAAGGTTCTCTAATCACAGTAGCTGAGCACAGATAAAACAAGAGCCATGTAAGTACTAGGATAGTAATGGGAAAACACCATTTCCCTTGATGAGATTTCCTTTCTTGCATCTGTTCAAGGGCACCCTGCAGCACATGCCAGGCAGATGTGGAAACTTCATTGAGGTTTCACTTCATTTATGCTGTTTCTGACATCTGGGCATTGCCAGCATTTATCACCCATCTCTAATTACCCTTAAGAAGATGATGGTGAGTCATTTCAGTGCAAGTACTTTTAGTGTTGTTGAGTAGAGAGTTTCAGGATTTAGTCCAAGTGATTATATTGCCCTGCAGGATAATGTGGAGGAGAATGTGAAATTGATACTATTAGAAGTCATGGGTTTGGGAGGTACTGTCTGGGTGAGTAACTGCAGTGTCACTGTACATCTGTGGTGAAAGGAATGAATGTGGTTGATGGGGGTGTCAATCAAGTGGGCTGCTTTGTCTTGGATGGTGATGAGTTTCTTGACAATTGTCCTTGCCTTCGAACTCCACATTTAATGGATAATCCTTCATGATTTCTGCCACCTCCAATGGGATTCCACCACCATACACATCTCCCCCTTCTCTTTCAACATTCCATAGAGTATTCCCTTTGCATTGTTCTGGTCCATCCTTCTGTCTCCACCAATCACTTTGCTTCTCAGACCACTTGCAACACCTGCTCTTTCACCTCTTTGCTTCCCACCATCCAGGAACCCAAGTAGTCCTTCCAGATGAAGCAGCGATTCACTTGCATGTCTTCCAATCCTTTGTCCATCATTTGGTGTCCACAATCCAGTTCCCTTTACAATGGAGAACCCAAACATAGATTGAGTGACTGTCTTACAAACATAGAACATCATGGAACAGGCCCTTTGGCCCACGATGCCTGTGCTGACATGATGCCAAATTAAACTAATCCAATCTGCTTGCTCGTTATCCATATCCCTCCATTCCCTGCCTGTTCATCTGCCTGTCTAAATGTCTCTTAAACATCATATTTGCTTCCACCCTCATGCCCGCCCCTGGCATGAGGCTGGCCCCTGGCAGCACTTTCTAGGCACCTACCACTGTGTAACAAATAAGCTTGCCTTGTGTATCTCCTTTAAACTTTCCCCTCTCACCTTAAAACTATTGCCTCTCATAATCTGTTCAGTTTGCAAGGGCAACTGTGCACTGTCAATTTAGTTTCCATTTCCATACCTATTCTGACCTCTATCTTCAGCCACCCATATTGCTCCAACAATGCCTAATGTAAGCTTGAGGAACAACACCTCACTTCTAACTAAGCATATTACAACCCCTGGGACTTAATATTGAGGTATTGAATTTAACTATTTCAGTTTAAATGCTCCCTTTTCCATGGATGTGGTGACAACTTTGATTCTATCATTTTGTTTCAACTGCTGGTTTGTTTGGAAGTAAATGCTGCCTTGACAAATTTGCTCAGATCCCTATCACAGAGATTCCTTCTGTCCTTTCCACCTTCCCCCTCTCCTAAACTTAAAATGTGCTTGTCTTCTCAAGGGTTTGTGACTGGAAATATAGACTCTGTTTCTTTACTTGTGGTTGCTCAGAGCTTCAAGCATCCTCTATTTTTATGGTGGGTCTGGTAGGACCCTTGGCAACCAGAATTTCCTTTCTGCTATGTATCCTGTTCACCAGAATTTGTACCGTTTTGATTATCTCTCTACCCTGCTGCCTCTCTCTCTGGCAGCTACTTGCTGTGTGATTCCCTTTGGGTGTGTACCTTCTAAGGGCTGAAGGCCTTCACTAATTGCTGTGCAGCAAATTGTCAAGAACTATGCTAATTTGAGTGAGGTCCTACCTGGAATCATGCAACTGACACTTTAACGTTTGTTTCTGGGTGTAAACGTGTCTAGTTGTTTCGTACTGGATTTTGGCCAATTTTATTATTTATTTTTGTTGAGGAAACTGCAATAGGAACCAATTCTTCTGCTACTAGTCTCGCTATTACATCTGGGATATTAATTTGGTTGTCGAACTGAGGAATCAGACACATTTTGTATCTGAAATCTTAGCCTTGTATCAGCCTAGTTCTTGCATCTGATATCATCACATTCAGATGAATGCAGCCTTCATTCAAAAGGGAAGTTTTGGTCAGGTTTTTGCTTCTTCCTTATTTCAATATATTTTCATTTTTAATTGTAGAGTCTAATCTTCAAATGATTTTATCACTTTAAAATTTTAAATTAGTTACATTTTTGGAATTATTTAAGACATTTCTGATCATAGACATGGAAACAGTGATGGGGCCTTCTGGTAGCATGAGCTGTCAGAAAGGCATCAGGTGCACAATGGGTGGGGCATTAGATCCCATCATATGTAACCAAGTCACCACTCACAGATCACTGCACCTCGTCAAGGAGCAGCGTGCCACAAAAATTTAGCAGGACTAGTGTGAAATATAGACTGGAGCCTGTGCAATCCAACCCAGTGTGTCAGAAATTGGTGCAACCCAGTTCGTAGGCAATAAAATTGAATGTGCAAAACTATATGTTCTTGTACCCTGCATGTCTCTTTTCTTTCTCAATCCATTACATAATATGAGCTTGCAATGGCAGACACATGAGGAACTAATAAACATCAAATTTAATATGTTGATTAAAGCATACATTAGTTTATCATTGCCATTCTAATCTTTCATGTGTATCCACACGTTCTGGTGGTTTGATGTTATTTTCACTATTTAGTCAAAAGTATCAAGGTGTTTGTGTCATGGTATTTTGCAAATGTTTAAAAATTTTTACCATCTTCAACTTAAGGATAAAATTGCTGAAATATGATATAAATAGACTATTTGTACAATACATTGGGTTAGCATTGAAAATATTACGCGGCAACTTATATTTACTAAGATGCATAATAAAAGCTCTGTCAGATGACAACAATAACTTCAATCTTTAATTAAAATTTAACTTTGCCACCAAAGTTTATTTTACAAAGATATTTCTTTTGCACACATTGTAAATATACTAAAGGCATATTTCTGAACCTTAAGTATTTACATTCATGCATTATTCTCAATATCTGTTGTGTTTGCAATACATTTTAGATTATAATTTCAAATGCACAGATTGTGGGTATACTTTTAAGTTTTTATGTCACAGAGAATAAGTGGATAAGTTTACTGTTGCAAATTCTACTAACACAAGTGATTATATGTGCAGCAGTTAATATTAGATATTTATTGCTAAAAAGAACTGCTGGATCTAATATCTCATGAGTATTTGAGCTGCCCATTTTAAGGCCTGGCAAGTGAAAACAGTACTATTTATAATGACATCGCAATGAAAATATTGTTGCAGTTTATCTTGATCCATTATTCCTCCTGGTTTTTCTTTGTGGGTATATTATTCTTATGCAAAGCATCACTTTTGTACATCACAGCAATTCGGCGACAATGCTGCTTTAATCTACCTTTTCTGATACGGGATTTGACTTCAAAAGCCTTGCGGCTATAGTAATCTTATTATGTAGTTGACAGGGAATTTCCTATTTCAGAGTCCAGTCTATTTTATTGCCTGATTCGTTCTTTCACAGAAGTTCATGGTCAAGGAAATGCTTTCTTATGCAGGTGGGGAAGGCAAGAACTCCATAATGATCTAAATGTTGACATGCTGGGAGTGGATATAAATTCAAAGCAGATCCAGCAATTCACATTAAGCTATTTTTCCAAAAAGTTATGTAAAACTTTTAAACAAATTCATTTAATATATTTTAAGAACTGAACCCACTGACTGCAAAGCATTTATTATAACTTTCAAACAGCATTCAAAGAATCACTTGTAACCAAGCACCCAGAGGCCTGGGACAAGAGTAAAAACATGGGAATTAGATCATAAGCAGACTACTATTTTTTTTACAGAACTACCTGTATTACATGAATGAGGTTCAGTCATTGTATTGATTTGTTTCTCTCATTTCCTTATTATTCAACATTATTCATCAGAACCTTTAACTGGCTAGGATTTTCCTGAGAAATCCTATCACTTCCATGTGAAAATGCTGACATAAGTTCAGAAAGGTTTGGACTCCTGCACTAGTGTGTAAATCCTGATCTTTCCTCACAGCTGACCGCCCCTGCCAATTCAGCTGTGCCTCCAATACTGGGCTGTTCAGCGTCCCAAGTAGGAACAGCATGGTGGGCTAAAGGTTCACTGCAGCTACATTCATAAAGCCTGATGGTGCAAGGAGATGCGTCCAGTGGATGTAGATATTTAAGGAAGAAAATCACTTATTCAAGCAGCTCTAAGATTTACAGATCAGCGAAAGCTTTCTTAATTAAAACAATAGCTTTAAGATTTCTGTTGTTTTATTTGATAAGAGCATTATGAAATTGCTCTAATGGTTTTCATTAATTTTCATTGTTCTTTGAATTGCCCTCTTGTGGATTTTTCAAGTGAATGTGGAAGATTGTTTTTATTATCAGTCAGAGTGGAATGTGTGTGGAATCTGTTTGGATTCTAGGAGACAAGACTGATGACACCCTAGTGAAGAAGACAGTCTGCACAGGAAGGATAAAAAACAGCAGGTTTGCATATGCCAAGCAATGATCTGGAGAATTGACATATTGAAGTAGTACTGCTGGTGCCTGGATAATTTGAGACGGGAAGGGGAATTTTGTAGTCATTGCCTGCATAAAGTCACAAGGAGGGTTTAGCTGTTGTACATTATGCAGCCTTGCTCTGCAGGAAGAACTAACT
>JARFYF010000001.1:125699896-125710267 GCA_030265395.1 Rhina ancylostomus
GAACACATCAATTGCTTTTCTATGGAATGAGGGAAGAAACACAAGGGATAATCACATTAGGTCAACCTCATTGAGTTCTGTGCTTAACTGAGGTACTGGCAAAAGTCCCAGACTAGGTTACACAGCTGATCTCCCAGTGAAGTAAGGCCTAATAACAAAGGAGAAGGGAATAAATGAAATGTGTGGTGCTGCAACCCAGGAAAAAAAAACAATGGAAGTTCAATTTGGCCATTTTCAAATCTGTCAGAGCCAACTGTGAATTATTAATCTAGCACCACATGAGCTATTGCATTTGGGCAGCTATTTCATAAATAAATGTTTTGTTAAAAACCTCTTAATTGCCATTTTTCTCTTCATGTCATAACATTTTGTGGACTGCTATTTTTCCAAGCCAGTAAAGGATTGTTTTTGTTCAGATTCATGTGAAAAGCAGTTTATTTAGTTTTTTTTCAGATTTAGATGCAAGTTTGTCAAAGAATCCTACAACACAAAAAGAGGCCTTTGGGCCCACTGTTTGAGAGGTGACTATCAAGTGTGTATTTACTCTAATCCTATATTAATTCTATTTTATTTTTCTCTGCACATTCCCATTAACTCCTCCCTCCTTCAGATTCTACCACTCACTATACACTATGGACAGTTTACAATGGCCAATTAATCTACCAACCTGCACATCTTTGGGATGTAGGCAGAAAGTGGAGCACCCAGAAGAAACCCATGCAGTCACTGGGAGAACATGCAAATGCCACACAGACAGTATCCGAGGTCAGGACTGAACCCGGACTGCTGGAGCTGCAAATTAGCAGCTCGACTAGTTTTGTTACCCAATCACTCTCTGGCATCAAATCTAATATTGGAAATGGATTGTGTGAAGAATCATTTAGAAGTCAGAATGCAGTAACTCCTAGTGAAGTACACTGTAGTACCTACAGTATATTGCAATGCTATTGCACCATCACTCCTACCCTTGTGTCCTCTCTAGGTAAGTATTATAAACAATCAAGAGAAATCTGTCACATACTAGAGAACAATGTACTGCCATTGGGTTCTAAATATCATAAACAACTTGGTATCATCAGATCATTATAACATAGGAATTGATCATATTTCAAAGTCCAATATGCAGTGAACTTGCAACATTTCTAATCTTGAATCTAGAACATAGAATACAGAACAGTAGCGCATTGGAACAGGCCCTTCAGCCCAAGATATCTGCACTGAACATCATGCCAAATTAAATTAGATCTTTTCTGCCTGGATCCTTCCATTCCCTGCATATTCATGTGCCTATCTTAAAGCCTCTTAAATGCCATTATTGTATCTACCTTCACCATTACCCCTGGCAGCCTGTTCCAAACACCTATCACTGTGCTTTTTACAAGGAACACTTTTCCCCAACATCTCCTTTAAACTTTTCCCCCTCTCACCCTAAATGCATGTCCCTTAGTACTTGAAGGTGTATATGTGGTTCTAGTATGGTGGATATAATTAGAATTAATTGCAACCAATCTTGTGACTCTCTTCCATGGAAGATTTTGGCTAATTATAATTCAACCTAATTCATGTAAAACAAGTAATCCAGGCTGTTAAAACATATCTTCATTTCTTGGAAAGGGGGAAATGCTCAAATGCTAACTCATGGAGATAATTATTTGGTCTCTTGTGTTTTTGAATATCTATAACCTAAAAATGGAGACAGACATGCAGAAGCTATAGTTGTAAATTAGAAGGGACATAATTTTCTCAAGCAAGGGGTCAAACAATACGAGTGCTGCTTGTTTGCCACACAAGCAAAAACTATTGAAAGTCAGAGTGGATAATCCTATTTGAGTGCAACAGGACCTCTAGACCATGAGTAGATGGAATAGTGTCTGTGTTTATCCTTAATTGGTCAGATAGAAGGATTGTGGAATTATCAGTGCAATGAGCAAAGACATAAAACAAGACTGAACTTTCAATGGTATGTGGCAGGCAACCACATCTGTAGTGCACTTCAACAGCCAGGAAGACAAGAGATGCCATTTTGGCAAAACTAATGACGAAGCTATGGAACTTGAAAGTAACTCTGATTAACACCAAATATCTGACCCGCACTTGCATTTCCGGTGAATAACAATGAGTGTCATTAGTCTCACCAGTATTTTAACAGCAAATTATATCTCAATGTTTAAATCTAATTGATACTTCATTGTGAAGGGAAGACCTTTCATAATGAATGAAAGCATTATCTCAAAATGGAGAATTTGATTGAAGGATCCCTTTCAACAGTGAAAAGAGCAGAGAGTAATTATTTATTGATCTTTTCTTTTTTTAGAATGTGGTTGGTGCATTTATTGCCCAGCACTAATTGCACTTGAGTAGGTGGTGGTAAACTGCCTTTTTGAACTGTTAAAATCCTTCATGTGAAGGTACTCAGTGTTGTTGGGTGGGACATACTTTCAAGGTAGGCTGGTGTATGATTTAAAGGGGAACCTGCTGGTGGTGGTGTCCCCATTCACCTGTTGCCCTCATCTTTTCTGCTGTCAGAGTAGTCTAGATAAACAACTATGGTGTATTTTAAAGGCAGTACACATTGTAGTCATGCTGCACCATGGTGGAGGGATTAAAGGTTGACGTTGGTAACCTGTCAGTACAAGTTGCCTAGTCCTGAATATTGGTAAACTTCTTGAGTGTTGTTGGAACTACCTTCATCCAGGCAAGTGGAGAGTATTCCATCATGCTCCTTACTTGCACCTTGTAGATGGTGGAACACTTTGTGATGTCCGGAGGTGAGTCACTAAGCACAGGATGCCCAGCTTTTGACCTGCTACTGTACCTATGAGGCCGGTCCACAGTCCAGTTGAATTTCTGATCAATGATGATCTCCAGGATCTTGGTAGTGCTGGACTTGGCAATGTCATTGAATACTGAGGGCATGTAGTTAGGCTCTTTCTGGTAGGAGATGATCATTAGGACTTCTGTGACGTGAATGTTACCTGCCATTTATCAGCCTATACCTGAACATTTCTGCTTGCAGACATGGGCTGCTTTTGCTGAGGAGTTGCAAATGGAATTAGACATCCTCTGATCTCGTAGAGATCATAAAACATCTCCACTTTTGAAAGAAAGGTCATTGATGAAACAACTGGAGATGCTGGGCCCAGGATGCTGTTCTGAGGAACTTGTGCAGTGATGTCCTGGGTTTGGGATGATTGCCCTCCCACAACCACAGACATTTTTCTTTGTGCAAAGTATGACTCCAGGATTGTTTTCCCCTTGAATATTGACCTTAATTTTACCAGGGGTCCTTGCTGCCACAATTGGTCAAATGGTAATGCTAATATCAAGGGCAGTCACTCTTGCTTTACCTTTCTGGAATTTGGCTCTTTGTTCCATATTTGGACCAATATGGTCAGTGGGTGGTCTCAGTGATACCAAACTCAGCATCTACAGCATGTTATTGGAGAGTAAATGTTGCTTGATAGCACTATGGATGACTTCTTCTGTTACTCTGCTCATGATTGAGAGTTAGCTGATGGATGGTAATTGGCTGGATTTGATTTGTCTGTTTTTTTTGTGAACAGGAGATACCTAAGCAATTTTCCACCTTGTTGGGTAGATGCCAATATCATACCTATATTGAATAGCTTGGTTAAAGGCATGGCTGGTTAAAAAACATAGATCTTCAACATTACAATAGGAATTTTGTTTGGTTACACAGCCTTTCTTGTATCCAGTGCTTACATCCGTTTCCTGATATCCCAGAGTAAATCAAATTCTTGGAAGACTGGCTTGTGTGAAGGCAGGAATCTCAGGACAAAGCTGAAATGGATCATCCACTCAACAGTTCTGACTTGTGAATGCTTCATCATTGTCCTCAGCACGTGCATGCTGGGACGTATCATCACTGAGTGGGGTAATGATCTTGTAGCCTCCAACTCCTGCTGTCTGTTTAATTGTTCACCACTGTTTATAACTAGATGTAGCAGGGCTGTGGAGCTTTGATCTGATCTGCTGGTTGTGAGATTGCTTAATTCTGTATACTTCATACTATGCTTGTTTTGTTTGAATGTAGTGCTGTGTTGTAAGTCTGGTGCTGCTCCTGGTACACCCTTCTGCATTCCTCCATTGACACATAGATTCACTGGTGCTGAACCACTGCAAAAGTAGGAAACTAAGCCTCAAGTTTATAGTACTTTCTGTGACAGAATCTTCCCGAGTGCAGTATGAATATCTTCAAGGAAAGACTGAGTAGTGGTTAGGTGGCACAAGGATGCTAAAATGATTTAGATTCCAAAAGGAGTTTTTTCAACATTCACAAACTTTGCTCTGTATTTAATATGGCCACAGTGCATCAAAACCAATTGCTGACTACACTAGTAGCCATTAGTAACACTAGTAAATGTTGATGTAAGCAATGTTTGTCTGATAATCTTCAAGTTTTTTTTGCTGTTGCAGAATTTACAAGAAAGGTATGCACTAATGACTTTTTCCCCCACTCTGTCATGTTACGCTTACATGCTTCTAAAGGCTTTGAAAACAGTTTGGAAGAATGCAGTCAGGGAGTTAATCCTGAGCCAATATCATGCTGATCATTCCTACGTTCAATCTATGTACATTCTTGCTTTTGCATTTGGAATATGTAACTAAACGACAATGTAATAACTATATAACTCAGGAACATAAAAGAAAGTAGTAACCTGGGGAAGTTCCGGGTTAGAGTTAAACCAATACCGAATATTATTAACCAATTACCACAGAAAATCATTGGTTCTTCATTAAATAGAAAGCAACTGGAGTATGGTTTTAGTTTTACAAAATGTTACACTTGAATATATTTTAGTTAATAAACTAGAGCCTTTTTTACACTGGACTGCATCTGTTTTGAAAGTCAATTGTAGAAATATGTGTGTGAAAAAGAATTCCTAGAAATATTTCAATTTTCAACCATCTTTTTGTAAAAGAACTACAGAATCCACAATAGTTCATTTGCAAACCATACAATTAGATTAAAAAATAGCAAAGTTAACTTTGTAAATTGAAAGTAAAGTCCATTGAAACTTACTTTTAAAATAAATTCTAGAAAATGGAAAAACAACTCAAATAAAACAAGGGTTTATAAAAAGGTGGGATGAGATCTGTAATTCTGAACAGTTGTATAATGTTTATTACAGAAAGATTATGTTCAAATTTTGACAATTCAGTACAGTACATTGGAAGAAGAGAATAACATTCTGCTAAAAAGAATTTGAGCATCTGGAATCAAAATTAAAATACAGAACCTGAAGGGTCTAATATCTGGATTGATATCTAAGTCACACACACACATTAATAGAGTTGCTCTGATCAGAAAGTTGAATCAATGGCTTGAAGGGTGCTGTGGGGGTGGGGGAGGGATTCAATTCCTAGGCCCTGGAACCAATACTGGGGAGAGAGCAATTCATTTGCGATGAGCTCCACATACAGCAGGTTAGTGCCAGTGTCTGAGGAAATAATATGTGCTGTGGATGGGGGTGGGGGGGGTCTAAGCTATATTAATTTAGAAAAAAAGGTAGGGTGAGAATTTGCATAAGAGTAAAGGTATCACTATGAAATGGAAGGTCAAGGTAATGGGGTAAAGAAGGACTTTGGGTAATGATAAGCAGAGTCTGATTGGAAGGGACAAATTCCTAGAAATTTATCCTGGTTTATTAGCACAAAGCAGAAGATACGTCAGCAGCAGCAGCACATGGCACAGATTTGTCAGACCTGATGCATAATGATGCAAGGGCAGTGGGGAGAAATAATCTTTGACATAGAGGGAGCAGAATCATTATGGAGTAAAATTACCTACAACAAGGGACAAAAATATACAGGGTGGAGTACAACATAGACTAATAGATACATTGATCACATGTAATAATTTTGATTAATCTTTTTTATAAAGGGCTTGTAGCAAAGGTAATAAAAATAAGCTGGGGGGGTGGAACAGGAAACTATATTCTTCATGTAGAATAGGCAAATCAAACTGTAAAGGTAGTTCACAGAATGTGTTTGGGAGTTTCCATGACATACAGAACCAACTGGGGAATAGGACCTTGCTTTGTGTTATGATATAGATTGAATTAATGATCTCAATGTTAGGGATTCTCTGGAAGAAATTGATCACAACAAGATGGAACGATGTTGATATGAAAACAGACAAAACAAAGATGGAAATAAAACTGTTTTGCCATTTATTCAGGTATGAGCTTGCAAGGTGGTCAAGGTGCATTGGGAAAATAGATCAAGGGAGTTCCCTGTAAATGAACAATGGCAAACATTTAAATAAATATTTCCCAATTCTCAATGACCTTCCACTGAGCAAACAAAAATCTGTAGAAAAGGTGATTTGTTCATTGGGAACCTAATGTTAAGAGGTTCATAATGTTATCAAGAGGATGAATAAACTTAAAGATTTTGAAGAACTCAACAAATGATTAAACACCCAAAAAAAGGAGAGGGAGATTGAAAATGGCATTATAGCAATAAAGAAAAGCAAAACTACATAGGAGCTTCAACAGCTATGTAAATAGCAAACATAATTATGGGATCCCAGAGAGGAGAAATTGCAAAGTGAACTAAGGAAATGATTAAGGCTTTAAACAAGTGTCTTGTGTCTGTCCTTATTATAGAGCAAACAGTAAATTTACCAGCAATATTGGGCAAACAGGGTTCTGATGAAACTGAAAACTTAAAGCAATTGGAGAAATTAGAGGATTAAAAACTGTTAAAATCCTCTGAATCTAATGGCCTGCATCCTAAAAGAGTTTACTGTGGTGATGGCAGATTCATTAATTGTGAACGTCTAAACTTGCCAAGATTCTAGAGCATGCTCATCAGCTTGGAGGGAAAGAAAAATTTATTCATGAAAGAAATGAGAGATATTAAGGAATTGGAAACCAATTGGCCTGATGAAAGTTTTAAGGACAACTAACTATTAGTAAAGATGTTGTTATAGGTCACTTTAAAGAAATCAAATAATGCAGACGCCAAANNNGTTTTTGTGAAATTAACCATGCTTAAGTCTAATGGTTCTTTTTAATGATGTGACTGGGCAGATTAGTAGGGGAGCTATGGACGTAGTAAAAAGAATTTGAAAACCCACAAGAAGTTGATACATGAAGGTTCATAAAATAATTGGTCAAAGAACTAAAGAGCAAGAATGTTCAGATGGGCAAACTGTTACTTGTGTGGACCCAGCAAGATCACAACTGGGCCCTCAATCATGTGCAGTTAGTATTATTGGCCTAGATGAAAGGATAGAGTATACTATGTCCACTCTGAAAGAAGGATATACTTGCTTTGGCAGCAATGCAGAAGAGATTGACAAGATTAATATCTGGGGTGTGGATTGTTTCACGAGATGAGATGGAAAAAGATTGATGTATTCTCACTGCGGTTCTAACAAATCTGTGGTGATTTTCATTGGAAAAAGACAAGGTTCCATGAAGAATTGGCAGGATGGGTACTGAGAGTGTGCTTCCTCTAGCTGGAGAGTTTAGAACTAGATGGAATAGTTTCAGAGTAAGTAGTCAGCAAATTTGGACTGGGGGAAGATTTCTTAAGGATATGGTGAATCTTTGGGATTTGTCTACCACCAGGCTTCTCCCATGCTTGGTTATTGAGTATATCCAAGACAAAGACTTTAAGATCTCTGGACACTAAAATGCACAGAGATCTGGCAGGAAAGTAAACCTGAGAGGATTGGCCAATGGTTTAATTGAATGGGGTGGGGGGAGTGAGAGGAAGCCTGAGAGGCAATATGGGTTATTTCTGCAGTTATTTCATATTTATGATTATAGAAAACATTTCTGATTTGATGAAGTATAAACCACATGACCTGGTTTTGAGGGAAAACATACTTTATATCTTATTAATTTTGTAACTTTTGATAAAACGTTATTGTGATTTAAAACAACTTCAGACTTGCCAGTGTAAAAAAAGCTTTATCAATTAAATCATGATATGCCAACAAAGAATAAGAAAGCACCTGTTTGAAAGGTCATTCACAAAACCTGACTGGCTATGTTCTCTGAAAGGATCAGTACATTTAGATGAGATGCCTTCGTAAAAGGGATTGCATAGTCAATCAGACTGCAAATGTGCTTGGTGTGATGGATGGCCATGCTCTTTGTTGGTTCATTTATAAAGTGATCTTTTCTTTTTCACGGTGACCTGTTTTATTCTGGAGATACCAAGTCGTGCTTCTGGTTCCAACTGAATAGCATTTATTTTGGAGTTTATAGAATATCTGAAAGAACTAGTTGAGATTCACCTGGATACTGAAACATCTTGATATTGTTGCTTTCAATGGAGACTACAAGCAGCAATTATGCCTTTTCTGAGGTCTTGTCTCTTAGTTTGATTGGCAGCTTTGTTCTCACCTCATAGTCAAAGGGGCTGAAGGGAAGTCTGCTGCTCTGCTCTGAATATGTGTGTTCACTTTTGTTTGCAATGAGGTCCTTATCCTTGTCCTCAGGAGACTTTACACACACGTAATATGCATTTCAAACTACGCGTCTCCTGTCTTGAAACAACTTTGTGGTAGTGCTTCATTTATAAAGTTAAATGAGTACACTATTTCTGTCCGGCATTTTGTTGTTTTGGGAAGTCATTGCATATTCAGCTCGATTTGTCCCGTTCTCTTCTTTCCGCATGGGCTTCCTGATTCCATTGCGGGAAAGTTGGTTAAATGCAAGGAAAAACAGAACAGAAGAAAACTTGTTAATTGTCAGTACTTATTAATCATGAGAATCTAACACTTTTTGGGGAAGGGATCAAATTTGCATTGTTAAAAGTGAATCTTGCACTTTTTTTAGAAAATGAAAGTTAAGCTTTGATTAATAAAATGAGGAAAGCATTCACAATTTTTTTTCTTCCATTTCTGCATCTAGAACTGTAGAAATGTCTTATTAAAATGCTTAGTATGAACAAATTTTGTCACAAAAGAAATTGCATGTGTTACCCATGCTAATTGGGCAGCTTTTGTAAAATGCTACCACTCCTTCACCGTGGCAAGTACTCAATGTGGCTACTTGCCCAAAATTTCCCAAGATCTATTTCTGATGCCAAAGGTTCTGTATTATAAGAATGTGCCCATTGTAACAACTCTGGTGTCCAAAATGGGAGATTAACTCATTTATTGCACATCAGAAATTTGTTTCTTTTTAAACAATGCATACTTCAGATCCATACAAGGAATCTGTGACAATTTTCTATCTTAGGAACATCAGAAATAAGAGAGAGAATAGGCCCCTCAAGTTCCTCTGCAATTCATCGAGGCTGATCTGACCTTGATTCAGCTATATTTTGCCACCTGTTCTTCGTAGATTGAAATCTATAGATTGAAATTCTGCTATCTCTGCCTTGATTACATTCAATGACAGTCTTCATAGCTCTGAGTTAGAGAATTACAAAGAGTCAAAGGTTACTAGGAGTATACAGAGTGGCAGATGATAGTGTCTGTCAGTGTTCAGCACATGTTCAGCAGCAGGAAGAAGTTCTCTTCACTCCATGGTCTCCCCCTACCTTGCCAGCACTAAGGAATCATCCACTACTTGCAGTTTAGATGCTAATTGACTCTACTAGGTGCTGTAATGGTTCTACAAATGTTTGATGCTTTCTGGAGTTCAAAGTAATTGAGGTTGATAGAGAATGGGTGCCAGAAAGCTTTGGCTTAAGTATCAGTGGGATACAGTATGTGATATAGTGGAATACAGTACTCGCTTATCTTGACTGCTTAGAGTCAAAGATTCAGAGCTGGACAGGACACCCTGTCAACCCTTTTGCCCATCTACACTAATCCCATTTTCTGCCATTAGGATTGTATTCCTCTATACCTTGCCTATTTAAGTATCTATCTAAATGCCTCTTAAATGTGGTAATTGTTTCTGATGTGCCCCCCACCTCTGGCAGCACATTCCAGATACTGGTTCTCCCCAGGTTATGAGTGCCTGACTTATGTATACCCCGTACATGTGAATAAGTGGTTGGGAGACTGGCGGGATGGATTTCCCAGCTGCTGCAGGTGTCTTCTGCCATGTGGGAACTCTGTTTGCAGCAATATCTGAATGGCTGAGTTAAATGCTCTGGTTTAATTGTATGTGGCCCTCAGCTGGCTTTTGGTTTTACTTATATGTATCGCAGGGTGGCTGCATTTCCAACTTGTGAACTGCTCAGGTTACGAACGATTCTCAGGAACAGAATCCTGGGGAGGACCTGCATCAACCATACTCTGTAAAAAGAAAAAGCTTACCCCTCGGGTCCCCTTTAAAACTCCTTCCTCTCATTTTTAAACCTCTTCCTTCCTGATTTTGACACTTCTATCATGGAAAAACTATTCTGACTATTTATCCTATCTACATTTCACAT